>CM071928.1:67902672-68395469 GCA_016081115.2 Rehmannia glutinosa
ATAGAGCAGTTGATCCAATGAGTGCTCTATATCTTGTTTGATCCACAGCTTGCCATCCGCATCCATATCCATCTTGGACCGGGACGTATTCATTGGTATTTTCAGAGAAGACTTATCTTCCATACCAAATTTCTTCATTAAATCTCTCGTATACTTTGTCTGACTTATGAAGGTTCCATCCTTCACTGCTTAACTTGAAGTCCTAGAAAGAATGTCGGCTCTCCCATCATGCTCATTTCAAATTTCCCTGCATTTAGGTATGAGAATTTATCACACAAACTCTTTGTTTGTAGATCCAAATATAATGTCATCCACATATATTTGAACAAGCAATATACTCTCTCCATCTTGAATTCTCAAGAGTGTTATATCCACTTTGCCTTTGGTGAATCCATTATCCATTTAAATTGAGATAATGTATCATACCATGCTCTAGGTGCTTGTTTCAATCCATAGAGAGCTTTCTTGAGCTTGTACACTTTATCTCCAAGAGTCTTCTGCTCAAATCCTGGAGGTTGTTCAACATAGACTTCTTCTTCCAATAATCCATTCAGGAATGCACTTTTTTACATCCATTTGATATACAAAGTGAAATTCTTGTGTGCAAGATTGGCAAGAAACATCCTTATTGCTTCTTATCTTGCAACAGAGCAAATGTTTCATCAAAATCTATACCTTCCTCTTGCAATACCTTTGGCTACCAATCTTGCTTTGTTTCTTACCCGCGAACCTTCTTCATTCATCTTGTTTCAAAACCCATTTTGTGCCAATAACATTTTGATGATTTGGTCTTTGAACCAATTCCCATACTTTGTTTCTTTCAAACCGATTCACTCTTCCTGCATGGCTTGAATCCAATGTGTCATCCAATGCTTGGGACACATCCTTTGGCTCTATTTGGAAAATAAAACAAGTGAACATGGCTTGTTGTTGAGCTCGGATCCTGGTTCTTACACCATCTCTCACATTTCCAATGACTAGCTCGGTGGATGGTCTCTCCCATCTCACATCAGGTTGAGTAAGTCGGTTGGGTTGATCGTCTTGAAGCTTTGTTATCTTGAGCAGCTCTCTCTTCATCACTTAGTCAGCATTTTCCACGGTGTCTTTGAGATTCAAATATCTCATCTTCACCTTGATTAATTACTCCGGTTTCAAACAACATAGGGACTTTTCTATATAGTTGGCTGATTCAACTTATCAGCTAACTCTTCAATGTCTTCTCCATTTACATTAGGTTCATCAAAAACCACATGGATAGACTCTTCTGTGACCATAGTCCTTTTGTTCAGCACTCTATAGGCTTTGCTTTCAGCTGAGTATCACAAGAAGATACCTTCATCAGCTTTAGCATCAAAAGCCTTTAGATTATCCTTCCCATTGTTGTGGATAAAGCATTTACATCCAAATATTTTAAAGTATGCAACATTTGACTTTCTCCCCGTCCGTTTCATAGGGAGTCTTTGTCACTTGTCTATTTATCATGCATCTATTTTGAGTATAGCATGCGATGTTTATGGCTTCACCCAAAATCTTTTAGGCAACCCCCGCTTGACTAACATGGTCCTTGCAGACTTCCTTGAGAGTTCTTCCTCCTTTCTCGCAACTCCATTCATTGTGGAGTCCTTGCTCAGCAGATAGTGAGCAATACCATTTTCAACACAAGATCGAGTTATTATTCCATTGACAAACTCAGTTCCTCTATCAGATCTTATCTTTATAATGGTTTGACTCTTCTCATTTTGAACTCTTTTCATCAGTTGTGGTAACTTCTGCAAAGTTTCTTTCTTTTTACACATGAAAATTGTCCATGTAAATCTTGAATAATCATCCACCACTACTAGAGTGTATTTCTTCCCACTTATGCTGGCTGGCTCAACTGGACCAAATAGATCCATATGCAGCAGATGCAATATTCTTGTTGAAGATGGACTTGACTTCTCTTTAAATGGTGATTTAATCTGCTTTCCCATCTGGCATGCATCACAAACACTTTCCTTCTTGTATACTGAGTCTGGGAGTCCTTCTACAAGACTACTCCTTGCAAGCTTGTTAATTGTCTTGAAATTCAGGTGATTCAGCTTCTTGTGCCACAGCCAACTTGATTCGGCTATATTCTTTGCTAATAAATAAAGTGCTTGGTGTGGCAGTCGACCAGTCTACCACATACATGTTCTTTTGTCTGGATCCTTGCAACACTACTTCATTTGATTCAGTTTCTTTGATTTGGCACACTCCCATATTGAATCCAACATTATAGCCCTTGTCACAGAGTTGGCTGATGCTTAACAAATTGAAATTGAGGCCTTCAACATATGCAACATCTGTGATTTCTAATCCATTTTTCTTGATGGATCCAGTGCCTCTTATTTCCCCTGGAGCTTTATTTCCTCCAAATATGACTTTTGCGCCTCTAATCTCCTTGAACTTTGACAAATGTTTCTTGTTTCCTGTCATGTGTCTGGAACAGCCACTATCTATGTACCAGGTTCCTTGGCACTCTGCTATTCCTTGAACCTGCAATCAAGGAAATTAGTTTTTAGGTACCAATACTTGCCTGGGTCCTGAGGGGTTAGTGTTGTAAGATGATCCAACCAACCTATAGCCAAATGATTTGACTCTAAGGGTTGCCATCTATCCGTGCCATAATCATAATTTACTTTGGCAAATTGCTTTGGGGGCTTTAGGTTCATACATCTGTCTCTTTTGTCTGTATCCCTGTGTATGTGTTTTAGCAATTGCCTTCTTTGGGTAATTGTGATATCTCTGAGTGTAGTTCTTATGCATATGTGTGCTGATAATGGCTTTGTTGCCTTTGGAATGACCTTTGTTGAGTTCTAGGTCTTTGCCATTTTAGCATGTATTCCATAGGTTTTGGCTGATATTTCACATTATTCCAATCAGCTTGACTTGGGTAGTTTCTACCATTCCCATCATATTTGTTCCCTTGATAGAACTTCTGGGGGTTTTGGTAGCTCAGTTTATTCTTCACAGAGTACTTCCTATTTGGAGTTTGCTGAGGAACTCTGCTGGATTTCTTCTCAGCTATCCTCTCAGCATACTCAACTGGCTATTTTCCTTTTCCTTTATATCCTAGGCCGTTTGTTTGTGATTGTGCTTGAATGACTGTGTGTGTGCAACATTTGGTGTCTTGGATTTTTGAGATGCTTCATTACTTGAAGATCCATTTTCCAAGATCACTTAGGGGTTTGACTATGCACAAAGGAATTGAATCCTATGCCTGTCTTGTCTCCACATTCTTTTTGGCTCATGATAAGGTCATCCAATGATTTAGATGCCTTTGTGAATGAAGCAATCACATTTTTGAGATCATTTTCTCTCTTTTCTATAGCAGCTATCTCTCGCTATTAGTTTAGCTTTTTCGGCCTTGACTCTTTGTTCTCATCGCTTATGTGACTTAGAGTACTCGGCTCCTTAGTCACCGTGAGTTTTGGCTTTGAAATGGGGCTTTTTTCCTCATTTAATAGTGTGTGTGAGGATTTAATGTGCTCAAAATCTTTCATCATTTTGCCTAATGAATCATAAAGATCAGTGGGTGATGAAGTGTGTGTGTCACAATCACTATCACTAGAATCTGAGTGAGATGAGTTAGAGTGTACCTCATCTTCTTGGTCAGGTTGATCTTGTTCTTTAGCCATTAGACGGATCATAGCTTCTTCTTCGGAATCACTTGAGTAGTCACCACTACTCTCAATCTGCTGTATCTTTCGACTTAGCTATTTCAAAGAAATTGACCAACATTGCTTTTTTCTTTTCTTGTCTTCTTTTTCTCAAGACTTTTCTTTCTTCTTCATTCCCCGTATTTATTGACTACGAGGATATGGACAATCAATAGCAAAGTGTCCTCGGCCGTCCGCAATTCCAACACAGTTTTCGACTTTTGATCACTCTCTCATTTCTTGGGTTGTCAGCTCTTTGATATTCGACCTTTTGATACTCAGCTCTCTTTGGTGGCCTATCTTCCCTTGTCTTGGAGGGAGCCGAATGTCTTCTGGAGGATTCACCTTTGTTCCTTTTGTAGTTCTTGTTGAAGAACTTATTGAATCTTTTAACCATCAAGGCAATTTCCTCCTGGTCAATGACTTCTTTGGTCTCAGCTCTTTTTCCTTCTTTGACTATGAGTGCAGCTGTTTTGGGCACAGCTATCTCCTCTTGATCCTTTCTTCTCAGCTCAAACTCATAAGCTTTGAGGTGTGAGAATAGTTCATGATTGGATGTTTTTGATAGGTCCATCGAGTGTCTTAGAGCCATGGTCTTCATTTTCCACCCAGCTGGGAGGCTTCTTAATATCTTCATACACATCTCCTTCTGTGTGTATTCTTTCCCAAGTGCTGAGAGCTCGTTTGTAATTTCAGTAAATCTATCATCCAGTTGGTCCATTGTTTCTCCTGCAAGCATTTTGAAGTTTTCAAATTTTTGAATAACAACAGATAATTTGTTTTCCTTAATTTGTTCAGATCCTTCACAAATTAAGGTTAATTTATCCCAGATTTCTTTGGTTGTCTTGCAAGATTTTACTTTGTTGAGCATGGCTTTGTCCAAAGTCTTGTAAAGTATATCCTTGGCCACATTGTCAAGATTGTATCTTTTTCTGTCATCTTTTGTCCACTCAGCTCTTGGTTTATCAACCATAGTTGGTCAGGAGGAAAGCGATCTCCTTCAACTTTCAATGCTCTCCTTGTGTTCACCTTCATTATTTGCAGTGGCCCATCCTCTATCACTATCCACATCTCATCATGTAAAGCTGATAGATGAGCATGCATACGTATTTTCCAGTCATCAAATTCCTCAATGGTGAACATAGGGATGCGTGTCATATTTGCTTCCATGATATTAACTTTGCTGATTTGAAAATGGCTTTTGTAAGAACAAGTGTTAAAGACTTCTTTGAAGGATTGGAGATCTAGTTCAGTAACCAGTGCGGAAGGCTCAATGAACCAACCGCTCTGATACCACTTGTAGGTCCCAAGGGGTGTGAGTGTAAGGTTTAGAAGGGGGGTTGAATAAACCTTACCAACTTTTCGAAATTTAGTCCTTTTTAAAATTATTTAGAGTTAATTTCAGAGCTAAGTCCTTGATGGATAGCTAAGTTAGTTAACCAAATAGAGTTAGCCACTCAAATGACACTGATCGAGTTTGTTGATAGAATAACTCACCGCTAGTCATATACTTAACTTGGTTGTGATAAGATTTTCAAATGGAAGACTTAACACCCTTGAATTTGGTTTAAGTTTGTTTTAACATTTGATTTTTGCACTTTGTTAAATATCAATTGGATAGCAAATTATCGCAGATATTAAATGATTGCAATAATTAAATGTTGAAATGTAAATGACACAATAAATTTTATAGAGTTTCAAGATGGGGTAATTCTTCTAATCCTCTCTTTCTCCAACTCCTGGAGGAATCCACTAAGTATTGATCGGAGTACAAAGTGGTTATCGGTCGTATACAAGTCTTGATCACACAACTTGATCCTTTGGGACACGATGCAGAGATGCCTTGGTCACACAAACCGGCTTCTCGTCGACGACTCGAACTTTCTTCACAGGGCATGCGCTACTCTGCAGACTCACTTGCCCAAGCTTCTTGGATTTGATCACGAAGCCCTCCAATAGCTTGAGACTGGTTCGACCTTGAACCTTTCTACAATTCTCCTTGGAATGTAGACCCCTTTTGATTCTTCAAAAGTTTCCTCTTCAACAGTTTGAAGTTGTCTTTCCTTCACAGCTTGGTGTTGGTTTGATTTCCTTTGAAATTTAGGCTTGAGGATTTGCTTGAATAACTTGAGAATATTTTGCAGGTTACAGTTCGAATGTTAGCTTGAATGTTCGTGATTCAGGTATGCAAGGTAACCTCTTCTCAAATTGATTCCTCTGCCTTTTATAGTGCTCTTTCAAAAATCTGCCCATTGAAGAGATAGGCTGATTTTCAAAAGACACTAGTGGTCGTTGGCTTGTCTTGTTGCGATCCTTGAAATTGACATTACCTCTTATAAATGAACCTTCACTTTTTCGAGCTTTGACACACGGTGCATGCTTCCCATTGGTTTATTTCTTTTGCACGCTTCTGGGACTGAGCACTTTAGAATATTGCAGAATGGAAGTATTACTTATTTAAGTAACTCTTGACTTACGTAACAACGACTCTTTTCAGTTGTCTTGACTTGACTGCAGTTCCTTAACTTCCCCAGGTGACTTCGAGTCAACTCCCAATCATTGGAAGACTCATCTATTACATCAACTTTACTTGGCTGTCTTGAGTTGACTTGACTGACACTTCTCACAGTTGTAACCAGTTGATACTCCTTCAGTCGAGTTCTTGACTTCTCCTCCTTGCCATACTCAGCTGCTTCACAGCGGAGTCTTCATTTTAGCCTTCAGTTGGCTTCTTGCATATCCAGGCATAGCTAACTTGGCTCAAACAGAATGCCCTATCTATTACAATGCAAATTACAAAGAAAATGGGGTGCCAACTTTCTAGTCTAAGTTTTACATGGCATTCATCAAAATCTAAACAATAAATTTCCCAACACCAGAGCACAGCATGAAGCTATGTTCACTTGTTTCATTTCCCAGATAGAGACTAAAGATGTGTCTCAAGCATTGGATGACACACATTGGATTCAAGCCATGCAAGAAGAGCTGAATCAGTTTGAAAGAAACAAAGTATGGGAATTAGTGCAGAGACCAACCCATCAAAATGTTATTGGCACAAAATGGGTTTTTAGAAACAAGATGAATGAAGAAGGATCTGTTGTAAAAAATAAAGCAAGATTGGTAGCCAAAGGGTATTGCCAAGAAGAGGGTATAGAGTTTGATGAAACCTTTGCTCCTGTTGCAAGATTGGAAGCAATAAGGATGTTTCTTGCTTATGATGCACAAAAGAATTTATCTGTGTACCAAATGGATGTGAAGAGTGCATTTCTAAATGGACTATTATAGGAAGAAGTCTATGTTGAACTACCTCTAGGTTTTGAGCATAAAACTATTGGAGATAAGGTATATAAGCTCAAGAAAGCATTATATGGATTGAAACAAGCACCAAGAGCATGGTATGATACATTGTCTCAATTTCTAACTGACAATGGATTCACCAAAGGCAAAGTTGATAGAACACTCTATAGAATTCAGGATGGAGAGAGTATACTGCTTGTTCAAATATATGTGGATGACTTAATTTTTGGTTCCACAAATAAAGAGCTATGTCACAAGTTCTCAAACCTCATGCAAGGTAAATTTGAGATGAGCATGATGGGAGAGATGACTTTCTTCCTAGGACTTCAAGTCAAGCAAATGAAGGATGGAACCTTCATAAGTCAAACAAAATATACCAGAGATTTGGTGAAGAAATTTGGTATGGAAGAGAAGTCTTCTGTGAAAATTCCAATGAATACATCAGTCAAGATGGACATGGATGCAGATGACAAAGCTCTTGATCAAACCAGATATAGAGCACTCATTGGATCATTGCTCTATCTAACAGCAAGCAGGCCAGACATCACCTTTGCAGTAGGTGTATGTGCAAGATTTCAATCTGCACCAAAGGAGAGCCACATGACTGCAGCTAAGAGAATCCTAAGATATTTGAAGGGATGCTAGGAAGTTGGCATATGGTATCCAAAGGAAGGTGAATTCAAGCTGATTGGTTACTCAGACTCAGACTATACTGGATGTAGAGTTGATAGGAAGAGTACCTCAGGTACATGTCAAATGCTTGGAAATATATTGGTTTCTTGGTTCAGTAAGAAACAAAATTCAGTTGCCACATCCACACCTGTAGTACATAGTCAACGGCAAATCACAGCCCAAGTCTTATAGATGAGACGACAGCTGGGAGATTATGATATTGAAGAAAAAGAGAGTCCAATTATGTGTGATAACACTAGTGCTATTGCAATCACTCAGAATCCTGTGTTGCATTCAAGAACAAAGAACATTGATGTCAGATATCATTTTAGAAGAGATCATGTTGAAAATAAAGACATCACCTTGGAATACATCTCAACTGATAAACAATTAGCTGATATATTCACAAAGCCTCTTTGTGAATCAAGATTTGAAGAGCTCAAGAATGAGTTAGGGTTAATTGAGCTGAGTTGAATCTCAAAAGACTCAATCAGCAGAGAAAGAAGATGAGAAAATCAAAGCAGAGCAAGTTTCACACTTGAGCCAAGTGAAACAGCCTTATCGGGAAGTCAGTTGTATCAAGTTAACTGATAGCTGAGTTGCTTCATAAGAAGAAAGAATCAGAGTTAAGTCACATTGGATATAAGTTGAATCATTTATGAGCTAAGTGACAAGAATGCAGTCGTTTTAATTGAGCGGGAATGTTTTTAAGAATGACGTCAGCGTAATAAAGACAGTCACAGCAAAAGCTGCACAGTAAGCCATATGATTGGATATAAATGCTGCTGCATTTAATGCGGGAAATAAAATATGGTGTTGACGTTTTAATCTTAGCCGTTAATTTTGATCAAAAATTTCAAAATCCAAAATATGTCCTTTCATGACCTTTATATACGGAACTTTGCACTTCTCTCTCCTCACACAAATTGTTCGTCTTCAAGTAAGGGAAACATTTTCTCTCTAAAACTGAGTGCAATCCCTAGTCTTTCTCAAGCAAGATTTTCGTATTTTCGATCGGTAGAAACGTCTGAAAATGGCCCCAAAGTATGATTTTGTAAAGCTGTCAAAGCAAATCCACACTGGTTTTTTAGTGGATTTTGACGGGATGATCAAACAAGGTGTCGATGAAACCCTGGTTCAGAAGATAGTTGCGATGTTGGAAAAGTCTGGGCTGAAGGACTTTTTGACAATGGAATACTCTCATATCGAGGAGGTAGCTATGTTCTACGTAAACGCAGTGCGGGACGTTTTAAATAAAATCTTCCGTCCACAACAAGGTCATAAAACGCAAAGTCAAAAGACCTTGCGAGCAATCGCTTATTGCTTCTCGAGGGCTTGAGGGAGATCTATGAGGCTGATGTCGACTTAGCTGCTGCTTGGAAGGAAGTTGCCAAGCCTGAGTATGCTGCGAAAGTGGTCTATACGACCAAGAAAGATCAACTGAAAGACGAGTATCACAAGTTGATGGATGTTTTCTCGAAATGCATTGACATGAAATTTGGAAGATTCAATCAGCTGTCCAAAACTAAGTTGATCGTGATGGCTGCGATCATGCAAGGAAAGAAGGTTAACTGGGATGAGTTTGTTTACATCAGACTCTGTCGATGTCTTGAACAGGACCTTCAAGAAGGATGAGTCCTTTGGATGATCATTGGGCTATGGCCTTGTGATTGGCCATCTCATGGAGGTAAAGGGCATTGCTCTTCGCCATGGCAAGCCTTTCCACGTGAAGACGCAATTCTAGTAATTAAAGAATGGTGCCAATACTCATAACTCAATTCGTAAATTCAAATCCCAACTTGCGGAAGAATTTATCTTGTAGGGGTTAAAGTCGGGCACCCAATTCATGAGACGTATTTTCCTTTTTGCAAATTCCAAGACAATTTTACAAAAACCCGATTTCAATCCATCATAAAATTAAATTGAATATTATAGTAACCCATTCCAAGTGGAATTCCACCTGCTTGAAGGTTGCCATATATGTTGAATGCAATTTTCCCTTTATATTCTCCAGCAAATAAGGCTTAACGCCTTTGGGTAGAAGAATGCGTCCAATCAGAGAATTTTTTAACTCATCCATCCTTTGTTGATAGATTTCTTCGTCCATAGTAACGGAGAAGTAATCTCCTTTCTTGACGGGTCAAAAATCCTTTCCCCGGGCTAGGATTTGGGCAAAAAATTGGACTCCATGCATAGAATTGTACGTCAAGGCGATGTCGTGCGGCGAGAATTGAGAGGACAATAAGGATCCGAATCTTTGAACTTCGTGTTGTTTTTGAGAATCGAGGGTTTGATTTTTGTGTGGTGATATTGAAACAAGAGTAGGGTTTAACGTAGGGTTTGTAGGTCCCAAGGGGTGTGAGTAAGGTTTAGAAGGGGGGTTGAATAAACCTTACCAACTTTTCGAATTTAGTCCTTTTAAAATAATACAGAGTTAAATACACAGCTAAGTCCTTGAGGGACAACTAAGTTAGTTAACCAACAGAGTTAGCCACTCAACAACACTCGATTGAGCCGTTGATAAAATAACTCAAATTTAGTTTTAGTCTAAACCTTAACTTGGTTGTGATGAGATTTTCAATAAAGACTTAACACCCTTGAATTTGGTTTAAGTTTGTTTTAACACTTGGTTTTAGAACTTTGTTAATTATCAGTTGGATAGCAAATTATCAGCAGATATAAGATAATATGCAGAAATAAAAATGCTGAAATGTAAATGACACAATAATTTTTATAGAAGTTCGAAGATGGGGTAATTCTTCTACTCCTCTCTTCTCCAACTCCTGGAGGAATCCACTAAGTATTGATCGAGTACAAAGTGGTTATCACCCGATACAAGTCTTGATCACACAAATGACTTGATCCTTTGGGACTCGATCTGAGATGCGCTTGTCACACAAATGCTTCTCATCCGACTCAACTTCTTCACAGGCGCTTGCCTTGCTACTTCAAATTGACTTGCTCAAGCTTCTTGGATTTGATCACGAAGCCCTCCAATGACTTGAGACTGGTTCGACCTTGAACCTTTCTAGAATCCTCCTTGGAATGTAGACCCCTTTTGATTCTTCAAAAGTTTCCTCTTCAACAGTTAGAAGTTGTCTTTCCTTCACATCTTGGTGTTGGATCGATTTCCTTCGAAGTTTAGGCTTGAGGATTTGCTTGAATAACTTGAGAATATTTTGCGAGTTCTGATGAATAATTGCTTGAATGCTCAGGTATGCAAGGTCAACCTTTTCTCAAAGTGATTCCTCACCCTTTTATAGTGAACTTTCAAAAATCTGCCCGTTGAAGAGATAGGTTGAATTTCAAAAGTCACTTGTGTTTGTTGGCTTGTCTTGTTGCAGTCCTTGATGTTGACATTTCCTCGTATTAAATGAATGTTCGCTTTTCGTAGTCCGACACGAGGTGCGATGTTTCCCATTGGTTTATTCCTTTTGCACGCTTTCGGGATGAGCACTTTAAGACATGGCAGCATGGAAGTATTACTAGTTTAGGTAATATTCTTGACTTCTGTGCAAGGGATTCTTTTCAGTTGTCTTGACTTGACTGCAGTTGTCTAACTACCCCAGGTGACTTCGAGTTAGCTTCCAATCAATGGATGACTCATCTGTCACTTCAACTTGAGATTTGGCTTCTTGAGTTAACTTGTCTGACACTTCACACAGCTGTATCTCAGCTGATACTCATTCAGTTGAGTTCTTGACATCTCTTCCTTTTTGTTACACAGCGGAGTCTTCATTTCGATCTTCTGATTGACTTCTAGTATATCCAGCATAGCCGATTGACTTCGACTCATAACCCTATCTATTACAATGCAAATTACAAGGAAAATGGGGTGCCAACTTTCTAGTCTAAGTTTTACATGGCATTCATCAAAATCTAAACAATAAATTTCCCAACAGGGTTTATCCTAGAGTTTACAGGAGCCATGTCACAAACCCTAGGAAGGGGAGATTGAACTTCCATAGTTGTCCCCATATGTTGAGAAACCTGCAAACTTGAAGAAACCGTGTGGTCCTGTCGATCTGAAAGGGGCCATCGAAAAATAAGGAAGCGATCGATCATGTAGCGTAGGATTAGGGTTTTCATTGAAAATCTCCTTAGAAAAAGATGAACGAGAATTCTCGTGAGAAGCAGTATATTGAGCATGATTAGATCTATGAATTTCATGGAACAAAAATGAATCAATCTCCATGATCGAATAAATTAAGATTGAATGGAAGAGAGAAGGTGGTTGCCGTTGAGAGAGAGCATTGCCTCAACCTGTGACGGCTAGGGTTCAGTCATTTTAATCGTTGGGAGTTCGGAAAATCTCCTCTGTATTGTGGAAAGTTAATTTTTGTTCGAATGAAAATTTCAAATTTTCCTTCGGGTCTGTAAAAACTAAAAAAAATAATTCAGATCTATTTTTTTTGCAGCTCTGAAAATTTATGTTTGAATGTTTATTATCTTTTTTTTGTGGTTTTTAGTTTGAGATCTTTTTTTAGTACTCAAGGTCAATTATTCTAATCTTTTTGTGGGTTAAGGGATGTTGGCTTGACCGATTGAGATTGTCAATGAGTTATTTAATGGTACTCCAAAGGAAACTAAAACACGGTAGTTTTCCTTATTTCCTTGTATATAGAAATAATTATTTTTTTAATTTTTGAATTATGATTTTTTCAGAAAAATATTTAGTATTCAGTTGTTTACAAAAATGTGGTTACACTTACTCTTGTGCTACTCTCGTTGAGTGAATGTTGGTCAATTGATGCTTTTAGTTTATGTGGCTTGCATGTTTATTAATTACTTTTTCTTCACTCAAAAACCTATTTTTATAATATGCTTTAGATAAAATAATTTTGTTTTGTTGCTTATATTTGCTTTAGACACTATAAGATATAGTTTTGAATCTTTTTCTCAAAGTTTTCTTTGTTGGCATGAATTCATTATTATTTGCTTGATTGCATTTTCATTGTGAAAAGAGAAAAAGAAAATCATAATGCTCTTTATTGCATATTTTTGTGGTTATCAAAATTGTAATTGTCTTTGTGGGCTCAATTTTTAATATCTTTCCAGATTCTGTTTCTGATCTTTTCCGACAATCGAATAAATTTGTTCGACATTGCTTTTATCTATTAGTGTATTTAGTTTTTCTTTTCTTTTCTTTTTAAAAGAAAATACTTTTTTCATAAACACCATGAGGGTGGAATTTATTAGAGCTCAAAGATATTTGTACATGTTACATTAATACAAAAAACATAACCTACATAGATTTATTGGTTCTAAATGATGGAATTTCAATTTGATCTATTCTAGTTAAACCATGTACTACAATCGGAGCAGTAATTTTGTACAAAACTTTGCTGAGAAAAACAAATGTTTGGGAGGGCATTAGCAACACTATTCCATTCTCTAAAGATGTATGTGATCGCAACTTTTCTTTTGTTCTTTTTTCTGGTGTTGTGGCTTTAATGACCTATTTGGTTTGCTACTGATTCCATCTGCCATAAATAAAGCCTGCATCCGGTAGGTACACTTGGCTCGCTTAAACTTTTTACAAATAAATAAAATAAACTAAACCTCTTGTTGAAATATTGTTCTTATGACGTTTGTGAGCTTCTTTATCTTCTTGCGTTCAATTGTGCCTTTATCCTTCCGCGGTCAAATTTGAATGCTAAGCATCCCTTTTCCTCCTCCTCCTTCTCTTTGTGTATTTTTCTTTTGAATGGTGTATGCAAATATTTAGAACACTTCCAAAAATAAAAAGTCTATACCTGTTAATTTTTTTGAAACCAAGACACAATATTTCAAGCATCTCTAAGCTTTCAAGTAATGTTGGTTTTCTGATAATGACAGGGTTTGAGGCTGATGACATGAAGAAAAACTCGATGGAATTTGTTCATAAATCCCTTTGAGAATTGGTAATCTAAGGCACATATCATCTAAAAGAGTACCATATAAGATATTATGTGTGAAAGAGGTAAATTCTAATGTTGAAATATTGAAGATGGATTCTGTAAGCTGGTTGCCATTAGTATTCAACCAATTCAAATTTACGACTATTCTCTATAATTCTGGAGCTTTTTTTTTCTAATGCAGTTATTTCTTTTTTTTAGCCCTTCTGCAGCTATGTATGGTTTATATATATATATATATATATATATATATATATATATTTTCGAATGGAATTTTTGATTTATATTTAGTTGATAACAATGTGTGAGTTTTTGGAAGATAAATTTTGTCTATTTATAGCGATTTTTAACTGAAGGCTCCAAGGGCCTTTTTAGCTGCCCAACGCATTCATATTCAATGAATTATATTTTATATACAATCAACAATACAACTTTTATATATTGCAATCTATTGTATTTGAATCGAAAGCTGAAGAGTTTTTTGGGAATATAAAAATGAATATAAAATGATATTAAAAATTAAATCTGTCTTCTATATTTAATAGACACGTGACCGGGTTCCAAGGGTATTTTTTAGTTACTCAATACATTCAAAATCAATGTGTTGTATTTTCTATGCATGCAGATGTTGTACCGCAATTAATTTTTTGCTCCAACCAAAAGTTGAACTATTTTTCAACATTAAAACAAATAATTAATTAAAAACAATCTGTTAATATATTTGGCAATATAATTTTGGCGGGATTTTTCCTAAAATAGGACTTTCTTGGTTTTATATATATATATATATATATATGTATATATATATGTATATATATAGATGTCTAGTTTGTTATTAATGTCTTGATTATCAAATGAATTGAAAAGGAAAATGAGTTTTTCCATGCACTTGCTATAAATTCAATCTAGGGGTGGTTATGGTTATGGAACCGTCGGTTCCGGTTCCTCATTTTGGAGGAACTTGAACCGTTGCTTCACTGTTCCGGTTTGGAACCCAGCCTCCTCCACGGTTCTAGTTCTTGTTTAATCAAACCGTTTGTCTATCTTTTTGATAATTTTTGATTTTTTTAAAAATGATTTATCAATTGCGATTACAAAAAAAAGGAAAAGAAAGAAAAAGACTTGGACTTAATATTCAATTGAGTTTTATACTTAATATTAATAATAATGTTAAACTGTCTATATATACTATTAGAGCATAAATGAATAATTGTTCATGTAGTTCGCTTACAACATTTGGTTTAAAACGTATCTCATGTGGTTACGAATATAAAATATCATAATAAACATTTAACATTTCTAATAGCATATTTTTCCAAATAAAAATAGAAAACATTAGTTTTAACCTTGAAACCGTCGGTTCCACAGACGGCTAAAACCACGGGTTCCACGATTTTTGAGACCAAAGAATCGGAATCGGAACTGGCCTACATGGTTCTGGTTTTGGAACCATTGACCGATCAACGATTCATGGAACTGTTGACCACAATTGCATTTCCGGTTTCGGCTCCATTTGGCCATCCCTAATTTAATCAATGTTTTGCTAATCTCTAACATAGCGATAACATTTTCGATGATCAAAAAGATATTAAATTGTTAATATATATCTTTTGTTAAGATGGGCCACTACTTTTAGTTTTGTCCCTTTCTTTTCGTGGACGAGAAGTATGCTTGATGCTCCTCTTTTTTAGAACATGTATGTACATATGTGTTCTAAAAATTAATCGATTTTCTCCAAACATGTTAATTTGGTAATTAACTATAGAAAATATCATTAATATACATCTAACGTAGATTAACCATAGTACAATAGTCAATACGTAGTATAATAAGAGGACACGCATCGCATAATTCCCAAATTATATATATGAATGAATGTATTTATAGTACTGCTGTACCTTCACATATTCAATCAGTTGATCATTAATTAAATGGTTCTCTCTGTTCTCGCCCTCGCTATTATTATTCATTTTCTTCTTTTTTTTATCATGTATGCGAGATTAATTAATTAAGGTTAATGTTGGTATATATTTTGCAGGAAAAACATGAACGCTGTGAAGGAGAGATATCAGTTGGGGCATGGGGAGGTTCGAGTGGTAATAATTGGAGTTACAAAGCCAAACATGGCATTAAACAAATAATCATCAAATATGGTGATATTATCGACTCCATCATGTTTAAAGGTGACACCGATGATGCTTCCCCCGCTGATTACTCCTCAAAATTTGGTGGTGATGGTGGTGGTCGAACTGATAAAGTTAGTAATACATCATCTTCTTATTTATTAAACTTTTACAACGAAAAAAACAAAAAAATCTATAGGTAAGTATTAAGATAATTTGTATATATATATTTATGTCTTATATAGTATGAAAAATTAATTTGGTATTTAAAATTGCAAATTATTTTTTTTATTTAAGTAATCATTTAAAATTATAAAGTGAGTTCAGTAGGTGTTATGGTCCCGTCAAGTTTAGGCCGGACTGCATTTATATCAGTTCTCCAAATCCGTCCAAATATCCAATTGGTATTCATACTTTCATAAGAATTTCATGTGAGTCCAACGTGTGACATTCCATAGGGGATTTTAATCCTTTAACTATAGGAATTGACAAAAATAGTATTGTCAAAATCACTATTAGCAAAAAAATCCGATAAATTTTCAAAAAATTCTCAGACTTTAGTCATTTGATCGCATAAATTGGAAAAGTTGTCGGAAAGTCCACATGTCCACATTTTTTGCCAAATCCGATGATGTGGAAATCATTTCAATTATGGGAACATCCTAAAAATGAAATTTTATCTCATGGCTTTTATCCCAACTAACATGTCAACTTACTTGTAGAATGTCCACACAGGAGAAATTGGTTTCAAAAGGTTTGACCACAATATGGTCATGTGGATTTTTCCGGCAAAATTTGCAATTTGCGACCAAAGAATTAAAATCGATAGTAAGTTGAAAAATATAGGACTTTTTTACAAATATGATTTTTGCACGATTTATTTTATAAACCTCTACCAGCCAAGTGACTAAAATTGCAATTTAGCCTTGGTCGTCCAAAATAATAATACTTATTTTTCCAGATCGATATTGATTTTCCTTCAGAGTTTGTGACGGGCATAAGTGTGACACACGGGCGTTGGGGGAATTTTCCTGATCTGGTGACCTCAGTTAAATTCCACACGAATCGGTCTCAATACGGGCCCTTTGGAAAGGGATCGGGTGACCCATTTACGTTCAATGCTGAAGGTGGAGTGGTAACTGGATTTCACGGTCGGGCCGGGCGTTATCTGGATGCCATAGGCGTGTATATTAAACCAGCTTGCTCACTTTTCAAGGTGGTCCAAATGAAACAACATTCAGAAATTACTTTGAGAGGTTCGGGTCTTTTGCCCCGAAGTCCGGGACCTTGGGGTTGTGTTAACGGCGGCCGAGAGTGGGATGACGGAGTTTTTTCCGCTGTCAAAGCGGTCCACGTCCACGTATCCGGGTCGGGTGTGATATCCGCCGTCCGATTTGAGTACGAGAAGAGAGATGGCACTGTTTTTTTGTCCCCAAAGCATGGTGGCTCTGGTGGTGTTGTAGATTTTGTCCATAAGGTAAGCATAAATGCAGCAGTGATTGAATATGCCTTTACGTGTTTAATAAGCTATTACTTGCACAAATGTTAAACTTGCTCGGGCCCGCGGCCAGCCTGTTTAGCCCGGAATTTTATCAAGGTTAGGGCCAGTTTTTCCTGGCTCGTTTAAATCTGGGCCTTTTTGGCCCGGACCGGTTAAACCATGGGCTAAACAGGCTGGCTCGTCGGGCTCCTGGGCTGGCCTGCCAACCCGATTTTTTTTTCTTTTTTCTTTTTTTTATTTGTTTTTGTTTTTTTAAATAGAGGGTTGGTGAATTAAGAGATAACAAAATTTACTAAATCTTTCCTAAGAAAGATATTTTTATAATGATTTAGAATGTGATCAATTTTTTTTTTTTTTGAGGAAAAAATGTGATCAATTATGATGACTTAAAATGTTATATAATTTGTATCCCTATAATAAATACAACACTATAGTCTAAATAGTTTAAACACATCATGACTTAAAATGAGACAAATAGTTGAAACTTTATGCAAATAATCATAAAGATGAATTTGTTGCATTTTGAGATTCCAACTCCTCTCACACGCAAATATTGAACATCAAATCGCATTTTATCATTCTTTACATTTATTTAAGGGATAATTACAAAAATTACCCCTGAGGTTTGACCTAATTACAAAAAAACCCAGCTAACTTTCAAAATTACAAAAAATACCCCTGAAGTTTGATTCAGTGTTAAAATTAAGGGGTTAACTGTAATATTTTTATAAATATGAAGGGGGATATTGAAATATTGTTTATTTATGAAGGGTTAATGTTAGACAAAATAAAATATTAGGGTTATTTTTGTAATTTTGAAAGTTGGTTTATTTTTTTTGTAATTAGGTTAAACCTCAAGGGTACTTTTTGTAATTAACCCTTTTATTTAATTTACAAAAGTCAAAAGGTATTAAAAAAATATTTATTATATGGGTGTTTATCATTCTATATTGTAGTTTGTTGTTTCTATTTTCATTTTAGAAATGAGTTTTACTTGCATATTTTTAATTCTTATTACAGTAATCATCTTACTAAAGTTTCAAAACTTTGACGATAATGATGATACTTGAATTGTATTTGAATTTTAAGACTTTTATCCTTGTAATGCAACATAAAAAAATTGTGTAATTTAGTTTTACATATTTAGTTTGAATGTTATATTTTTATACATGTTTTAGCTTAAAACTTAGATTTAACAAAAAAAAAACAATTGGCTTGTAGCCCGATAGTGACCCGTTTAACCCGAAACCCACTTTTCGGGTTAGGTTCGCAATATGCTAGCCCATTTAATAGTGGCTCGTTTAGCCCAAAGCCCGTTAGGGCTAGCCCTATAGGGCTAGGGCTAGCCTGTTTAACATCTCTAATTACTTGTATGGTAATAAATCTATTGTTTTTTGAGGAGATCTTATCCGAGACTATCTTATTCATCTAAGTTCATAAGATGGATTCTACAAAACACAAAAAAAATATGAATTCTTTTTATTTAAATATAAGATCTGTTTCATACCGTCTTATACAAATTTCCGTGTTCTTTATTAGTTTAATTTTAATTGAATATGATTGACAGGTTGAAATTGATGGCAATAGTGAGTTCTTGATTGGTGTTGAAGGGTTTTATGGGCCAGTGGAAGGTGTGGATGTTATAAGATCGGTTACATTTCACACAAATAAGGGAAAATATGGTCCAATGGGTAATGAAATTGGCATGTACTTCAATTCAATGAGTTCTGTGGCAAGCCATGGAAAGGTGGTTGGATTTCATGGTAGAAGTGGTGCTTATTTAAATGCCATTGGCCTCCACACTGAATATCTCTGAATATCTTTGACATTGATTACTTCTTTGGTTGGATGATAAATAATTAATGAAGAATGTAATAAATTGTCGGAAACACATTAATTGGTTATAAATAATCGATGGAGAATGTAATTAATAGTTGGAATAAATTTATTTGGATAGTAAATTAGTTAAAACATTTATTATATGTGTATTTTTACTGATATTTATGTGAATTATTATGTTTTTTGACCAATTTATCATTTTACTAAAGATATTGACACAAACTTTGGTCAGATTATCTAACGGGTCTTTTCCATTAGACAAATCCAACCCAACCCATTTTTTTTTTTGATAATTTCATACACCGATGATATTTTTGTAATATTCTGGGGCAGTATCATAGGATCTCCGGACCGGTGGCATTTTTGTAATATTATGGGTCGTTACAAATATTAGTTTTTCCCATGAAAATTATTAGTAGTATATCTGAAAGTATTTTAGTAATCCTCTTAAATAATATTTTTAGTATCCCTCATGAGAAAAATAGATATTTTCCCTCCAAAGAATTAGTAATCCTTCCAAAATGTATTAATTGCCCCCTTGAAAAGTATTAGGCAGTGACGAAATATTAGGCAACATCTCAAAAGTATTAGTTTTTCTCGTGAAAAGTATCAGCAATCCCTCGGAAAAGTATTAGTAATCCCTTGAACAATTTTTTTAGTAATCTTCATGAAAAATATTATTTTTTTTCCTGCAAAAGTATTAGTATTCCCCGTAAAACGTATTAATAGTCTTATTGAAAAGTATTATGTTTTTCAATTAAAGGTATTTTAGTGTTTCTCCTTAAAAGTATTAGTAGCCCTCTCAAAAAGTCTTAGTAGCTCTCCTAAAAAGTATTAGCAGTGGATGTGGTTGTTGTGGTGTTAATGGTTGTGCGGGTCAATTGGCTGATTAACCGCGAGCCGGGTGTTTGGGTTCATTGAAATGATTAGATCCATTAGACGGTCTAACAGAAGACCAACCCAATGATATTTCATAAGTTAGTTTAGGTTAATTGTGATTTATAATTAAATTTATACTTGTGAGGTCTTGAAATCATGTCATTCGCCATTATATATGGATTTGTAGTTTTAATTGGCAGTAGATTATCAAGTTAAATCAAATAGTGGACTTAGTTATCCAATCAAACAAAACAATCATAAACTTGAATATGATCATTTGAGTTAATAAATAATTAGATCTCACAATGAATCAAGGTTTACACAAGTCTTTAACTAGAAAATAAAAACTTAGTTCAACATGAGCATTATAGAGCTTTTATGATGAAGGTGGTGAGATGTGATGTGAAAATAGACGAAGGGATATAGGGGCCAAGGGGAGCACTGGGGCCTCTGAGTTTTTCAAAAAAATTAAGGGTATATTTGTCTTTTCCCTTTATAACATTAATAAATAAAAAAAAAAGAAAAAGGAACTATTAACTCTTCAAAGTCACATTTAGAGATCAGATATTAAACATTCAAGCCTCTGACCCAACCGTCACACCCAGACGAAGAAAAGCATCCCGACCACTAGTGAAGAAAATTGCTCTAGTGTCGTGGTGCGTGAGATTTAACAATTCAAAGAGGAGTGATGTATTCAGCTCATCAACCACCAGGTTTGTATTAAAGCTAACCATTTCACCTTATTATAATGAGATTGACAATGAATGAGAATGGTTTGTGTTAGGCGTAAAAACACTCACCTATTTTACCGTAAGTGTATTGTTGTCAAGTTATAATATAGTGTAATGAGTAAGGTTGTCGTATCCACAAGAAATGTGTGTGTAAGTACCAATTATATATTACATCTGTTATATTTGACTAATCAATAAGAGATGGATTTGTGGATTTATAATTAACAATGATTAAATGTAAATACAAATACAAACATCTAAATCTACGGGAGAATTATTCTAGAGGTTGATTTCATCAAGTTATCACTTATGTAAGATAAACAATCTATATCTTTCAAGCAATGGTTTATAAGTTGAAATTCCCAATTTAATCAACTAATACCTCTCTCGAGTGTCTAGTGATTTTAAATTATAATACAAGATTTCGATATCTCTATAAAATCTCAAGAATTATAATTCTAAATGGAACAGTGGAATTTCTACAACAACTTCAAAGGATTTATAAATTTATCGATTATATAATTTTCTATGTTGTGTTATTCTAGATCTGGTATTAAACCCCTTCTCTCGAATGTGGATTAACACATCAGGTATCAAAGATTAATAGCTAGATAATCAAGATGTAATTAATACAAATAACACAAATAAACCATGAATTGCATGAAGTAATATAGATCTACAAATCAAACATAAGATCAAACAAGATTATATTAAGTCGCTAGAATATCTAATTAATCCATCAAACAACGCACAGAAGAACTTCGATACATACGAATCAATACAAGAATTATACTGAAAAGAAAGAGAAGAAGAAGGAAAAACTTATTTTTAATGAATTGCTCGGCAGTTCTCTAGTGATGATCAGAATTAGTCTGGTTATTCCTCAGTAGCATCGAATGATCTCTCTCCACTGTTTTCCCCAAATATAAATTCCATTATTACATTTTTCTGTATCAATTTCTTTCTCCCCTTCTCTCCCGGTGTCCTTTGTTGCTGAAAACTCATGCATATTTATAGCAGAAGGCTTCATCTTTTTTTTTCCCATTATTTTCTCTGTCAATTGGACTCTTCTGCTGTCCATTACATGATGTCTTCCATTAATTTCTTATTTTGATTTGTACTCTTGTTGTCTTCTTCTTCATATCGGCTGATTAATCGTTCTTTGTTGTAAAGGAGCTTTTCGTGGTTTTCTACAGTGTAAAGTCGAATTATTGTTGAAAGATGTTTGGTAGGTACAACGGTAGGCATTGAATTTATCGCGGTTGAAAGCATGTGAAAATCAGGGTCATAACAAGGCACGGACGGAATGATCCACAGTACACAGTAGAAATCACTATATATCGTAGTATAAGTACTTCATACCGCGGTACAAGAATATATATTTTTTTATTTTACCTATTTAGTGTACAGCGGTACACCATTTGTGTTCTGCGGTACACAATTCTTTATGTTTTTTCTTTTCTTTTTTTTTTCTCTTTTTTTCTTCTTTCCGTTCTTTCACCACTATGATTCATTTTCCACCGTCTTCCGCCCATTTCTTGATTTCTTGGTACCTTGATGCCTATTACGACTCAACATACAATTTCAACAATAATTAGACTAAATTTACTAAAAAACAACACAATTTGCAACTTAACAGTTTGTATTTAGAGTTTTTAAAATCGAAGTGTATATTAATTAATTTTGTTGGATTTGTTGTTGTTAGGGATAGTGCCTTTAAAGCAATTGTGAATTATTTTTTTATTATTAATAAATGCGACATTTATTTTCGAAATCTTGTGCATATTGTATGTATTTTCTTGAACATCATGAAAATCCCTAGTTTATTTAATGTAACCATAATCTTAGTATATAAGTGTTATATACAAGAGGATTAAGATTATGAAAAATAAACTAAAATTAAGTCCGTGATGAAATTAATTAAAGTATGGGATCTTTAATTAAAACAACACTAATGCAGCCCAGAACATTTTAAATGTGACTGTCTTATCCTAACCGTTAATGTGGAGACATTTTAGTGGGGGCATTTATTCATGATTTGATCATATTGTACCGATTTGATTTGAATTTTTCATACAAATTACATCGTAGAAAAATCAAATTAAATCACTAGATGGTCATATATGGATAAATCTTAATCCTGAGTCATTATAGACTCATGTTTATTTCTGTGTGTTTCTTAATTTGCTCATTTAAGTTTGTTCAACGACATTCCCAACACTTGCATTTTCGATTCACATTCGAATTAAATAGCTAGTAATATAAATTCACAGATATGGAATTCATTTATTCTTGCGAGAAGTAGAAAGATGATTCTCTCATTTGTTAATTATGGACTGAATGGTTTGAAATCTCTAATTTTTTAATCTAATTATAAATTAACCATTCGATATGAATTAATGGTAAATGAGGATAAGAATTAACTGAAGAGGTTTAACGGATACTACCTAGCTTCAATTACGAATTGTCTATGGAGGATTAATCCATATGTAATGATTATATAAATGGATTTATCAAATTCGTAGAGTAAGATATTCTATAATTATAAGAGTGCAATTCTGAATTTATAGTGGAGTAATATCGGAATTAACGAATTGATTAAATCAATTAAAGAGTCTAGCTATTTATTCGATTTATTGGAGCTTATAATTATATGTCCATGGTTCCCGGTTCGCCTTCCTATAGTAATCGGTTTAGAAATAATATTTTTAGTTCTTAATGGAAAAGAGTTTTCCAAAAATATTTGGGCTAATAATCAATATCAGTTAATTTTGGGAATATCTAGCATTCTACAGTTTTGACTGTATTGGTAATTAAATAAAGATAAGATATTTATGATGTTAATATAATTATTAAGTTGATAATTATATTGGATAATTATCAATTAGAGTTTGAGTCTATCTAGAATTATAAATTTTAAATTAGATAGGAGATTAAGTTGGAGTGGGAAACTGATTGAACTAGGCCTATAAAAGGAGGACCACATCCTTACAATTAAACAACTAATTTTCGGCCCCATTTTTCAGAACAAAAGATTAGTTTCGGCAGCCACTTTGCAATTGAAAAGAATCTTTCTGGGTCCAACTGAAATTCGTTGTTTTAAACAAGAATTACATTCCATTGAA
Organism: Rehmannia glutinosa; assembly: GCA_016081115.2. Taxonomy (NCBI): domain Eukaryota; kingdom Viridiplantae; phylum Streptophyta; class Magnoliopsida; order Lamiales; family Orobanchaceae; genus Rehmannia; species Rehmannia glutinosa. The sequence continues at coordinate 67,926,414 of CM071928.1, forward strand.
CTACTTTTGATTTTCAATTGAGATGAATTTCTTGAGAATAAAACTATCTATCAGTTGAAACAATTGGCAACACCCAATCGTATGATTTTCAAGGCCAAATTATTTCGACCAAATTGACGAGTTTATGGTCCGCCATATTTCAACGCAAGGCTGGTTTTTTGTGTTCTGTCCGTGTGGATTTTGTTGGAAAAATTGGTTTTGGTAAGCCAAATTTCCAAGTGTAGAGACTCGTTAATTTTGGAAACTAGTGGTGTAATTATTTTCGCAAAACCATTTATTGGTGAGTGAGAAATCGATGCACAAATGATATATTTGGAAAGATGTATTTATGGGAAATGTATCCAACATATATGGAATGTTGGTAGATTGGTCAAAATCCGGTGTTTGGTAAGTTACTTGATTTTATCTGTTAAATAAGTAACTTTGACTCAAATCACCAATTTATGGAATCATGATTGAGTGAATCAAATCATTCCCAAACCGATTGAGGCCACAATTGGAAGGATTGACTTAGCACAAATCAATCAAGATAATGAAGGATTTGATTGATAATTATGGATAATTGAGTCCAAATTATTAGGGCTTTCCTTTGGAGGATCCCTTGTGTTTTTCGTATAAATAAAGACCTCTCCATTCGATGGGACGATGTGCAAACACATTCACAATCACAGAAATTCGTGCATACCAGTCCCATAATCTGTCACTCTCAAATTCATATATGCACAGTATGTGTTACGTCACTCAGGGCCTCACTCATTGGGATACCCGTTGCCTGCAACCGTGAGCATCGTGACGGGACAACAAGAGTCTTAAAGAAAGAGTTCGCTCGCCTCGACTTGCTTTATTACTTTCTTTTTCCTTTTGTTTGTAATAGACATTTGTTAATTTGAATTATCCCCCGATGTATCCCTTTGATTTTTGTTTTATTCCCAATAATTTAAGATTCTTGTTTGTAATTTGGACTGATGGCGTCTTCAAGCAACGCGATGACTACTGATTCTGTAGGTGTGGACTCAGGTGTGACAACACTTGTTTCTGTTGTTCCTACCTTTGGTGTGACCTCACCTTCGGCCATACCTCTGCCAACACCTGCTTCTGTTTCAGTGACTATAGGGGGTGTGATTGTACCTTCTATCACACCTCTATTTCCATATGCCCCAGCAATTGTGGGAAGTGTTAAAACACCTCTTGTCACACCTCTGCTTGGGTATGCTCTAGTGTCTGTGGGGGGTGTGACCACACTTTCTGACACACTCCAGTATTCTGATGTTCCAGCGAGTGTGGTCTTCGATGTTACCACACCTGCGGCCTCACTTGCTTCTTCACATGGCTCTGCGTCCGCCTTCTTGTTACGTTCTTTTGGAAACACCTTCTATCACACCTATTCCAGCAACCGTGGCTGCCCAGGCTGAAAGGCCGAAAACGTTTACTAGGCTTAACTTTAACACATGGCAGCAAACAATGTTCTCCTATTTGATAACCTTTAGTTTGGTGAGGTTCCTTAAAGAGGACCCTCCTATTGTTTCCCCAGACGATACCAATATGGATCATAGGGCTGCCCTTGATGCATGGGATCAAGGGGACTACTTGTGCAAGCATTACATCCTTAATGGGTTGGATAATGCGTTGTACAATGTGTATGCCTCGTTCAAAGGTACTGCCAAGGGATTTTAGATCTCATTGGATAAAAGGTACATAATGGAGGATGTCGGCACCAAAAGGTTCATTGTCGGCAGGTTCTTGGAGTATGTGATGGTTGATACCAATACTGTTATGAGTCAACTCCAAGATTGCAATTGATTTTGCACAGCATCCATGCTGAGGGGATGAAGTTGTGTGAAATCTTCCAAATGGCTGCAATTATTGAAAAATTGCCACCTAGTTCGAGGGATTTCAAAAATTATCTCAAGCATAAGAAGAAGAAAATAGGCTTAGAGGATTTGATTGTCATGTTGCGCATTGAAGAAGGCAATAGACAATCGAATACCAAGCATGCAAAGACCTTGAAGAAAACTTGGTACAATAGGGCTTTAGACTCATAACCTTGTACTTTATAAAACGCGCAATTCCTTGGAAAGGGACACATTGAAAAGGGATTGTTCAAGATGAATGTAATAGTTGTGCATTGCACCAATGATGAAACTATTGTTTCTTCCTCTTATATGATTGAGTTGTGATTTATGTCATGTTAGACTTGGCATGTTAACATGAATGTCATAAAGCAATTGGTGAGTATGAGATTATTACCAAATGTTAAATTGGACTCATAATATAAAATGTGGGATTTAATGTTAGGATACAACGATACACGTAGCAAAACATGTCAATAAAGGCATGAGCAAATCTAAATGCCCTTGTGAGAGGCATACGATTTAGCATCCCCTTGTGAGGGAGCACATGGAAAGTTAACTCTATCCCAAAATTTGGTGAGTAGATGCAATCTGAATCTTTAGTCATTCCTAGGAAATTCTTTGAAATTTTGCCTTAGGAAATTCGATTGTTCAAATGGGTTAGCGATCCAATCACGGTTGAAATTGTGAGAAATAACAATTGCTTAATTGATAATTCTCAAAGTTGACATTGTTACACAATGTAGGGTGGATGATTTATGCCTCAAATATGGGGGTGTTTGGTAAATATAAATTTACCTCAGTCTTGACAAAAATCAACCCCAATGACTGTGGAGTCAAAGAAATACAAGTTTCTTTGGGAGGTATCATTAGAAATGAGGATGTGGGTCAATTGTCAATAACAATGCTAGTTGATAGCTAACAGGGGTCACTTGTGATTTCTCTTAAAGATGTGCATATTTTAGTGTACTTTTGAGTGTTGCAACACCAACAAAAGGTGTAGAAAAAGACTTAAAGGCTAACCTTATCAAGGTAGACCCTAACAAATTGTTGTACCCAAACTTGTTGGAAGCATATACAAAAATTAAGTCATTGAATGAATAATGACAAGTTTGACAAATGATAAAGTCAAATGAATCTCTCTCTTAAAAAAAGATAATATATTGAGAATATTCTATATGAGCTTAAGTTGTTATAAAACCATATTAACATTGAAGGGCTTGAAAGTCCACCGGTGGAACTTATGTCAATTGAAGTGGTTACATGCTCAGAGACTATGTGCTCAAATATGTAAAGAAATTGATCTCAATCTTCTGCGCAAATTTGATTGAAGTGGAGATCAATTGTAAAATTCTAGAGGGAATTGGTGTAAAATCCACAAATTAAAGAATATTTTTAGTGGAAATCCAACCATGATGACTAGATATCCCAAGAACTTGGTTCAATGGAAAACTAAACTTTAAATCGTTGATCATTGCACTTGGTGCTTAGCTTTAAGCTAAACATATTCGCTATATAGCATAGCCAAGTGTTGAACGTGTTGACTGTGGTTAGGTTAAGTCCTATGGACTTTTAATGACGTCCTATACCTAATAAGGTGGGGTATTGCAGGGTACCTCTGATGGGTAAGGTCACATATGTAAGTGTGAGGACGGGTCGCCTCAATGAAACACTTATGAATCCCAAGTGTGATCCATGGCCAAAACGGACACAACTGGAGAACTTCGAGATGAGTAGAGATGTTGTGTAAATACTGTTGTCTTGGTATATTCGTAAGCGGAGTAGTTCAAGGCATCGTGTCCACTAAGCCACAGATATATCCGATAGTATCTTACTAAGAAAGGTTCAAAGCCACAAGCTACCTATCCTGATGCAAAAATATTTCCTGGGGTCTGAGTGACTGAGTTTGCATGTATTCATGCATCGTTTCCACTCATATAGGGGTTTGTTGGAAAAATTTGTTTTGGTAAGCCAAAATTCCAAGTGTCGAGATTCGTTAATGTAGGAAACCAGTGGTGCAATTATTTTCACAAAATCATTTATTGGTGAGTGAGAAATCGATACACGAATGGTATACTTGATGTATTTATGGAAAATGTATCCAATATATATGGAATGTTGGTAGATTGGTCAAAATTCGGTGTTTGGTAAGTTGCTTGATTTGTCTGTTAAATAGGCAACTTTGACTCAAATCACCAATTTATGGAATCATGATTGAGTGCATAAAATCATTCCTAAACCGATTGAGGCCACAATTGGAAGATTGACTTGGCACAAATCAATCAAGATAATGAAGGATTTGATTGATAATTATGGACATAATTGAGTCCAAATAATTAGAGCTTTCCTTTGGAGGATCCCTTGAGTTTTCCTTATAAATAAAGACCCATCCATTCAGTGGAAGACGTGCAAACACATTAACAATCTCATAAATTTGTGCATACCAGTCTCATAGTCTGTCACTCTCAAATTCATATCTGCACAGTTCGCCGGGTAGAAGGATTTGTGGTGCTCATATCCTTTACCATAGTCGTTGTATCTTGACTCGTTGCTTGCAACCGTGAGAATCGTGATGGGGAAACAAGAGTCTTAAAGAAAGAGTTCGCTCAGCACGACTTGCTTTACTGCTTTCTTTTTCGCTTTGTTTGTAATAGACGTTTGTTAGTTCGAATTATCCCCCGATGTATCCCTTTGATTTTTGTTGTATTCCCAATATGTTTGTGGTTTAGTTTTAAGCCTAGTTCAATTTCCCTCCTATCCAGTTAGTACAATCCTACGATCTCATTAGTTGAGTACATCGTAGGAAAATTAAAGTTACGAACTTAGAATTTTATTTGGGTGCCAACACACTGCCGTTGATAGGGAGGATCAAATTGGAATATTGTGGTGTCTACGAACTTCAAGGATTCGAAGGATTAATAAAGAAAAAGCGAAGAACAAGAAAATCATCGAAAGATGTAAATTTTCTTTTCTTCATTTAGTTAGAATAAATTTAATAAGTATGATCTTGTGTTCTTATATCTAAAACTTGAGTTTTGAAATCTCTCACTTCCACTTCCATTTAATTAGATCGAAAAATCAGATCTTATTGACCCGGATTAGATCCGGGACCCAAATAATTTCTAATAGTTGTTACTTCTATATTTATTTATTTCTTTGTTGTATCGTTAATTATTATATGTATTATTAGGGCTAAATTTTAGTAATTTATTATAATTTGTAGTTTCATGTATAATTGTTTGCTTAAGCTATATTAGTTTTTTTTTCCGCATTTTCATAGATAATGGAACGATTTTTTAAAAGAACCACTTATTATCGTGGAATCATCTCTTCGTGAATAATGGAAATCATCCCTTCATGAATAATGGAACGACGTCAAGTACCTAAAATAAAATTATTTTGTGGTACAATTAAGTGTTTGGGTCCATTGAGATTATAGGTCTCCAATAATAATTTGAGGTATTTCCAGCCCAACAAGTATTTGTTGTGTGTCCACATTTACTGCAATAGAAACATGTAATAGTTTTGGAAAAATTATTAGCATAAGTAAAAGCGGGTAGTTGGTTCTTTTTCATGTCATTGATGACATATGGATTATAACAAAGTCCTAATTTCAAATGATCACTACATTGTACATCCAGAATTTTGATGATTTTATAGGTACTCAAGTTAAAATTCTTCATATCCCTTTTCATGCAATCAATATCCTTAATAAGAGTTCCATTTTCTTTTTCAAGGTTTCTAACCTTATCAAGTGTAACATTATGAGCACTAGTAAGAGATTCATAAGAAATTAGTAAATTTTCTTTTTCTAATTTCATGCTATTTAACTCCTTTTTCTCAAGCTTGCATTTAACAATCCTATTTTGAAATTCATTTTGCAATTCATCATAATCATCTTGAAATTCATTAATGAAAGAGATAGAAACATTTGAGCGTACTCCATTGTCTTTATCGATGCCCATTAGATATTGTTCAGTTTCTTCATCTTCAGATATTGCAAGAAGCTCATCCCATGTTTTTGCTTTGGCTTTGGCATTCAAGGCTTTTAATTTTCTGTGAAATTGCTTCTTCATCCTTTGTTCTTCCTTCCCTTTTTGGACAATCGGCAACATAGTGTCCGGGTTTTCCACACTTAAAATAAGAATTGTTTCTCGCTTTTATTTCCTTATTTTTATTTACAAATTTTGTAGATTTTGATCTTCAGCTTCAACTTCATCTTCCTCATCACTTGAATAGTGATATTTCAATCTTGAGGCTAGGCCTTTTGGGATTGATTCCATATTCGGTTGAGAAGTAGATATTCTAGAACTACTCCTTTCGTTGGTGTAGACCTTATATGAGAAGATTGTCAATAAGTTCGTCGATCTTAAGAGTCTCAAGATTTTATGCTTCCAATATCGCCGTGACTTTTTCGGACCAAGAAGGTGGAAGAGTATTTAGTACCTTTGTAATATTGTCTTCTTCGGATATGATTTTTCAAGAGCCACCAAAGGATTTACAATGTTGTCGAGTCTTTCGATCATTTTAGAAATATTTTCACCTTCAAACATGGTGAAATTTTCAAATTCCTTGACCAACATGGTCTTCCGAGCGTGTTTTACCTTCTTTGTGCCTTCATAGATTACTTCTAATTTTGTCCACACATCATGAGTGGATCGAATTCCTTTGATACAATTATGTTCCATAGCAGTAAGAGAACAATGAAGAATGTTAAGAGCTTTACTGTTTAAGGAGAATATTTTCTTGTCTTCATTATCAAAATCCTTGAAAACTTTAGGAGTTTGAGTTCCATCCTCCATTTTCTTCATTGAGATGGATATTCCATTTATGATCGCGTTCCAAATATCAAACCCGCAACCTTGTAAGAAACACTTAATTCTATCTTTCCAAAAAGCATAATCGTTTGAGTCGAAAGAGGCGGCTTTTTGGATGAAACACTGGTTGGAAGATAGCTTTCGTTCGTAGCCATAAATCTTTCCTCTTTACTAGCAAAGATTAAACGATCTTGCCAAAGAGATTGAATTCGATACCACTTGTTAGTCCAAGTGGTTACGAAAATCTAGAGGAGTGAATAGATTTTCACGATTTTTCAGATTTTTCTTCTCTTTTTCGAATATGTGAGAACTTACAAGAATGTAAAAGATAGTAAGAAGAATGAACATAATGATATATAGCGGTTCCACTCACTTAGAGATTAATCCACTACCACCCGGTATGTCACAATGGATTTAAAAAAATAATTTTGTTAATTAATACTAAACGATTACAACTCAACAATAAGAGCACCTAACTCTTCATACACCAACAATCTTGAAGAGCACCAAACTCTTCTACACCTCGAAGAGCACCAAACTCTTCAACACCTCAAAGAGCGCCAAACCCTCAACACGAAAAACACCAAGCTTTTCAACCAACTAACTCTAATCAACCAAACGTATTCTTACCAAAAAAAGACTAACAACTATTTCTTGTTTTGGATGATGTTACAAATACAATCAAGATTACACTTTGAATGAAATATTACAACTCAAAAGTGTAAGTGTAATCAAGAAGGAAATCTTATCAATCAAGATGTGAATGTGTAGTGCTTAGGTTATTACAACAAGAATGTTGAAAATGAAAGCTTAAGAAATTTGCTGAGATTTTCTTATTGTGTTTGTTAGAGAATTTTCTAACCGCAAGTCTACGGTGTCAAGTTTTAATATAGAGAAGTAAGGTTGTCGAATCCACAGGGAATAATTATCGAATTATTACTAAGTACAATAATATAGTAGTCTAACTTTATTTAGAAATTCAATAATTGATGGAGTTGATTATACTAAAAATACTAAAAATAAATTAAGACTATGTAAATATCAATGAGTTTATCCAAATGATTAAATGAATTCTAGAGGTATGATGAATCTAGTTATCCCTTATGTTGTCAATATGGTTTATCAATCATCAATTATCAATTTATAAGTCAAGATTTCTACAATAATCATTCCCTTTCTCAAGTGCCAATGATTTTAGATTCAATTGGGAAATCAATATCTCTATAAAAATCACCAATCAAAATCTCAATAAAAGCTATGAATCTTGATAAATGACTTCAAAGGATTCACAAATCTCTCAATTTTATGAAATCCTAGGTTATGCTATTCCAAGGTCATGTATTCAATTACCTCTCTCAAGTGTCAAATCAAATACACCAAACAATCTAAATTATTGATCAAGTAATTTAGAAGCAATAGATCCAAATAGCACCAATAAATTGATAGATCTAGATTGACAAACCACAATCTCAAAACATAAGTTCAAACATAGATTACATCAATCCTCTAGAATTATAGTGTTTAGCTCATGATTAAAGAAAATGAATCCATGAAAATACAACAATACATCTTACAAGATATGAAGAAAGCAACAAAATAAGAACAAGAGTTGAGGATCTTCTCTATTTCTAGATGATAGAAGCCTCCAATCTTCTTCTCCAAATTTTCTCAAAATGCTCAAATTCTTCTTCATTGTCTTGTAGCTGTTTTTATTGCCTTCCCAAGGGTTCCAAGATGCCCCAATTTCAAGCCCCAAGGATGGTATTTATAGTACACAAAAGTCCAAGAAGGGGTAGGTGAACATAGGATTTTTCGCCCCGAGCCTGCGCCAAAAATCAATCTCATCCTGATTTATCGCACGGGCGCTGCGGCGCTTCGCCAACGCTTATCGCCAAATATCGCACGGCAGCGCTGCGCCTATCAACATACGCACACACAATCCGCCCGGTCTTTGCGCGCGGCGTTGAAGCGCTGCAGCGCCACACGTTTAAAATCCGTCCAAGATTCATTCTTCGCGCGGCGCTGCAGGCGGCAGGCGTGACTGCTGCGCCAGCCGCCGCCCTGGCTAAAATGCGATTTTTCCTTCTTTATATGCAATTTCTTCTTTCTTCAAGCCGTTTTTCACCGTTTTCTTCATCTCTCGGCTACCAAATCCGATTGACTCTACATCGACTCTAAAAACACCCAAAATAAAACCAAATTCTACTCTAAAATATCAAATAAGTTGGTGAAAATACCAACTTAACAAATACCCCCAAACTTAAGCTATTGTTTGTCCTCAAACAATTATAACTCCAAAATGAAAGACAAACAATACAACAACACACGCAACTACAAAACTCCATAAACCAATAAAATTTGTCTAAAACTCATTTCACTATCAATCAAGCATGCATTTTAACATTGTGATCAAAAGTGTTGAATATTCATGAAAATTCCGTTTTCATTATTCAAATTGATTTACGCAATCAAACGTTATCAAGATGATCCACTTCTAAGTATCAAAAGATACTGACTACCGGATTCCATAGGCTTGTTATTCACACTAATCTCCACTAATGTAGGCTAATATAACACATGGATCAATAGGGCTTCCAAAGCTTGTAATGTGGCTTAGGGTCGGGTAGGAAAATTTAGGATTAAGTGGCTCAATTCACCCAAACACACAATTACCTCTTCAAATCACCAATTGCCAAACAAAATGGCTACCTTCACTTTTGTTGAATTTTCAATTATTCTCCCTTTACGAGCCTCTATTTTCAACAATTTTTTTTTTTTTTTTTTTTCGAGACCCCCAAACTTGGTCTTTTGCATATTTTAACACATGGGGTTTCATTATTTCTTTTTCTCGGCAACTTCATGCGAATGAACATCTACCTTACTTATTACATCCTCATCAACCTTCAATCATTTTGTGTGTATGAGTGATGGGTAATTAGGCTTTTCACATGTAAGCTCAAGGTAAAAACAATTGGTTGCCAAAGAACAGGTCTAATAGGCTCAAAAGGGGACACTAGTGAAATTATATCGCATAAAGGTAGTCATTTTGGCTCTAGCTTTTATTCAAAGATGGCCTAAATCATTTCCTTATGTTATTTCACCTAGATTTCGCCTCAATTAGTGATCAAACAAGTTCTAGAATCCGTGGGATCATACAAGCAACACTCGACTTCATTAATTATTTTCAAATAAGTTAACAGAATTATGCATGAATATGAAATCAATGAAGCAAAATATAGATCACCACTTAAAAGCATGCTTTCGTGACAGTTCAACTCGCAATCAACAAATCTACTTAGTCATGTAGTTCTATAGTTCAACAAACTACCCGACTCGACTCAACTCGATTTTTTTTTTTTGACACGACTTCACACGACTCAAAAGACACAAATACAGATTACACCCCCAAACTTAAATTGAACATTGTCCTCAATGGAGAGTGAGAAAACTTTCCTGATAGCCGGAGCGCCTAAGACTCCTCATTGGAGTCGTGTGGTGCAAAATGAGCAATAGGGCCCGGTGGTGGTGGTATTGGGAACTGGAATTGCGGGTGTGTCCGGCTATATATCCGGCAAGTACTTACGGTTGTGCTTATTCTCATATTCTTCTCGTGCCGCTCTGTGGCGTTGCTCACTTCAAAAGCCCTTCTCAATTCTCGTATTCGTGAACTAAAGTGCGTCAAGAGTCATTATGTGAGCGTCTAGAATGAGAACGCCTTGCCGCCGAACCGGATGGAACGTCAATATTCTCGTGGTTGGGAATGAGTATCGGCTCAATAGCCGGCGAGCAAATTCGGGATGAAGAATATATCCCGCACCCTTCGGATTAGGCACACCGCCCGCCCACTCGTCATAAGAAGCAATAGTAGCCGAATCTATGGGTCCCTTTGGATTTTCCATTGGCTCGGAGTTATCCCATGTAACACCCTTCTCTTTACATAACCCACAAATTAAACTCGGTAAGATTAGTCCCCCCCTGCTTTTGGGTTGTAGCATTTTGTTATGAAGGGACGTTGCAATAATTACCGGGTCGAATTGTATGTCAAGAACTATGGCATATAGAAGATGAGCTCGTTCCTTAGTTACATCACTAACATGCTTGGTTGGTATCAAGTTGTTGCATATGAAGTGGTACCAAGCTCGCCCATATCGACTAAGACTCGTGTGCGAAAAGCAAAGAGCACCTCCCACTACTTTTATATGACGTACCACATTTCCGTAGCCGCATAAGGTATTACAAATCTCCTCCATACTTGGTGGTTGTGAGATAAATTCAACGTACGGTGAGTGATCCACCTCCGAGTCCATAATATTCTCTTATCGCTATAAAATGAGTGTATACCTTGTTTACTCCACGCATTTAAAACCTCGATTTATAGCCATTTTTGGTCTTTGCATTTGCATAAAACTCTCTGGACTATATTCGGTGCGAATGGTCTAGGTTGTGCACAAAGTTTTTCCCATTGCTTCGATGTATCATTTGTGCAAGTTCACCATCATTTGGCCCCGGTTTGTAACCCCTGCTCGCTGGTTATGCTCTTTGTGCTTAATTTCTCATAAAAAAGATTTTGTGCCTCTAAGCTTACGAAACGACTAGTATCATATTCCTCGGAGGTACTCGCCACCTTTTTGCCCTTGCTTGCATTCTTTGTTCTTGGCATTGTAATTGATTTGAAAATCACCTGAAAAATGACACAAGCAAAATACACATAGAACGCACAATAGGAGTTAGGGGTTAGGAATTTGGTAACAACTCAACAATTATGCATCCTTGTCATTAATTCATGATCAAATAACCTTTAGTACACAATGATGACAAAAATCAAATGCCTAGGTGTAATATTTTTCATTGAGGCATTTTAACAAACACCTTGTAGGCATATATGCAAAGAAGAGATGAACACCAAATTTGAAATTCAATTCATGCCCATTTTTTTTAACACCAATCAATTCAAGCACAATATTATTCATATATCATCACAATTTATCAAGAAGTGATCACGAATTTCGAAATTATAATGATATGGAAAATTCTCACATTTCAACCCTAGGCAAGAAAAATGAAGAAAATTGGTGTATAATTGAAGCTCACTTACCCAATAGAGAAGAAGAAGATGATTTTGATGATCAACTTGTTCCATAGCCCACTTGAATGATGTCAATTGGAAGAGTGGGTGGGATTTTTATAGAGGATAATGAAATAGCTTGAGGGTTTGTGTGTGATGTTTTTAAAAAAAATAACAAGGTTCAGCAATTAATATTTCCCAGCAATCGATCGGAGCTGCGGCGCCCAGGGCCGGGCGCTGCAGCGCCCGCCCACTCCGTTCTCTCGCGCGCGCTCTGTTTCGGGCGCTGCGATTGCCCAGGGCTTGGTGTCTTTGCCGCCCTGCTTTTTTTCACATTTTTTTTTTAAATTTCAATTTAATCAAAAAATTCAAAATCACACACAAATTAATTTACACAAAAATCACACCAAAATTCAAATAAATACACACCAAACTAAAAGAAAATAAAATCACACAAAATTCGATCACACGAAAATCACTTGGGTTGCCTCCCAAGAATCGCTAAATTTATAGTCGTTAGCCGGACTCAACTATTCGGACTCAAGAAATTTCATCACCAAGTGGAAGATTTAAAACCTTCCTTGCTTCGCTTCCCAAAATAATGTTTCAATCTTTGTCCGTTTACTTGAACTAATTCCCATCGCTTCCTCTTAACTCGACGGCACCATATGGAAACACACGTTCAACCACAAACGGTCCCCGACCATCGTGATTTGAGTTTACCTGGAAAGAGTTTCAATCTAGAGTTGAACAATAACACTTGTTGGCCGGGTAAGAATTCACGCCGCAAAATCATTTGATCATGCCATTTTTTCGTTTTTTCTTATACATTTTGGCATTTTCATATGATTCTTGACGAAATTCTTCCATTTCGCTTAATTGAAGTAATCGGTTTTCACCGCCTCTTTCAAGTTAAAATTCAATTTCTTAATTGCCCAATAAGCTCGATGCTCAAGTTCAACCGCAAATGACACGCTTTACCAAACACCAATCGATACGGTGACATACCAACGGGTGTTTTATAAGCGTCGCGCGATAAGCCCACAAAGCATCATCGAGCTTTTGTGCCCAATCCTTTCGATTAAAACTCACCGCTTTTTTCAAGAATTTGTTTCACTTCACGATTGGAGATTTCGCTTGACCATTAGATTGAGGATGGTAACCAAGCGCAATCTTATGACGCACACCAAATTTAGCAAGAAGGTTGTTAAATAATTTATTACAAAAATGCGTACCTTCATCACTTACAATAGCTCGAGGAGTACCGAACCGAGTAAAAATATGCTTGTGCAAGAATTTGAGTACTACCTTAGCATCATTCGTTGGTGTAGCAATTGCCTCAACCCACTTGGAGACATAATCAATCGCAAGCAAAATGTATAAATTTCCATAGGACGCGGGAAATGGTCCCATAAAGTCAATACCCCATACATCAAACAATTCTACCTCCATTATGTTTGTCAAAGGAAGCTCATGACGCCGTGAAATATTACCATCCCTTTGGCATCGATCACAAGTTTTCACAAAGGTATAACAATCCTTGAATAATGTTTGCCAATAAAAACCAGATTGTAGTACCTTTGCAGCGGTTCGGGTTGGCCCGAAATGTCCCCCATAAGATGATGAATGACAATGTTGAAGAATCTCTCCAATTTCTTCCTTAGGAACACAACGGCGAATGATAGAATCCGCGCATCTCTTGAACAAGAACGGATCATCCCACAAATAAGACTTAACATCATCATGTAAGAATTTTTTTCTTTTGGTTTGAAGTCAAGTCCGTGGCAAAACTCCTCCCGCGAGGTAATTAACAAAATCAAGCGTATCAAGGTAGTGATGTCTCAAAGACGCATAATTTGTTCATCGTGAAATGATTCTTTTATCGGACTCTCAATCACCTCGTAAGGTTGCTCAAGGCGGGATAGATGATCGGCAACCCCATTCTCGCTTCCTTTTTTTATCTCGAATCTCAATATCAAATTCTTGTAAGAGCAAAATCCATCGAATTAACCGAGGTTTTGCATCCTTTTTGGAGAAAAGATATCGGATTGCCGCATGATCCGTGTGTAAACAATCACCTTTGTACCTACCAAGTATGCTCGAATTTATCAAATGCAAAAACTACGCAAAGATCTCTTTTTCTCGTGGTGGTGTAGTTTTGTTGGGCGTTGTCCATGGTCCTACTTGCATAGTAAATAGCTTTAAAAATTCTGTCTCGCCTTTGACCGAGAACGGCACCCACTGCATAATCACTTGCATCGCACATGAGCTCAAATGGTTGAGTCCAATCCGGCACTATCATAATCGAGCTGAAATGAGTGCCTTTTTTATCCTGCTCAAATGCCTCGCAAACACAACTCATCAAAGCAAAAGATAGCATTTTTTCAAGGAGATTACAAAGTGGTTTAACAATTTTTGAAAAATCTTTTATGAATCTCCTATAAAATCCTGCATGCCCTAAAAAGCTTCTTATGCCTTTCACATTTGAAGGTGGGGGTAGCTTTTCAATAGCCACAACCTTCGCCCTGTCAACTTCTAAACCTGTACAAGAAATACGATGTCCAAGTACAATCCCTTCTTTGACCATAAAGTGACATTTTTCCCAATTAAGTACAAGATTAGTTTCCTCACAACGTTGCAAAACCATAGATAAGTTATGCAAACAATGGTCAAAAGAAGTACCAAAAATAGAAAAATCGTCCATAAAAATTTCCATGATTTCCTCAACCATACCATGAAAAATCGCCATCATACACCTCTGAAAAGTAGCAGGTGCATTACATAATCCAAATGGCATCCTGCGAAATGCAAAAGTACCATATGGACATGTAAAAGTAGTCTTTTCTTGATCTTCGGGGGCAATGGCGATTTGATTGTATCCTGAATAGCCATCAAGAAAACAATAATATTCGTAACCTGCCAACCTGTCCAACATTTGATCAATAAAGGGGAGGGGAAAATGATCCTTACGAGTAGCTTTATTCAATTTTCTATAGTCAATACATACTCGCCATCCTGTGACAGTTCGTGTAGAAATTAATTCATTGTTATCATTTTTCACAATCGTCATACCTCCCTTTTAGGGACAACCCGCACTGACTCACCCATGAACTATCGAAATGGCATAAATAATACATGCCTTTAGCCACTTTAAAACCTCATTTCTCACGACTTCTTTCATTGCGGGATTAAATCGCCTCTTTGGTGTTCAATAGATGGTTTATAAGATTCTTCCATTAAAATTTTGTGCATTACAATGGAAGGACTTATACCTTTCAAATCAGAAATATACCAACCCAAGGCCGACTTATGTTCACGAAGCACACGCAACAACTTATCCAATTCGGATGAAGATAATGAAGCGAAAACAATTACCGGTAAGTTTTATCTTTTCCCAAAAATGCATATTGAAGATGTTCCTAAGTTCCTTTAGTTCTAAAGTACCTTCGAATACTTTCAATATTGGCATTTTCTAATGCTTCCTTTTGTTTTTCTTTTACAATTTCTTTAGCCTCAAGGAAAGAATAAACTTAAGCAAATCAATATCATCACTATCTTCCTCATCACATTTCATTATTGAATTAATCAAACAATGTTCTAACGGATCTTTTAAATCTTGTTTTATAACTTCCGCTTTGATCACATTGTTCGATTTTATCAATAAAATGACATGTGTGAGGTTCATCTTGAAATTTCATTGCTTTATAAATGTTAAATAGTACCTCATCATCATTTACCCGTAATGTTAACTCTCCTCGTTGCACGTCAATTAAAGCTCGTCCCGTTGCTAGAAAAGGTCTCCCAAGAATCAATGGCATTTCATGATCTTCCTCCATATCCAACACCACAAAGTCCGCCGGAAATATGAATTTATCCACTTTGATCAACACATCTTCAATCACTCCTCTTGGGTAGGTGAGTGATCTATCGGCTAATTGCAATGTGATGGTGGATGGCGTTATTTCTCAAAGGCCAAGTTTCCTAAAAAAACAACGGCATAAGATTAATGCTAGCACCTAAATCACAAAGAGCTTTATTAAAATAAGAATCACCAATAGTGCAAGGGATAGTGAAACTCCTCGGATCTCTTAATTTTTGTGGTAGCTTTCTTTGCAAAAACGGCGCTACACTCTTCCGTGAGATTGACCGTCTCATATGCTTCCAACCTTCTCTTTCGACATCACATCCTTCATGAATTTTGCATAGTTTGGCATTTGCTCGAGTGCATCGGCAAAAGGGATGTTTGATGTGAATTTTCTTGAATATTTCCAAAAACTTGGAAAATTGAGCATCCAACTTTTTCTTCTCAAATCTCTCGTGGAAAAGGAAGAGCATTTGGTAACACATTATCGAATTGGAAATTGGTTTTACCTCAATTTTTGCCTTTTCTCGATTGCTTATCAATGCCCTCTTCATTTTGGAGTGTTTCGAGCTTGCTTCTGGTTCTTTGGTAGCATGAGCAGCATCTTTGGTTCAACATATTCCGTCCCCACTTCTCAACTTAATGGCCTTGCAATGTTCCCGGTTCACCTCGGTGTTACTTGGAAACGTATCAACTTTCTCGTTTGAATTAATAGCCGTAGCCAATTGACCCACATGTGTCCCCAAAGATTTGAGATGACTTTCAATTGTTGTAACCCTTGAACCCAAATTTTCTATGTTAGAATCGGCTTTGTTCATCCTTGCTCTTGATTCTACAAGGAATGAACTAAGTAATTCCTCCAAAGATGGCTTTTGTTCTCCCACATGTGTGCTCGTACTTGCTTGATTCTCGATATCCCTGAGGCGGTTGCAACACATTTCTCGTATTGCTATACGAGAAGTTTTCATGATTGCGAAGTCCCTGATGATAATGTGTCGGCAATTGATTCCCTCTATTGTTGAAACCCCGATTATTCACATAATTCGCTTGTTCCGTATCGGATTCACAATTTCTTGACTTATCTCCATGACCTCGATTGTTGTTTTCCACCGGACTTAGTGTAGCAATTTGCTTTGACAAGGCGGAAATTTGAGAGGCCAATGCGGACATAGTATCAAGTTCAAGAACACCGCAACTTTTCTCGGCGTAGATCTTTCGTGACGCCATTGATAACTATTGGCAGCCATCTCTTCGAGTAAAAGCATGGCTTCACTTGGAGTTTTAGCCATCAATGTACCTCCTGGCTGCAAAGATCTATAATAGTTCTTGAATGCCCATTCATACCATTGTAGAAATATTGAACCTTTTGCCAATCTGCTGCACCCGTGTTGTGGACACCTCCTCAATAATTCTTTGAATCGCTCCCAAGCTTCGTAGAGTGGCTCAAAGTCGAGTTGATGAAATTGAGCAATCTCACTTTTCGCTTGAAGTGTCTTACTAGGTGGAAAGAATTTTGCCATGAATTTTTCAAAGGTGAGATCATTCCAACTAGTGATACTTCCAGTGGGAAAGTTTGAAGCCATTGTCTAGCTTTATCACGAAGTGAAAATGGAAATAATCTCAACCGAATAGCTTCATCGGGGACCCCATTCATTTTGATAGTATCACATATCTCGAGAAAAATAGCCAAATGAGCATTCGGGTCATCTACGCTACTTCCCCCAAACCGATTCTTTGCACCATGTTTATTAGGGCGGCTTCAATTCAAAATTATTCGCATTGATAGGTTGGCGAACAATGCCCGAATAATTTTGATTCGTGGTTGGTCGAAAATAGTCCCGAATGGCCCTTTCCGGTGGTGCAACAATAGGTATGCGGGTCTTCATCATCACCGATTCCCGCCATTTTTGGGAATTCGATTCTTCGTGCGGCTCTAATCTTTCGGCGTTCTTTCAATTTCTGGATCAAATAAGATTAAATTAGCACTTTTATTTTTTCGCATCAACAAGAAAACACAAAAATGACAATGACCCTATTGTAACAAAAGAAACCAATCTAAATTAAAGTAAAACTACTAAGTAATAATATTAGCGCAAATAAGATGAATTATTCCCCAAGAACGGCGCCAAAAACTTGTTAGAGAATTTTCTAACCGCAAGTCTACGGTGTCAAGTTTTAATATAGAGAAGTAAGGTTGTCGAATCCACAGGGAATAATTATCGAATTATTGCTAAGTACAATAATATAGTAGTCTAACTTTATTTAGAAATTCAATAATTGATGGAGTTGATTATACTAAAAATACTAAAAATAAATTAAGACTATGTAAATATCAATGAGTTTATCCAAATGATTAAATGAATTCTAGAGGTATGATGAATCTAGTTATCCCTTATGTTGTCAATATGGTTTATCAATCATCAATTATCAATTTATAAGTCAAGATTTCTACAATAATCATTCCCTTTCTCAAGTGCCAATGATTTTAGATTCAATTGGGAAATCAATATCTCTATAAAAATCACCAATCAAAATCTCAATAAAAGCTATGAATCTTGATAAATGACTTCAAAGGATTCACAAATCTCTCAATTTTATGAAATCCTAGGTTATGCTATTCCAAGGTCATGTATTCAATTACCTCTCTCAAGTGTCAAATCAAATACACCAAACAATCTAAATTATTGATCAAGTAATTTAGAAGCAATAGATCCAAATAGCACCAATAAATTGATAGATCTAGATTGACAAACCACAATCTCAAAACATAAGTTCAAACATAGATTACATCAATCCTCTAGAATTATAGTGTTTAGCTCATGATTAAAGAAAATGAATCCATGAAAATACAACAATACATCTTACAAGATATGAAGAAAGCAACAAAATAAGAACAAGAGTTGAGGGATCTTCTCTATTTCTAGATGATAGAAGCCTCCAATCTTCTTCTCCAAATTCTTCTCAAAATGCTAAAATTCTTCTTCCTTGTCTTGTAGCTGTTTTTATTGCCTTCCCAATGGTTCCAAGATGCCCCAATTTCAAGCCCCAAGGATGGTATTTATAGTACACAAAAGTCCAAGAAGGGGGTAGGTGAACATAGGATTTTCCGCCCCCGGGCGCTGCGGCGCCTAGCAATCTCATCCCACCTTATCGCACGGGCGCTGCGCGCACAAGATGGGCGCGGCGGCGCTTCGCTAACGCTTATCGCCAAATATCGCACGGCGCTGCGGCGCCATCAACATACGCACACACAATCCGCTTGGCGCGCTGAGGCGTTAAAGGGCGTTGGGCGCTGCAGTGCCCACACGTTTTCCGTCCCGGCCCAAGATTCTGTCGCGCGCTGGCTGGCCAGGCGCTTGGGAAGCGCTGCAGCGCCCGCCCGTCCTTGGCCAAAATGCGATTTTTCCTTCTTTATATGCGATTTCTTCTTTCTTCAAGCCGTTTTTCACCGTTTTCTTCATCTCTCGGCTACCAAATCCGTATTGACTCTACATCGACTCTAAAATATCAAATAAGTTGGTGAAAATACCAACTTAACAGTGTTGTAGTTAATTGTATAGTACTGATCCTCCAATCTTCTACATATATTTATAGAAGAGCTCCAATATTTGAATTCCAACATAGGCCCCTCTAATTTGAATTTTGTCTGCAAAAGAAAAGATTATATAATTCACAAAATAATGTACACAAATGATAAAGTGATAAAAGTAAAAATCTTGTCTGCTGCAACGTTTAAGATCATATGATCTTGGCCAGGGCGACCAGTTGCCATGTTGTAAGATTTGAATTTGACATAGAGTTAGTGCGATCTGACACATGTTGCCCTTGAGGGAGACAAATTTCTCTATATGGAGACCAGTTGCCCTATAGGGTGACTGACCTGTGCTTGGAAGAGAAACTTTTCAGGGGATTTTCTCATGTACCAGTCTCTCTCAAAGGCGACCGATCACCCTAGTTTAAGGCTATTTAGACTTGAAAAAATCTGAACACTTACGTCAGGCATCGGTCGCCATGAAGGGCGACTGGTTGCTGTCAATTTGTTTTAATTTGATTTTTAATAAACTTTGTAAAAATAAAATCCGAGTTTGACAGCGACCTAATTTATTGCTTTGGTTGAAATAGAAATATAAACGTGAAATAATCAAAATCAAAATAATTTAATTCTAACAAATAATTCATACTTATTTCTTGAGGACACAATCACCTTAATAAGTTCATTCGCTCCTTCGCGAAAGTTAAATCATCTTCAAATGAGTCAAACCTTAATATCACATGCATCATAAACCTAATGTGTTCAACAGTGTCTGTGTGCGCACGTGCACCAAACAACACCATACAAAACACAGCTGCTTGAACAAAGAGAGTATTAGGAACACAAAATGTACAAAGAGATAGGCTAAATAAAAATCTTATTCAAAACTTGTAAAAACTTCTTTTTGAACCATCTGATCTGAAAACAATTACATACATTCAAGACAAAAGTAAACTAATGGAGGGCTACAACATAACTGTTGGAATTTGTTTTGGTAAAATGGGTGTTGACCCGAATTTGACCATATATTTAAGTGGTTTCCATTAGTGAAAAATGGAATTAAATTATTTGTAAAAATTCTACTAAGAGAGTAGATGAGAATAGCATTTGAAATTTCTCAAAATCAAATCCGGGTGAATGAGAAATTAATGCTAGAAGTTAGCCACTTAAAACTAGAAAATTGTATGGAAAATGAAAAATATGGGGAAGGAGAAATGCTCCATCCCAGAGAAGGCAAAGTTTGCTCACTTTATAAATCCCAAGTTGGACTTATGGGTTTGGGCTCTTGGGGGCACCCAAGTTTTTAAAGGGGTGAGGACCTACATACTTGTGGTGTTTGGTTTAAAGTACACGCGCGCGCGCACCGCCGCTGCCCGCCGGCCGGTCGGCTTAGCCCAACCCGGGTCTGGGTCCGGGTCGTGGGCCTAGGCTTAGACTTGGGCTCCAACTGAAGTAATTCGCATCCAAGCATGGGCGCACGCACGGCCCGTGCGTCGGGTCGTGCATCAAGTTGAAACTTTGCTTTTTCATTCACATCCAAGCATGGGCACACACACGGGTCGTGCGCCAGGTTGTGCGTCGATGCAAATATCTGAACAGATGCGCCTGTTGGCTATAAACATATCTTTTTGAGCCAAAAAATATGATATTTCCATACGGGCATTGATGCCTATAAATAAGAACCCCCTGCAGATGAAATTACATACGAACAACACGAAATTACAAGACTAAAATCGAGTCATTTGCATCAACATATTGATTTCCCTAATGTTCAAAGTTTGAAAGTTTTAAACACTTCCAGTTCGCTATAGTTCCGACTTTTGCAAGTGTTGCTAAGTCGAAATGGTTAAAAGTCGTTATATCTTAGGGACGAATGCTAAAATCGTAAGCACCTAGTATACGGGCATTTTCGTCTTGCGGAGACTGTATGTAATCCAGACCTCGACTAAGCCAAATATTCAAACACTTAGCCATTATTCTAAAATGGTAAACCTTCAATTTTTACCCAACAATCGCAAGACGAAATTACATTTTTGTTTCAAGACGGTGGCTTTAATTTCGTTCACTCGGATGGCTGTTGCACCTGCTCACGGCAAAAAGCCGCTCTAGTTCTCCAGCATCGATTTCAAATGCTCGAAACAAAAGATGCTATTCTACTTGACAACCTTAGGTATGTCCCTGTTTCTGAAAGAAGACCCCCCTACCATTGGCGATGAAGAATCCGACAACCAATGGAGAATCGTTGTGGATGCTTAGCATAATAGTGATTTTCTCTGTCGGAACTATGTTTTGAACGAGCTAGATGACACCCTCTATAACGTCTATAGCTCGTTCAAAACATCTAAAGAGTTGTGGGACTTTTGGAGAGAAGTACAAAACGAGTCCTTTTAAGTGGCTGCAATAATCGAAAAATTGCCGCCATTGTGGAATGATTTTAAGAATTACCTCAAGCACAACCGCAAAGAGCTGGGGCTTGAGGATCTGATTGTTAGACTTCGGATTGAGAAAGACAACCAAAAATTCGAAGTGAAATCCAGTAAGTCTGGAATGGAGGCCAAGGCTAATCTTGCTGAATCGAGCACTAGCAAGAAATGCAATCATTCCGGAAATGACAAGGGAAAGGCCAATAAATTCAAGGGAAATGCTACAACTGTGGCAAACCGAACCACATGGCCAAAGATTGCCGACACCCGAAAAGGGGCAATCAAGGTGGCAACCAACAAGCCAATATGACGGAGGACAAGTCTGTTCCAATACACATGTCGGAGCTCGATCTCACCGCCATTGTGTTTGAAGCCAATATGGTGGATAACCCAAGGGAGTGGTGGATAGATACCAGGGCTACTCGCCACACTTGTGCTGAGAAGAAGATGTTCTCCTCCTACACTTTGATAAATGGAAGGAAGCTTTTCATGGGAAACGCTTCGACTTCCAATATCGTGGGGCTTGGCAAGGTTGTGCTCAAGATGACTTCCGAAAAGGAGCTTACGCTTGTGGATGTGTTGCATGTCCTGCATATCCGCAAGAATTTGGTTTCCAGCCCTTTGCTTAATAAGGCCGGATTTAGACTAGTGTTTGAGTCCGACAAGTTTGTAATGACCAAGAGTGGTTAGTTTCTGTGTAAGGGCTACCTTGATAAAGGGCTCTTTAAAATATCTGTAATGTCTGTTTTCTGCCAAGAGGCGAAGAATAAAAACGTTACTTTTGTTTACTTGTTGGATTGTTCTAATTTATGGCATGATAGATTAGGACACATAAACTTTAACACAATTAAAAGGTTAGTAAATCTGGAATTAATACCTACGTTTAAAACTAATTCACAACACAAATGCGAAATTTGTGTTAAAGCAAAATTGGCCAAAGCACTGTTTCATTCGGTAACGAGAAGTACCAAACCACTCGAGTAAATTCACACAAATGTGTGTGATTTAAAACTTATGCAAACTCGGGGTGGGAAAAAATACTTTATAATGTTTTTTGACGATTGCACAAGATATTGCTATGTATATCTTCTGAAAAGCAAAGATGGAGATTTAGTAGCTTTTAAGACTTATAAGAATGAAGTTGAAAATTGATCGTGAAATTCTTACTGCAAGCGTATGGTATCAAATTTTAGTATAGTTTTGAAAGTAGGGATATTGTCTCCACAGGGATTGTTATTGAATTTTATACTAAGTACTATAATTAAAATGGCTTAATTCTATCTAGAAATCGAAAAGAGATGAGTGTTTATTAAACTAAAAATTAAACTAAAATTAAACTAACAAATTGGTTCAGACAATTAATCAAACACTTAAGATATGAATTCTAGAGGGTTGTGTAACGACCTGCCTTCCAGATCAACGACTGTCCCCACAAACCAACACGAGTCTTTCCAGCGCGCTTTGTCCTCACTCACGCGCACCCTGAGGGCAGCTTCCCAGGGGATCACCCATCATGACATTGCTTCGGGCCAAGCACGCTTAACTTTGGAGTTTTTACATGATGAGCACCAGAAAAGAAGATGCATCTTGTTGATATGAGTAGTACATATCAAATCTTTTTACGCTCTCCTCAACTGTATAGTACCATACCTACACAGTCTCATAATCTCCTCTTATTCGGGTGTGGGATCAGTTCATTCATGCCCCCCTCCGCCTAGAAGCCTGCCAGGAGCAGCTTCTTATCCGTGCCTTCTTGCACCGGCGATCACTCCCCGCCCTCTTCGGCCCCGGGCGTCACAAGCCCACCAGCTTCCACATGGTTTGTCCCCGAACCACACCTTACTAGGAGAGGTCCCGCTCTGATACCATATGTAACGGCCCGCCTTCCAGATTGACGACTGTCCCCACAAACCAACACGAGTCTTTCCAGCACGCTTTGTCCTTACCCACGCGCACCCTGAGAGTAACGTCCCAGGGGTCACCCATCATGACATTGCTCCGGGCCAAGCACGCTTAACTTCGGAGTTTATACATGATGAGCACCAGAAAAGAAGATGCATCTTATTGATATGAGTAGTACCTATCAAATCTTTTTAAGCTCTCCTCAACTGTATAGTCTCATACCTACACAGTCTCAGAATCTCCTCTTATTTGGGTGTGGGATCAGTTCATTCATGTCCCCCTCCGTCTAGAATCCTGCCAGGAGCCGCTCTTTGTCCATGCCTTCTTGCACCGGCGATCACTCCCTGCCCTCTTCGGCCCCAGGCGTCATAGGTTGATTCTCCTAGTTATCCCCTATGTTTTCAATACAGTTCATTAATCACACGTTATTAATCTATAAGCCAATATTCCTACCGGTTATCATTTCCTCTCTCGAGTGCCAAGTGATTCTAGGTTCTAATTCTGTTTTCGATATCTCTATAAAAATCGTAAATTAGACCCTAATGCTCAATGCATATTCTATCACAGGCTTCAAAAGATTCATAAACCTCTCGTTTCTATGAAACCCTAGGTTGTGCTATTCTATGGCCAGACGTTCAATTACCTATCTCGAGTGTCAAATCAAACACACCAAACAATCTAAATTATTGATCAGATAATTCAGATGCAATCAATTCAAATAGCACAAATAGATTAACTAACATGCGAATTTAATGAACTGGAAATCAAAACATAGGTTCAAACGTAAGTTACATCAGTCCCCTAGAAAGATGGCTTTAGCTCATGTTGGATGTACAAAAACTCATAAAGAAACATTTATACATCGATAGGGTTCAACAAAAGATACTAGAAAAATATATCAGAATGATTAAAGGAGGAATCTTCTCTGTTTCCAGAAGATAGATGCCTTCAAATCTCATCCTGAACTCTTTCTCCTTGCTCAAAATCGTCCCTTGCACTCTCCAAAATGTCCAACCCCTTGTTCGTACGTGACGTCCTGTATATATAGGCCTCAAACCCTCAAAATCCATCAAAAATGCCGAGAAAATAAAATAGCCCACGTTCAGCCTGCTGTCGCGCGCTGCAGCATACGCTGAACATACCCCCAGTCGTCTGCTGGCGCGCTGCAGCGCCATCTCTCTGCTGCGGCGCCGCTCATCCGTGAACATTATTTTTGTGCTTTTCAACTTCTAAATTGCGATCTTCACCGTCCAAACATGTTTTTCACCATTTTTGTTCAATTTCGGCTACCAAGACTAGTCTCGACTCTCAGATGACAACTAATGACACAAAGTCGACTCAAATGACACTAAAATACCCAAAAATAATGCAAAATCCTAGTCTAAAATACCCAATACGTTGGTATAAAACCAACTTAACAAATACCCCCAAACTTAGACGTTTGCTTGTCCTCAAGCAATTACAGATTCTAAAAAAACTACGAACATGAAGAAAAAAAAACAACTGACTCAAACAGACTAACTGCAAAACTTCACAACCAAACACATTCGTCTCAAAATTTGTTTCACGACCAATCAAGCACACATTTTTACAATGTGATCATGAGTGTGGAATGTTCATGCCAACTCTGTTTTCATTATCCAGATAGATTCACACAATCAAGTGTTTTCAAGATGATCCACTTTCTGAATATAAAGACAAGATGATTACAGGACTCCATATGCTTTTCTTTCATACTAATCTCCACTAATGTAGGCTAATGTAACACAAGGATCAATAGGACTTTCAAAGCTTGTAATGTGGGCTAAGGGTAAGGTAGGAAAAATATAGGATTAAGTGGCTCAAATCACCCAAACACACAATTATCACTTCAAATCACCAATTAGCAACTACCCTTCATTTTTTCTGACTTCCCCAATGTTCTCACTTTGTGGACCTCAGTCCCGCTAATTTTTTTATTTTTTTCGGAACCCCCAAACTTAATCTTTTGCATTCTTTACACATGGGGTTTCGTCTTTTCTTTTCTCGGGCAACTTCATGCAATTAAACACATACCCTTCTCATCATACCCTCCTCAACCTTCAACATTTTTCTATACTTTGTGTGTATGAGTGATGGGTAATTAGGATTTTCACATTTAGGCTTTGGATATTAGATTGGTTTCCAAAGAAACGGGTTTATAAGGATCAAAGGGAGGCACTAAGGAAAATATAATACAAAGGTAGTCATTTTAGGCTCTAGCTTGTTCAAAGATGGCCTAAATCACTTCCTTAATGTTACTTCACCTAGGATTTCGCCTCGACTAGTGATCAGACAAGTTCTAGAATCCAGTAGGATTATACATGAAACACTCAATCGCGTAAATCATTCCAAGATGAATCAACAGAGTTAAACACATAAATGGAATTAATGGAAAGAAGAAAGATCACAACTTAAACACATGCCCTTTTGACTGTTCAACTCATATTCAACAAATTCACTTAGTCATGCAGTTTTACAGTTTTACAGACGACTCGACTCGACTCGACTCTAGACTCCTTTTTCATTTTTTTTGACTCAAGACTCGACTCGATGAATAAAATAGACTACACCCCCCAAACTTAAAACGACCTTGTCCCCAATGGAGAGGTGGGAAAAAGTACTTTCCTGGTAGCCGAGGAGCAAAAACTCCTTATCAAAGTCATGTGGTACTATGACATGTATGAGGTATCTCGTATGAGCTCACTCTGCATCCTAGTGCACAATCCCATGGGTGTTGCATGCCTCTGAGGTGTGATCTTGTTCTTCCCCTTCGCCTTGTCCCGGTCCTTTTTGGTTTCACCTCTTTGTAACCTAGCAAGGTAGACAAGAAAACAAAACTCGTGGAGCCATGGAATTTGGTTATGGGTGAGAAATTGAAAATCAAAGTACGTACACAATGCTCCTTAGTGGAAAATGTAGTGTCATGTCCAGAAGATAAGCATAGATATGCAAGATAGCAATCAACAATGTGAAAATGTCATTGGGGCATTTGAGCAAACACCTCGTATGCATGAGTTTTGGAAAAGATGGTACATGCAATGAATAACTCAATTCAATCCCCAAAATTCAACACCAACCTAAGTCTAGCAAGATCAACCAATCCACAAATCAACAACAATTATCCTAGCACTACTACAATCCATCACACAAAAATAGAGAGATGTTGAAAACCATGGGGTGGGGTTTGGAAGTTGCAAACTTACCAAATAATGAGTGGAGGAGATGAAGATGGTGTGTGTGTGGTGTTATAGTGCTCCTTTGTGAAGATGGAATGTAATACGTGGGAGTTGTGATGAAAAATATGATGAAAGTGTGTGCCTACGAGTTTCCATGCCAAGAGTGGAAGAGTGTACGTGTTAAACAAGGGCCATGGGGATGTTTAAAAGACAAAGTGGGCGGACGGGTGCTGCAGTGCGCCTCTACGGGCGCTGCAGCGCTGAAACGGATTGGGGCCTGCATTGAAATTGGGGGGGGAGGGCGCTGCGGCGCCCCCAATTCCGCGCAGCAGCGCCAAAAACCTGCAGCTTCTTCTCACCTACTGCACGTTGCAGCAGGGTTTTCCCGACCCCTATTTTTTTTAATCAAAGCACTTCGCTCGCCTGCAAACACAAGGGGTTAGGAAATGATACAACTTGCTACTCCTAAAAATGCAAAATCAGACAAACAAAAACAACTACTAAACTATATTAATACAACAAAAGCAATAAAAGGGGCTTGGGTTGCCTCCCAAGAAGCGCTAAGTTTACAGCCTTCAACCAGACTTTGTTGGATTATCCTCAAGTTGGGGCTCCAATAGGCACATTATCCACATTTTCCTTAGAAACTTTTCAACCTCCAATGTCTTCAGCTATATTCCCAACTATCTATTTACCATCATTTGATTCAAATTTTAGCCTGTTGGTTGGATGGATGGTGAATACGACTTCCTCCTTCTTTACCCGCAGAGTTAGCTCCCCCGTTTCTAATTCAATCAAAGCCCTAATTGTAGCTAAAAATGGCCGCCCAAAGATTATAGGTATTTTCTTATCCTCGTTCACGTTCAACACTACAAAATCCATGGGAAAATAAATTTATCAATTCTTACCAACACGTCCTCAATGATTCCCCAAGGATAAGCGATGGATAGATCGGTAAACTGCAACGTGATACTGGATGGTTTCACCTCCCCGAGCCCAAACTTCGTCACATCAGAAAGAGATGTAAGATTCACATTGGACCCAAGATCACAAAGTGGTTTCTCAAAGAAAACTCCTCCAATAGTATAAGGAATAGTGAAACTCCCTGGATCCTACATTTTCTAAGGTAGTTTACTTTGCACTATAGCACTACATTCCTCTGTCAAATAGACAGTCTCAAACTTCTCCAACTTCATTTTCTTGGATTCCACTGGTTTCGTATAAATAGGCAATTTTTCGGGGGCAGGCTGGATTTTCGCTTTTTTTCCACATAAATTGCATTGCAGTGCTCTCTCGGATTAACTTCTGTATCGCTCAGAAATTTTCCTTTCTATTCCAATGATCACTGCTGTCGTCGCCAACTGACCCATTTGTGTCTCGATCGACCACCATTGTGCTCATCTTAGTACTCAGACTATCATTCTGCGCATCATTTATGTTCATCCGATTCCTGGTCTTTCCGATGAATGAGCCGAGTATCTCCTCTAGCGACTGCTTCTTTTCACCTCTGAGTGGATTGAAACTGGATGGGTTGGGATAACCCGGAGGTGGGTTCAATATATTCTTGTTGTTGCTATAAGAGAGATTCTCATGATTGCGAATTCCCGGGTGATAGTGAGTTGGTATTGGATTATCTCTATTATTAAAATCCCAGTTATTCACATAATTGACTTGCTCGGCCTCGTGAGTAGCGGCTGCGTGAACGACTGTGGGTGGAATTGCGGCTTGATGTGGTGTGCCGCCAGTATTCATGATGGCTAATTGCTTCGTCATACTCAAGATTTGAGCTACCAAAGCTCACATCGTATCAAGCTCAAGAACACCGGCAATTGACTTTGGCGCTGACCTCTCGGAGGGCCATTGATAACTGTTTCTGGCCATTTCTTTAAGCAGAAGTAAGGCCTTAGTCAGAGTTTTATCCATCAATGTACCTCTTGCTGCCGCATCTTGTATCGACCTCGTATGCCCAATCAGCCCATTGTAAAAATACTGAACCCTCTGCCAGTCTGCATAGCCATGCTATGGGCATCTCCGCAATAGAACTTTAAATCGCTCCCAAGCTTCATATAACGGCTCAAATCAATCTGTTAGAATTGGGCTATCTCGCTCTTCAGTTGGAGTGTCTTGCTGGGAGGGAAGAATTTTGCTACAAAAATTTGAGTCAGATCATCCCAGCTCGTAATACTCCCAGGGGCGAATTTCTGTAACCACTGTCTGACCTTATCCCCGAGTGAAAACGGGAAAAGCCTCAATCAAATGGCCTTATTAGTCACACCATTCATCTTGATGGTATCACAAATTTTCAAGAATGGGCCCATATGTGTATTCGGATCATCCACTGGGCTTTCCCCAAACTGATTCTGCTGAACCATGCTTATGAGGCCCGGTTTCAATTCGAAATTATTTGCATTTATGGGTTGGCGCACAATTCCAGAATAATTCTGGTTCACGGTCGGCTGGAAGTAATCTCGGATTGCCCTTTCATATGCCTCAGGCTGTGGTGGAACATTCACAACCCGAATTCCATTATTCTCATTGTTTTCGCCTTCTGCCATTGCTCGATTATGTGCTCGCTTTGCTACTCTGATTTCTCGAAGTGTCCTTTCAATCTCTGGATCAAAAGGAAGCAAATTAATATCTTTAGAATCTCGTATAAACAGACAAGTCAATGAGAAACACGAAATTATAATTCCTAAACTAGTCTAGATTAGGATTAAGACTACTTGGTAATAGTATTAGTTTAAAATAGGATAAAACAATCCCTCGCAACGGCGCCAAAAACTTGATCGTGAAATTCTTACCGCAAGCGTATGGCGTCAAGTTTTAGTATAATTTTAAAAGTAGGGTTATCGTCTCCACAGGGATTGTTATCGAATTTTATACTAAGTATTATAATTAAAATAGCTTAATTCTATCTATAAATCGAAAAGAGATGAGTGTTTATTAAACTAAAAATAAAACTAAAATTAAACTAACAAATTGGTTCAGACAATTAATCAAACACTTAAGATATGAATTCTAGAGGGTTGATTCGCCTAGTTATCCCCTATGTTTTCAATACAGTTCATTAATCACACGTTATTAATCTATAAGCCAATATTCCTACCGGTTATCACTTCCTCTCTCGAGTGCCAAGTGATTCTAGGTTCTAATTTTGTTTTCGATATCTCTATAAAAATCATAAATTAAACCCTAATATGCTCAATGAATATTCTATCACATGCTTCAACAGATTCATAAACCTCTCGGTTCTATGAAACCCTAGGTTATGCTATTCTATGGCCAGGCGTTCAATTACCTCTCTCGAGTGTCAAATCAAACACGCCAAACAATCTAAACTATTGATCAGATAATTCAGATACAATCAATTCAAATAGCACAAATAGATTAACTAACATGCGAATTTCATGAACTAGAAATCAAAACATAGGTTCAAATGTAAGTACATCAATCCCGTAGAAAGATGGGTTTAGCTCATGTTGAATGTACAAAATCTCATAAAGAAATAATTATACATCGATAGGGTTCAACAAAGATACTAGAAAAATAATTCAGAATGATTAAATGAGGAATCCTCTCTATTTCCAGAAGATAGATGCCTTCAAATCTCGTCCCAAACTCTTTCTCCTTGCTCAAATCATCCATTGCGCTCTCCAAAATGTCCAACCCCTTGTTTGTACGTGACATTTTGTATATATAGGCCTTAAACCCTCAAAATCCATCAAAAAGGCCGAGAAAATAAAATAGCCCACATTCAGCCTGCTGTCGTGCGCTACAGCGCACACTGAGCATGCCTTCAGTCGTCCGTTGGTGCTCTGCAGCGCGCCCCCTACTGCTGCTACTGTATGATTTTTGAGGTTTTGGCATTGCGGCCCTCGTCCATGAACATTATTTTTGTGCTTTTCAACTTCTAAATTGCGATCTTCACCGTCCAAACACGTTTTTCACAATTTTTGCTCAATTTCAGCTACCAAGACCAGTCTCGACTCTTAGACGACAACTAATGACACGAACTTGACTCAAACGACACTAAAATACCCAAAAACATCGCAAAATCCTATTCTAGAATATTCAATATGTTGGTATAAAACCAACTTAACAAAAATCAGCTTAAAATTTGAAAATTAAGATGATTTGAAGTGATAGAGGCGAAGAGTATGTTTCTCCGTTTGAAGAATTTTGCTCGGAGGCGGGTATAATTCATCAAACGACTGCTTCCTACTCACCTCAATCAAATGGAGTTGCAGAACGCAAAAATCGTACTCTTAAGGAGATGATGAATGCGATGTTGATAAGTTCTGGCTTACCCCAAAACTTGTGGGAGGAAGCCATACTTTCTGCAAACTACATTATTAATAAGATCTCACACAAAGGTAAAAATGAAACTCCATATGAGTTATGGAAAGGACGCAAATCGTCATATAAATACCTCAAAGTGTGGGGGTGTTTGGCTAAAGTCGAAGTACCTAAGCCGAAACAAGTTAGAATCGGTCTGAAGACGATCGATTGTGATTTCATTGGATATGCTAATAATAGTAGTGCATATCGCTTTTTAGTGCATGTTCGCCTTAATTTTAGCTTCACCGCAAGTGTACGGTGTAGTTTATAGAATAGGGTAACCAAAGTCGTATCCACGGAGACTAATAAATTAGTGCGCTAAATATTGAACTAAGATAGTTTTATTTTTATTTAGACGATCGTAATTTTATGATTGTTGGGGTAGTAAAGACAAGATTAACCACAAGATACAAGATGAAAATAAATATGGAATTATCAAGAGAATGAAATGAATTCCCGGGTTATGGTTTCAATTAATGTTCCTCTTTTTGTCTCATTTAATCAAAGCCAAAGTTATTATCAATATTCCTATAAGACGATCACAACAGTATTTTATCCCCCCTCTCGAGATGTATATAAAGTGTAGATTGAAATATCTATGCTAGCATCTCTACTCAACATAAGATACACAACTCCCAAAAGCACAAAAGATCAATTGTCCTCACAAATATTCACAAACCTCTCGATTATGCAAACATTAATGTCAAGTACTCAAGATCTAATATTGAAACTCATCTCTCGAATTATGAATCAATATATCAAACATGTTAAATCATTGGCCAAGTGATAAAACAAGAATAAGAACAAAGTACTAAAATAGGCTTCAAGACAATAACTTCAACTAAGATTAAAACATTTAACAAGAGTTCAATTAATCTACTTCCAAAACCCGGAAATCACAAGAAGTTTAGCTACTCATGTTTTCTAAACAACTCATAGACAAATTCTTCAAAGCCATGACAAACTAAAATGAAAGAATAAAACTACAAGAGAAGCAAGAAAAACTTAGGGAAGTCGACAATCTCTCGATATATCTCCCTTCCTTGAGCTTCGATGCAACCCGATTGTCTCCTTGATGTCTTCTTCCAAGAATAGACCTTTGTCTTGTGTTGTAGATCCCAAAAATGTCAGAATATCCTTGTGTGCGCCCCCCAAAAAATCTTTTTATACCCACTTTCAAGTTTAGGACAAAGTGCTGCAGATTGTGGGATTCCAGCGCAGACGCACGGGTCGTGCGCCCCCTGAACGGGCTACCCGTGCGTCATGCCGTAGCGAAGCCTTTGATTTTTGCCAAACACGCACGGGTCGTGTGCCCCTTGCACGGGCTACCCGTGCGTGATGCCATAGGTATATTGCAATTCCCCAGTGGCACACGGGTGGTGCGTATGAGCACGGGCTATCCGTGCGCCATGCCGTAGCCTTAAAATACCTCTATTCAAGGGCACACGGGTGGTGCATAAAGCACGCCCAACCCGTGCGCTCCCTGTATTCTCCTTATACGCTCATCTTCCTCTCGTTCTAGCTTCACTTCTCGTATACTCACTCAATTCTCAGTGTTTCCACTTTGTGATGCTCGTATTTGCATTAAATTTGCTTCAAATAACATTAAATTCCTACAAAACAGGCAAAATGTAATATCTTTTCCACAAGGAGTGAATACGTAGCATTTTACACGAGTATATGCATGTTTACTCATCATTATAGCCATAAATATGCCCCAAAATACATGCAAAACTCACACCTATCAAAATCCCCCAAACTTAAACCGTTGACCGTCCCGATCAACAATTTTGAAAACACGATAAAGCACAACAGGGAGATAAGAATAAAAGCTCACACAAAGGACCCAAAAGAAAATCTATATTGTTCGTCATGAATGTTGAGCAACAAACCAATCAAGCCTCAAATATCTGATCAGAGAGCACGCATCAAGTAAAACAAAGTGAAATGCTCTGAATTACAACTCTCAAATTTATGTGTATACTCTCATCTCACGAGGATATGGGACGTGTTTATGCTCAAATCAATTCAATGTCGCAAAATTACCATAAGCTTGCAATTCGTCTCATATCTCCGCCACTAGAATGTATGCAATTCGTGAATAAAAAAGGACTTTCTTATTTGGTTGTAATGAAGGCTCTTTGGTTAGGGTAGCAAATTTTGGATAAAGTGACTCAAACTCGAGCATATAGACTGGTGAGCATATCAATCATCTACATTATAGTTCCATATGCTACTCCAATCATCCCTTATTTTTATCAACTTTTCTTATTTCCATCTCTTTCTTTCTTTTGAGAATCGCCTTAAATTACAATCCTTCGCCCCCAAGTTCGTTTCTATGAAAATTCACATTATAACATCAATTTTTTTTTTCGATTCATTTGTGAATTTTCAGCACTTCTTTTTCACCTCCTTTTCTTCCTCTTTTGTTCCAGTTAACCAAATATGCCCAATTATCCCACTTTTCAATTCCCACTCCTTCAACTCCATTCATTACCTTTACTCAATGTTATACACTCGAGTTTAGGGTGACGGATCTATCAAGTTCAAAGCTTAAATCTTGTGGTTATCAAAGAAATAGGCAATAGGCTCAACTTGGCTAACTAGGAATTTCATCATCTTTAGGTAAGCAAAAGGCTTGAAAGGCTAGCAAAGATGGCCTTTAATCACATTCACAATTTGCATACAACTTGTGGCCTTGACAGAGATACCCGAGCAAGTTCTAGAATTCTAACAACATGAATGATACACTCAAATCACAACAAGACTGCAAAAGATATAAGCAGTAAAGGCTCAATAGCTCACAGGCTTGTAAATATGTCATTCAAAGCATCAAACCAAGTTTTCATATTAACATGCTCATTGTTATCTATTCAAGGCTCAATCAACTCATACTCATCATCCAATTCCAACAATACAAATCTTTCAATCAACACACAAACAACAAGTTGCATCAAGCCCGTTCAACTCACTCTCTAACCTCTATGAAAGCAATAAATGTGCTAAAGCCATAAACGTGCTCTAATGCAATGCAACCTAGAATGCTCTATATGCAACTATTTGAAAACACATAAAAAAACACACACAAAATGCAAGATTTTTTTTTTCTATCCACACTTTTCATATATTAAAATACTACCTTTCCCCCTCAAACTTGAATGAAATTATATTGTCCTAAAGGGGAAAAATAGAATTTCAATAACGAAAAGTGAGGATATACCTGAATCACTGTGGAGGTTGTGGCGGTGGAAAGTGGCCTTGCGAGATATGCCACATCTGCAACTGTTGGAGCACTTGCCACGTCTCGTCGGACCTCCTGTCATAGTTCTCATGGAATGCGAGAAAATCAGCCCGATGCTGCCTCAAATCCTCCCCCTATTGCCTAAACTCGTGTCCTTGACGACGCAAGTCCTTCCCAAACGTATATAGCATATCCTGAAAGTCATTGCCGCGTTAGGGCTCGCCACCATGAGAGGTACTGGGATGATCCCTGCTATGTGAGCGTCGGGGCTAATCGTCGCCGTGTGAGGACTCGAGGATGTCATATCCAAGTTGAGGGTGATGATGGTCCACCCCCATTTCTCTTCTACGTAGCTCTTCTTCCTCCGTGACCATATCCTCCTTATCCGGGAACCCGTGAAATCGGCGCCTCTTCCTCGCATCTATAGCTTCTGTAATTCGGTTATGCGCATCAGAGTTCATTAGGAAGTTGGATGTGTCCGCCAAAGTATCTACTGTGGTGTATGTCGGGTTGGGCAACGGAAATGCAGCCCCTTTCTTCTGTAGAAGCACCAACATATTATCTTCATTTGCGATAAACTTCATGTGGTGCAAAGATGCCAAATTAACCCGAGTGCAGCCCGGAATGGGCTCCAAGCCTCTGAAATTGATGTTGAAATGTTGGGCAATAGGGGTAATTAGGCCCCCTATAGAAATAGCACCCCCTTCTCGCCTTACCAATTGCTCAACTTGCTCTGCGAAGTAGGCGGCTGTGTTGTAAGGTGTATTTCTGAGCATACACCATAGTAGATACAACTCCCTCGTAGTCATTCCCCCAATATTTTCTCTTGCGAATACGGAGGACGCAGTCACACGTTGTATGTACCGGAAAACTGGATTCCGGATCCAAGAGGCTTTGGCGGTTCGTGCGGCATACAACATAGGCCCCGTCTGTGGCGTTTCTACCAGCATTCTCCAAAAGTCATATTGATCATAATTGTCCATCAGTCGGAAATGAGCATTCGTTGGAACTTCAAAGATGGTATTCAATTGGGAGATAGATAAATGCCAACGTACATTCCCCAACTGAAAGCGTATTTCAAATGGTTCAAAAGCTCCTCCTTGTTTGAGTACTTCCACGGTACTCAAAAATTCCAACGTGTATCGCTTGAATGTCGGCCACCTTCGGCTCATAAAATTGGTCCACCCGACCTTTGCAAAAAGATGCCAAACATCCTCATGTATCCCCAAAGTTTGGGTACAGTCATCATCGGCGTATCGGGATGGAGATACTTGGCGACCAACCAATCGATTCCACCGCTCTATGTCGTTTGCATTCGTCAACACCACTCCATATGCAACGGGACTGTTCGGGTCTACTTCTTGCGGTGCCTCGTCTTTTTGTGCCGCTACGCGCGCACATCTCTTTCCACCCTGGGGATTCCTTCTATCAGCCATGAAAGATTTGTACCTGAAATAAATTCCATTAGCATCCCAACACTATCAATGGCAAGCAACTAAGTGGGAATTTTAAGCCAATACATTAGGTGGTGCATATTGACTTCCCTACATCATTTTGATCGATCAAGCACCCCCAAACAATCAAGAATTATGGCCATACTAGGGAATCATTAATCTTAAAGCTCAAACAATCATCGTACAAGCCCCATTCATCAACATTTCATTCAAATTCGTCTCAATTACACAAGCCCACAAAGTGTTCGATAATTTGCCTTAAAGAATAATTCATTCAATTCATAGCAAAAATATCAAAGCAAGCACTAATCATGATTCCCATCACATAATTTACAAGAAATTCACAAGGAAAAACGATGTTCTTACCGGAATTCTCGAAATTCAACTCAAAGTGAACAACTTGAACCCTAGGTGTTTTTTCTCTAATTTCTTCAATCAAAACTTGAATGCAATGCAATTTGTAGTTCTAATGTGATGGGGGAGTGATTAAATGGGGGAATTTAGGTGGAGACTCCAAGAAATTTCGAACACAATGAAGAATTTGGGAGGGGGCGTGCGCTTTGGAGAAGTTGAAATGAGAGAGAGCAGTGTTTAAA
This sequence comes from Rehmannia glutinosa, assembly GCA_016081115.2. NCBI lineage: Eukaryota > Viridiplantae > Streptophyta > Magnoliopsida > Lamiales > Orobanchaceae > Rehmannia > Rehmannia glutinosa. The sequence goes on from CM071928.1 coordinate 67,962,691, forward strand.
CTGCTCTTATTTGCCTCTCTCCCGTAAGGCGCACGGGTGGTGCGCCGGTGCACGGGTAACCCGTGCGCCATGCCGAAGCAAAATTTCTTTCCTCGCCCGACACACGGGTCGTGCGCCGGCGCCACGGGTAACCCGTGCGTGATGCCGTAGCATGTCAACTTCCTCCCAGTGCGCACGGGTAGTGCCATGGCACGGGCTACCCGTGCATACCAGACAGACCACTCGTAAAATTTTGTTTTTTTATATATAACACACAAATCACACAAAATTAAAACAAAACACACACACCAAAAAAATGAAATCCACAGAAAAATCGTTGGGTTGCCTCCCAACAAGCGCTATATTTAACGTCTTTAGCTTGACGCCTGTTTGTTGTTCCGTTACGGATCTCGCAAGGAGATGGATGTCACCTCCTCTTGGTTACCTCGGTGAAAATAATGCTTAATCCTCTGGCCGTTTACCATGAAAGTTTCACCGTCTTTTGTCAATAATTCCACAACTCCGGGAGGATTCAATACTTTCTTGATCACGAATGGCCCCGACCACCTAGACTTGAGTTTTCCAGGGAAAAATTTAAGGCGTGAATTGTACAAGAGTACTGGTTCCCCTGGTAAAAACTCTCGTTTTTTTATCATCTTGTCGTGCCATCTTTTTGTTCTTTCTTTATAAATTTGGGAGTTTTCGTAAGCTTCATCCCGAAACTCTTCCATCTGATTCAAATAGAGCAACTTCTCTTCGCCGGCCTTTTGAAAATCCATATTTAGCTTCTTGACCGCCCAAAATGCTTTGTGTTCTAACTCCACCGGCAAGTGACACGATTTCCCAAAAAGAAGCGGGAAGGGGGATGTGCCCAACGGTGTCTTATATGTAGTCCGGTATGCCCACAAAGTATCATCCAATTTTAACGCCCAATTCTTTCGGTTGATGTTCACCGTCTTCTCAAGGATTTGTTTGATCTCTCGGTTAGCCACTTCTGCTTGCCCATTGGCTTGTGGATGATATGCCAATGCGACTTTATGTTTCACCCCATATTTTGCCAACAAGTTGCTCATCAATTTATTTACAAAATGCGACCCTCCATCACTAATTGGAGCTCTTGGAGTGCCAAATCTAGTAAATATATTTTTCTTAAAGAACCGGATCAAAACTTGAGCATCATTTGTTTTGGAAGGGATCGCCTCTACCCAACGGGATACATACTCCACTGCGAGTAGAATATATTGATAACCCGAAGATGATGGAAATGGGCCCATAAAATCAATCCCCACACATCGAACAATTCCACTTCGATTACATTTGTCATCTGGCATCTTGTGTTGCCTCCTTGAAATGTTGCCCATTCGCCACATCACATTGTTTCACAAACAAATAACAGTCATTAAATAAAGTGGGCCAATATAGCCCACTTTGCAATACCTTCGTTGTGGTGCGAGTTGGGCCAAAATGTCCGCCAAATGGTGCGGAATGACACTGTTGTAGGACTCCCTCCCATTCTTCTTGAGGCACGCATCTTCTTATGATTTTGTCCGCGCACCTCTTAAAGAGTAGGGGGTCATCCCACATGTAGAACTTTACGTCATGTAAGAACTTCTTCTTTTGATATTGCGATAGATCCGGAGGCAAAACTCCTGCAGCCAAATAGTTGACAAAGTCCGCATACCACGGAAATTTTGCCTCAAGCATGAGTAATCGTTCATCAGGAAATTCCTCTTTTATTAATCCCTTGCTTCCTTGCGCTCCCTCTTGATTTTCAATTCGAGACAAGTGGTCTGCCACCACATTCTCGCATCCTTTCCGGTCCTTGATTTCCACATCAAACTCCTGCAATAATAAGATCCACCGAATCAACCTTGGTTTCGCATCCTTCTTATCAAAGAGATATTTGATGGGCGCATGGTCGGTGTGAACAATCGTTTTCGTCCCAATCAAGTATGATCGGAATTTATCAAATGCGAAAACAATCGCCAACATCTCCTTCTCGGTTGTGGTGTAATTCTGTTGAGCACTGTCCAATGTCCTACAAGCATAGTAGATGGATCTGAACAATTTTTCCCTCTTTTGACCGAGAACATCCCCTACCGCAAAATCGCTCGCATCACAAATCAACTCAAACGGTTGACTCCAATCTGGGGAGACAAGGATAGGTGCGGTCACCAATGCATTCTTCAAAGTTTCGAATGCCTTGAAACAATCATTGGAAAAATTGAAAGCAGTATCTTTTTCTAGCAATTGGCTCAAAGGCTTAGAAATTTTAGAGAAGTCACGGATAAACCTTCTATAATATTCGGCATGGCCCAAGAAGCTCTGAATGGATTTTTTGTTTATAGGAGGTGGTTATTTCTCGATTGCTATAATCTTTGCCCGATCAACTTCCAAACCTACGGAAGAGACTCGATGACCAAGTACAATACCATCGCGTACCATAAAATGGCACTTTTCCCAACTGAGTACAAGATTGGTCTCTTCACATCGCTGTAAGACTAAGGAGAGATTGTGAAGACAATTATCAAAAGAATCACCAAACACAGAGAAATCGTCCATAAACACCTCCATAACTTTTTCAATTATATCGTAAAATATAGCCATCATACAACGTTGGAAAGTGGCAGGCGCATTACATAAACCAAATGGCATGCGACGAAATGCAAATGTGCCATACGAACATGTAAATGTCGTTTTTTCCTGGTCTTCCGGTGCAATCATGATTTGATTGTACCCGGAATAACCATCTAAAAAGCAATAATAATCATAACTTACAAGATGATCCAACATCATATCGATAAAGGGGAGAGGGAAATGATCTTTTCGAGTGGCATCATAAAGTTTTCTATAATCAATGCATATTCGCCACCCGGTAACAATTCTAGTAGCAATTTGTTCCTCATTCTCATTTTTCACGACTGTTACCCCCCCTTTTTTCGGTACCACTTGTACCGGACTTACCCATGAACTATCAGAGATGGCATAAATGATCTCAGCATCTAACCATTTCAACACTTCCTTCCTAACCACATCTTGCATGATAGGGTTTAATCGTCTTTGGTTTTGCACTGATGGTTTATAAACATCTTCCATCCGAATTTTATGCATTACAATGGATGGGCTTATGCCTTTTAAATTAGTTATAGACCATCCGAGTGTCGACTTATGTTTTCGTAAAACCTTTAACAATTTATCAAGTTGGGTAGGAGTGAGAAGAGATGAAATGATTACCGGATTTGCATTATTCGTCCTAAGAAATGCATATTTGAGGTGTTTGGGTAATTGCTTGAGTTCTGGGGTCGACGTCGCTATTTCAGGGTCATGCACAGGCTGCCCGTGCTCTGGCACACGGGCCGTGCATGATCCCCTATCCTCATACTTCCTTTCGGCATCAAGCACGGGCTGCCAGTGCTCTGGCACACGGGTCGTGTGCTCTTCAGGATTTCCAATATTTCTTTCGGCATCACGCATGGGTTGCCCGTGCGTGGACGCACGGGTCATACGTGCCTGAAGGTTTTGCTCCCTTATTTCTGATTTTGCATTCTCGCCTCTTGCACTCCTAGGTAGTTCATGCATATGATCTAAGGCACAAACATAGTCGTACAAATCTTGGTTATTAAAATCAAGCACAACACTCGACATCGAGCACGAGTGGGTTAGCCCAAATTCCAAATCATCAATAGACAATGCATGATCAACATAATCCTCAATGCAGGAACTAACTATATCCAAAAAATTACAATTCTCCACCGTATCATGAAATTTCATTGCCTTATATATAGAAAATAAAATGTGCTCATCATTAACACGTAATGTGAGCTCTCCTTTTTGTACGTCTATTAAGGCTTTACCAGTAGAAAGGAATGGACGTCCAAGTATCAGTGGAACGTCACGATCTTCTTCCATATCAAGAACCAAGAAATCCACAGGGAATATAAATTTATCAACTTTTACCAGCACGTCTTTTATAATTCCCTTTGGATATGTAAGTGACCGGTCTACAAGTTGCAATGTCACCGTGGTTAGCTTCACTTCGCCCAGTCCAAGCTTCCTGAAAATGGACAAAGGCATCAAATTAATACTTGCCCCCAAATCATATAACACTTTATTAAAGAAGTTACCACCAATGGCACAAGGGATAGTGAAACTCCCCGGATCTTTCAGTTTTTGTGGCAGCTTCCTTTGAATGATTGCGCTACATTCCTCCGTTAAATTCATCGTTTCAAAGCTTGTCATCTTCCTCTTCTTCGACATAACATCCTTAAGAAATTTCGCATAATTTGGCATTTGCTCTAGTGCGTCTGCAAAAGGAATGTTAATGTGCAATTTCTTAAATATATCAAGGAATTTTGCAAATTGATCATAAAACTTTTTCTTTTGAAATCTTTGGGGAAAGGGAAGAGATATAGGCAATTTAGATATATTAGAGTTAGACGATGATTTTAGCTTCTCAGCCCCTGTTTGTTTGTTCCGCCTCTTGTCTCTCTTTTTCCCCATCTTCTTCAACACTATCTTTCATTACCGATTCAACCTCTCCCGGCTTAGATGCTTCCTCTGAAATTTTCAGGTTTCCAAATTTTTCTTTAGGCCCCTCATATAGTCATATTCCGTACCGCTCCGTAATCGAATAGCTTTGCATTGTTTCTTAGGATTAACCTCCGTATTACTCGAAAATTTACCCTTTTGATGTTGACCACCCACAATTGTAGCCAATTGACCCACTTGAGTTTCAAGATTCTTTATTGAGCTTGTCACTTGGGTCATTTGTAGCTCCAATTGACTCCTCGTGTCACTCATGAATGCATTTGATTGATTTATGAAGGAGGTGAGTGCATCTTCCAACGATGATTTGCCTTCCACATTTCCACCTCCATTTGAAGCATTAAATCCCGGCGGTGGTTGCAACACATTCTTTGTATTGGCATAGGAGAAATTTCCATGGTTTCTCAACCCCGGATGGTAGTGTGTTGGGTTTGAATTGTTCCGGAAATTGTTGAAATTCCGGTTATTCACATAATTGACCTCCTCCATCGGATATAGAAGAGCTTCACTACCTGTGCTCGTGGACGCTTCTGGCCCTTTCGTCAAAACACTCAATTGAGTTGTCAAAGCCACCACTTGTGCCGTCAACGCTTTAATCGGGTCTGAATCCGAGATTTCGGCTACTCGTTGTACATTGGATCTTTCAGACGGCCACTGGTAACTATTTATAGCCATTTCTTCAAGAAGATTCAAGGCATCTTGTGGAAATCTTGCCAACAATGCTCCTCCCGCTGCGGCATCAACAAAGGCTCTCGTTTGCCCCATTAAACCATTGTAGAAGAAACATAACCGTTGATCCTCCGAAAACCCATGTTGTGGACATCTTCGTAATAAATCCCGAAATCTTTCCCAAGCCTCATACAAAAGCTCGGAGTCAAACTGTCAAAATTGAGTAATCTCGGTTTTGAGCTGCAAAGTTTTGCTCGGTGGAAATAATTTAAACAAGAACTTTTGGCTCAATTCATCCCATGTGCTCACACTTCCTTGCATCAAAGTACCCAACCAATTCCTCGCCTTATCCCTCAAAGAAAATGGGAATAGGCGCAATCTTATGGCGTCATCCGAGACTCCATTTATTTTGATCGTATTGCATATTTGGATAAAGTGTGCAAGGTGGGAATTAGGATCTTGATTCACGAATCCCCCAAATTGGTTCTTTGTACCATATTGATCGATCTTGTTTTGAGCTCGAAGTTGTTGGCATTAATCGGAATATGAGCAATACCACCGTAATTACGATTCGTTTGTGGTCGAAAGTAATCACGAATGGCTTCTTTGTTGAACCCGATGCTCGGTAACTCGTTTACTCCATTGTTACCGGTATTGGTAACTCATTGATCTGTTGATCCCATTGTTACCCCTGTGTTCTTCGCCCAAATCCTCCATTATCGGATTTTGTTGTCTTTTAGCCCGTCTAGTAGTAGCACTGATTCTTCTCGTGAAAGCCTCAACTTCCGGTATGAGCGGTATTAAGTCCCCTCGCCTAGAGCTCGTGTTCATGCACTACCTGGACCAAACTAAAAGAAACAAGTCAAATAATGTAGAATTAAAGTCAAACCAAAATATAAAATAAAAATGTCTAAATTAAAAAGAATACTATCTATCGCAATATTAGCACCAAAAATTGTATCAGTCCCCGGCAACGGCGCCAAAAACTTGTTCGCCTTATTTTTAGCTTCACCGCAAGTGTATGGTGTAGTTTATAGAATAGGATAAGCAAGGTCGTATCCACGGAGACTAATAAATTAGTGCGCTAAGTATTGAACTAAGATAGTTTTATTTTTATTTAGACGATCGTAATTTTATGATTGTTGGGGAAGTAAAGACAAGATTAACCACAAGATACAAGATGAAAATAAATATGGAATTATCAAGAGAATGAAATGGATTCCCGGGTTATGGTTTCAATTAATGTTCCTCTTGTTGTCCCATTTAATCAAAGCCAAAGTTATTATCAATATTCCTATAAGACGATCACAACAGTATTTTATCCCCCCTTCCGAGATGTATATAAAGTGTAGATTGAAATATCTATGCTAGCATCTCTACTCAACATAAGATACACAACTCCAAAAGCACAAAAGATAAATTGTCCTCACAAATATTCACAAACCTCTCGATTATGCAAACATTCATGTCAAGTACTCAAGATCTAATATTGAAACTCATCTCTCGAATTATGAATCAATATATCAAACATGTTAAATCATTGGCCAAGTGATAAAACAAGAATAAGAATAAAGTACTCAAATAGGCTTCAAGACAATAACTTCAACTAAGATTAAAACACTCAACAAGAGTTCAATTAATCTACTTCCAAAACCTGGAAATCACAAGAAGTTTAGCTACTCATGTTTTCTAAACAACCCATAGACAAATTGTTCAAAGCCATGACAAACTAAAATGAAAGATTAAAACTACAAGAGAAGCAAGAAAAACTTAGGGAAGTCAACAATCTCTCGATATATCTCTGTTCCTTGAACTCCGATGCAACCCGATTGTCTCCTTGATGTCTCCTTCCAAGAATAGACCTTTGTCTTGTGTTGTAGATCCCAAAAATGTCAGAATATTCTTGTGTGCGCCCCCCAAAAAGCCTTTTTATACCCACTTTCAAGTTTATGGCAAAGTGCTGCAGATTGTGGGATTCAGCAGCGACCTTGCAGGTCGTGCGCCCCGCACGGGCTACCCATGCGTCATCTTTGTAGCGAAGCCTTTGATTTTTGCCAAACACGCACGGTCGTGTGCCTTACCTTGCACGGGCTACCCGTGAGTGATGCCGTAGGGTATATTGCAATTCCCCAGTGGCGCACTGGTGGTGTGTATGAGCACGGGCTACCCGTGCGCCATGCCGTAGCCTTAAAATACCTCTATTCAAGGGCACACGGGTGGTGCATAAGGCACGCCCAACCCGTGCGCTCCATGTATTCTCCTTATACGCTCATCTTCCTCTCGTTCTAGCTTCACTTCTCGTATACTCACTCAATTCTCAGTGTTTCCACTTTGCGATGCTCGTATTTGCATTAAATTTGCTTCAAATAACATTAAATTCCTACAAAACAGGCAAAGTGTAATATTTTTTCCACAAGAAGTGAATACGTAGCATTTTACACGAGTATATGCATGTTTACTCATCATTATAGCCATAAATATGCCCCAAAATACATGCAAAACTCACACCTATCAGTGCACAAGTCAGCTATTCTTGATATAAATGAAGGTATGATCATTGAATCAAGGAATGATGTATTCTTCGAGAATATCTTTCCGAACAAAGAAAAGAAAGAATAAAGTTCGAGTAAATGAACTTATGGAACTGTAAGGTTACCTCAAAATGATGATGAAGATGAACCAAGACGCAGTAAAATGACAAAAATAGCTAAGTCTTTTGGTCCTGATTTTCTAACTTATATGTTAGAAAACAAACGTAGAACTATTCAAGAAGCTTTGTCTAGTCCAGAAGCTCCTCTCTGGAAAGAAGCTATCAATAATGAAATAGATTCCATCATGCAAAATCACACTTGGGAGTTAGTCGATCTCCCACCGGGTTGCAAACCTTTGGGATGCAAGTGGATTCTTAAAAGGATGTATAAAGTAGATGGATCTATAGACAAGTAAAAAGCCCATTTGTTAGCTAAAGGGTTTAGACAAAAAGAGGGATATGACTTTTTCGATACATATTCTCCTGTTACAATGATTACGTCCATTCGTGTTCTCATTGCTATTGCAGCTTTGCATAACCTTGAGATACATCAAATGGACGTTAAGACTGCCTTCTTGAATGGTGAGCTTGAAGAAGAGATCTATATGGAACAACCCGAGGGGTACGTTGCACCCGATCAAGAGCAAAAGATGTGTAAACTTGTTAAGTCACTTTATGGACTAAAACAAGCACCTAAGCAATGGCATGAAAATTTGACTCGACTATGAAGTCAAACAGTTTCAAGATCAGTGAATGTGATAAGTATGTATACATTAAAGGTACTACAAATGATTACGTCATAGTATGCCTTTATGTAGATGATATGTTGATTATGGGTAGTAGACATGATTTAATCGTGAATACTAAGAACATGTTAAAGAAGAACTTTGACATGAAGATATGGGATTATCTGATGTTATATTAGGGATTAAAATCTCTAGAACTTCAGATGGAATTGTCTTGTCACAATCCCATTATGTCGAAAACATACTTAGAAAGTTTAATGCTTTTGATAGTCCTCCGGCTAAGACACATGTAGATCAAAGTCTACACTTGGCCAAGAATAGAGGCGAACCAGTTTCTCAGCTGGAATATTCAATGGTAATTGGCAGTCTGATGTACTTAACGAATTGTACACGTCCAGACATTGCATATTCAGTGAGTAAGCTAAGTAGATTCACAAGTAACCCAAGTACGGATCACTGTAAAGCCGTGACAAGGGTACTTAGATACTTAAAGTATACCATGAACTATAGAATACTTTATACGAGATATCCAACAATATTAGAAGGATACTACGATGCCAATTGGATATCAGACATAAAAGACTCCAAGTCTACAAGTGGATATGTTTTCACAATAGGTGGAGGAGCAGTGTCGTGGAAGTCCTCTAAGCAAACGTGCATAGATCGATCCACTATGGAATCCGAGTTCATTGTTTTAGATAAAGCTGGAGAAGAAGCAGAATAGCTTAGAAACTTCTTAGAGGATATTCCTTGTTGGAATAAGCATGTGCCTGCTATTTTGATATACTGTAATAGTCAATCAGCAGTTGGAAGGGCACAAAGTAGTATGTTTAATGGTAAGTCTAGGCATATATGTCAAAGACACAATACCATTAGACAGTTGATTTCGAATGGGGTTATTTCGGTTGACTACGTGAATTTAAAGGAAAACCTTGCGGATCCGCTTAGGAAATGTATAATTCGAGATCAATTGTATAAACTGTTAAGGGGAATGGGTTTAAAATCCACAAACTAAAGAATGTTCATAGTGGTAACCCAACCTTGTGAATTGGAGATCCCAAGAACTTGCTTCAATGGGACAACTAAGTTATGAATGTTCAGTTGAACACTTGGAAAATGTGTTAGCTCATTCCCGAAACTTCCAAGTGAATGAAAATCTGCTGAATGTGGTGAAGTTAAGTTTAGAACTTTTAATGATTCCTATACCGAAAGGTGGAGTATGGCAGGATACTCTTCAATAGGAGATCACCTATATAAGCGAGAAGTTATGGCCGCTTCAAAGAAACGCTTATGAATCTAAGATATGGTCCAGGGCCGAAAGGGACACAACGTGCGAACAACAAGTGTTAGAATTGTTATTGTGTAAGTATTGTTATCTCGGTTTACACAAATGGCCGAGTAGTTCAAGACATCGCGTCACTAAGCAGCTAGTAAATCCGATAGTATTTTACTAATAAAGGTTCAAAGGCACAAGCTACCTATCCAGATACAATAACAGTTCACCGAGACTTTCAACTGAATCTGCATACACGCATGCAATAATTTCATTCATGTGGGGAATTGTTAGAATTTGTTTTGGTAAAATGGATATTGACCCGATTTCGACAAAATATTTAAGTGGTTTCCATTAGTGAAAAATTGAATTAAATTATTTATAAAAATTCTACTAATAGAGTATATGAGAATAGAATTTGGAATTTTTCAAAATCAATTTCGGGTGAATGAGAAATTAATGCTAGAAGTTAGCCACTTAAAACTAGAAAATGGTATAGAAAATGGAAAATATGGGGAAGGATAAGTGCTTCATCCCACAAAGGAAGATAAGGCAAAGTTTGCTTACTTTATAAATCCCAAGTTGGACTTATAGGTTTGGGCTCTTGGGGGCACCCAAGTTTTTAAAGGAGTGAGAACCTACATGCTTGTGGGTTTGGTTCAAAGCACAAACGCGCGTGCGCAACCGCCGCCGGCTCGGCCGGGCTTCCTGGTCATGGGCCATGGGTCGTGGGCCAGGGCTTGGGCTTCAAGGCCCTTATTCCTTTTGGACCAAACACCTTTAAAATTAATTAACTAATTTTAATTAATTAATTAAAGAACTTCCAACTGAAGTGTTTCGCATTCACGCACGGCCCTTGTGTTGGGTCGTGCGTCAAGTCAAAACTTTGCTCTTTCATTCGCATCCAAGCGCCAGCACACACACGGGCCGTGTGCCAGGTCGTGCGTCGATGCGAATGTCTGAACAAATGCGTCTGTTGGCTGTAAACATGTCTTTTCTAGCCAAAAGACATGATCTTTCCATACGGGCAGGTGATGCCTATAAATAAGAACCCCCTGCAGCTGAAATTATATATGAACAACATGAATTACAACCCTAAATTGAGTCATTTGCATCAGCATATTCATTTCCCTCCTGTTCAAAGCTTGAAAGTCTTAAACACTTCTAGTTCGCTGTAGTTCCGACTTTTGCAAGTGCTGCTAAGTCGGAATAGTTAAAAGTCGTTGTATCTTAAGGACGGACACCAAAACCATAAACACTTAGTATATGGGGTGTTTTCGTCTTGCGGGGACTGTATGTAATACAAGCCTCGACTAAGCCAAATATCCAAACATTTAGCCATTATTCTGAAACAGTAAACCTTCAATTTTTACCCAACAATCGCAAGACGAAAAATACGTTTCTATTTCAAGACGATGGCTTTAGTTTCGTTCACTTGGATGGATACTGCACCTGCTCATGGAGAAAAGCTGCCCAAGTTCTCCGTCGTCGACTTCAAATGCTGGCAAAAAAAATGTTATTCTACTTGACAACCTTGGGTCTGTCTCGGTTTCTAAAGGAGGATCCCCCTACCGTTGGCGATGAAGAATCTGACAACCAACGGAGAATCCCTGTGGATGCTTGGCAGAATACCGATTTTCTCTATTGGAACTATGTTTTGAACGGGCTAGACGACACCCTCTACAATGTCTATAGTTTGTTCAAAACATCCAAACAGTTGTGAGACTCTTTGGAGAAGAAGTACAAAATGGAAGATGCAGACACAAAGAAATTTGTTGTCGGCAAATTTCTCGAGTACAAGATGGTTAACACCAAGACAGTGATCAGTCAAGTCCAACAGATTCAGATCATATTCACGACTTAGTGTCTAAAGGGATTATTCTAAACGAGTCATTTTAAGTGGCTTCAATAATCGAAAAATTGTCGCCATTGTGGAAGGATTTTAAGAATTACCTCAAGCACGAGCGCAAAGAGATGGGGCTTGAGGATCTGACTGTTAGACTTCGGATTGAGGAAGACAACCGAAAATTCAAAGTGAAAACTAGTAAGTCTGAAATGGAGGCCAAGGCCAATCTTGCTGAATCGAGCACTAGCAAGAAACACAAACATTTCAAGAAAGACAAGGGAAAGGCAAATAAATTCAAGGGAAATTGATACAACTATGGCAAATCGAACCACATGGCCAAAGATTGCCGACACTCGAAAAAAGGCAATCAAGGTGGCAACCAATAAGCCAATGTGACGGAGGACAAGTCTGTTCCAATAGACATGTCGGAGCTCGATCTCACCATCGTTGTGTTTAAAGCCAATATGTTGGATAACCCAAGGGAGTGGTGGATAGATACCGGGGCTACTTGTCACATTTGTGCTGGGAAGGAGAAGTTCTCCTCCTACACTCCGATCAATGGAAGGAAGCTTTTCATGGGAAACTCTTCGACTTCCAACATCGTGGGGATTGGCAAAGTTGTGCTCAAGATGACTTCCGGAAAGGAGCTTACGCTTGTGGATGTGCTGCATGTCCCAGATATCCGCAAGAATTTGGTTTCCAGCCCTTTTCTTAATGAGGCCAAATTTGGACTAGTGTTTGAGTCCGACAAGTTTGTAGTGACCAAGAGTGGCCAGTTTCTGTGTCAGGGTTACCTTGATAAATGGCTCTTTAAAATGTCTATAATGTCTGTTTTTCGCCAAGAGGCGAAGAATAAAAAATGTTACTTCTGTTTTTGCTTGTTGGATTGTTCTAATTTATGGCATGATAGATTAGGACACGTAAAATTCAACACAATTAAAAGGTTAGTGAATCTGGAATTAATACCTACGTTTAAAACTGATTCACAAGACAAATGTGAAGTTTGTGTTGAAGCAAAATTTGCCATAGCACCGTTTCATTCGGTAATGAAGTACCAAACCTGTCGAGTAAATTCACACAGGTGTGTGTGATTTAAAACTTGTGCAAACTCGATGTGGGAAAAAGTACTTTATAACGTTTATTGACGATTGCACAAGATGTTGATATGTATATCTTTTGAAAAGCAAAGATACAACTTTAGTAGCTTTTAAGACTTATAAGAATGAAGTTGAAAATCAGCTTAATTTGAAAATTAAGTTGATTCTAAGTGATAGAGGCGGAGAGTATGTTGCTCCCTTTGAAGAATTTTACTCGGAAGTGGGTATAATTCATCAAGCGACTGCTCCCTACTCACCTCAATCAAATGGGGTTGCAGAACGCAAAAACCGTACTCTTAAGGAGGTGATGAATGCGATGTTGATAAGTTCTGGCTCTCCCCAAAACTTGTGGAGGGAAGCCATACTTTCTGCAAACTACATTCTTAATAAAATCCCACATAAAGGTAAAAATGAAACTACATATAAGTTACGGAAAAAAAAATATTTTCTTGTTTCCAGAACTATTCCTCTTACTTAAATAATGTTTTCTTGTTTCCATAGCTTCAAAAACTTAGTACTCATTCAATTGTTAAAATTGTAACTAGCGGCATTTGGATAATGCCAGATAGATTGATTATTAAGCGAGTATGACAAAGAAATCAGAAACCAAGATCATGCAAATTTTAACAAATAGCATGAGAGACAAGTTTTCTTGTGAACAATTAATGTAACTTTCGCTCCTATTGACTCGGAATCATGTAATGTTATATTCATAAATTAGTTATAAAACGGAACCAAACATTTCCCGTCACCATAAGCATGTCAAAGTGTTTGCACCAAGAATGTGTTGCAGGACCCATTTAGACGCCACACTTAATGGCAAAAAATGCAATAAACCAAAAATCCCTCAATGAGGCACAATTGCAAACACAAATAACACGGTCCAATTAAATTAGTGTTAAACTTGCACTTTTAACCTGCAAAATAAACCATTGACAGTGATATCAAAGAGTATAAGCAAAATAACAAGTATACACGACATGTATGATAGTAAAAAACTAATTAACTGTGTTAATACACACTACTCAATAAATTGGAAACAACATATAAATTAAGGGAAATGCTAAATGGCCATATTATGGCTGGCCATAAAGTAGGTGGGTTATTTATGATTAATAATTAATGATGTTTATATTAGTGAAATTACTCTCTAGTCCTTAAACCATTTGGGCTCCAAATCCGGATGCACAAAGAAAGACATGGTGCCAAAATTTCTAAATGGATTATCTACCTCGACTCGGCCCTAAATTCTTGATTCTTTCCAAATTCCAATGCAAATGTGAATGATGAAAAATTAGTAGTTGAAAGGTTCTTTAAAAGACAAAATACACTAAAAATATTTGGAAAGTGTAAACTTGTGTACATTGTTTGCTTAATAATTATTTTTAATTTATATAATATTGGTATCTATCTCATAGGAATTTTATTGTTTAGATTTTGATGAATGCCATGTAAAACTTAGAATAGAAAGTTGGCACCCCAATTCTTGTTGTAAAATGCATTGTAACAATTATAGCCGCCAAGTGAGTTAAGTCGGCCTACGCCCTAACATGCAAGAAGACAATCAAGATCGGAAGGAAGACTATCACGAGGACAATGAGTATGGCAAAAAGAAGAGTAGACGGGAACTCTATCAAGAAGCAAGATGCGGCTAAGTGGAGTATCGATCAAGTCAACTCGAGAAAAGCCAAGTCTCAAGTTGAAGTGACGAAGAGTCATCCATGATTGGAAGGCGACTCTAAGTCACCTGGGAAAGCAAGGAAACGCAATCAAGTCGAGATAATCAAAAGATCCGTTGCCGTAAAATCAAGAGATTTACTTAAACAAGTAATATCTCCATACCACCTTTCTCGAGTGCTCGGTCCCTTGCGTGCAAAAGGAATGAACAAATGGGAAGCACTACACCGTGTCGAACTCGAAAGGTGAAAGAACAATTCATACGAGGAAATGGCAATTCCAAGGATCGCAACAAGACAAGCCAACGATCGCAAGTGACTTTCAAAAATAAGCCTATCTCTTTCAACGGGCAAATTTTTAAAAGATCACTATAAAAGGCCGAGAAATGACTCTAGAGAAGGTTACCTGAACCACGAACATTCAAGAAATCAATTAAATTATAACCGAAAATACTCTCAAATCATTCAAGATTAATCCTCAAGCCTACATTACGAAGTACATCAATCCAACACTAACTTTTTGTGAAGGAAAGAGAACTTCAATCGGTTGAAGAGGAAACTTTTGAAGAAAAGGGGTCTACATTCCACGAAGGTTTGTAGGAAGGTTCAAGGTCGAACCAAGTCTTAAGCTTTTGGAGGGCTTCGTGATCAAATCCAAAGAGCTTGAGCAAGTGAGTGTAGTAGTAGCAAGGCAACTGCCCTGTGAAGAAGCGAGTCGTCACGAGAAGCCACCGAGTGATCAAGGCGTCTCGGATCGAGTCCCAAAGGATCAAGTTAGCTGTGTGATCAAGACTTGTATCCTGGATTTGTTACCACTTTGTAAACCGATCATTACCTAGTAGATTCCTCCAGGGAGTTGGAGAAGAGAGGAGTAGAAGAATTACCCCATCTTCGAACCTCTATAAAAATTTCACTGTGTCATTTACATTTCAGCATTTTAATTCCTGCATTTTTAAACGCTTATATATGCTGATAAATCTGCTATCCATTTGATAATACAAGTACTAAACCCAAGACTAAACTCGTACTTAATCAAAATCAAGGGTGTTAAGTCTTCCGTTCAAACAAAACCACAATTGAGTTAATTTAGAGTCAACAAACGAGTTATTCCATCCACACTCGAGTTGAGTCATTTGAGAGACTAACTCTCTTGATTGACTAAATCGATTGTCCATCAAGGACACACTGTGTGAAGAATCAACTCGTATATTTAAAAGGACTAAATCGAAAATTTGGTAAGGTTTATTCAACCCCCTTCTAAACCTTACACTTACACCCCTTGGGACCTACAAGTGGTATCGGAGCGGTTGGTTCATTGAACCCTCCGCACCGGTTCTTGAACTAGATCTCCAAACTTTTCAAAGTCCGCTTTAGTACTTAAACTCTCGAAACTCATTTTATCATTAAAAGTTATTATCATGGAAGCAAATTTGACACGCATCCCTATGTTCACTATTGAAGAATTTGATGATTGGAAAATTCGTATGCGGGCTCATCTATCGGATTACATGATGAGATGTGGATAGTGATAGAAGATGGGCCTCTGCAGATCTTAAAGGTGAACACAAATGCGAAGAGTTGCGGTGAAGGAGAAGAAGATGTTGCTCCCGGACTGATCATGGTTGAAAAACCAAGAACTGAGTGGACAAATGATGACAAAAAGATACAACCTGGACAATGTAGCCAAGGACATCCTTTACAAAACCTTGGACAAAGCCATGTTCAATAAAGTCAAATCATGCAAAATGGCTAAAGAAATCTAGGACAAAGTGACATTGATTTGTGAAGGCTCGAGCAAATCAAAGAAAACAAATTATCGGTGGTGTATTGAAATTTGAGAACTTCAAAATGATCTCGGGAGAAAACCTGGATCAACTAGATGCTCGGTTCCACGAAATCACAAATGAGTATGCGCACTTGGAAAGGAATATACACGAAGAAATGTGTATGAAGATCCTAAAAGTCTTCGGTGAATGGGAAATTAAGGTCATGGCACTCGAGACATTCCATGGACCTATCAAAGACATCCAACCATGAATTATTCTCGGACCTCAAAGCCTACGAGTTTGAGCCGAGAAGAAAAGACCAGGAAGAGATAGTCGTATCCAAAACAAATTCATCTAATTGTTAAAGATGTGAAGAGAGTTGAGGTCAAAGAAGTCATTGACCCGGAAGAAATAGCCACGATGGTTAAGAGGTTCAACAAGTTCTTCAATAAGAACTACAAGAGAGGAAAGGGTGAATCTTCCGGAAGACACCCAGCTCCCTCCAAATCAAGGGAAGATAGGCCAACCAAGAGAACAGGATCATCAAAAAGTTGAGTATCAAAGGGTGACAATCCAAGAATGGAAAGAGTCGATCAAAAGGCTGAACAACTATGCCATTGATCGCTCATATCCTGTAGTCAACAAATACGGGAATGAAGAAGAAAGAAAGGTCTTGAGAGAAAGAAGACAAGAAAAGAAAAAGGCAATGATGGTGCAGAGATCACGAGACAACTAAGTCAAGAGAGACAGTGATTCGAGAGCGGTGAAGCTACTACTCAAGTGACTCGAAGAAGAAGCCCGATCCGCTTGATGGCCAAGGAACAAGATCAATCGACCAAGAAGATGAGGTACAATCTAACTCATCAAACTCGGACACTAGTGATAGTGATCAGACACACATACTTCATCACCCACTGATCTTTATGATTCATTAGGCAAAATGATGAAAGATTTTGAACACATTAAATCCTCACACACACTATTGAATGAGGAAAACAGCTACTCAAGAATCAAAACTCAAAGCTAACTAAGGAGTTTAGTACTCTAAATCAAATAGTCATTGAGAATGAAAGTTTAAAGGTTTGAAAATACTAAATTAATAAAGAGATCGCTGCTATAGAAAAGAGGAGAATGACCTCAAGAATGTTATTGCCTCATTCACTAAGGCATCTAAATCATTGGATGATCTTATTATGAGTCAAAGAGAATGTGGAGACAAGACAGGCTTAGGATTTAATTCCTCTATGCTATGTCAAACCTCAAAAGTAATTTTGGAAAAAGGATCTTCAAGCCATGAAGAATCAAAAAATCCAAAACTCTAAATGTTGCACACACATTCAATCCAAAGCACCATAACAAGAAAACGGCCTTGGTTATAAAGGAAAAGGAAAACAAATGGTTGAGTGTCTTTGAAAGGACAGTGAGAAGAGATTCACCGATTCCTCGGCAAAACTCCAAGCGAAAATACTCGTAAAGAAGAAGCGAGCTACCAAAAATCCCAGAAAATCTATAAGAGAAATACATATGATGGGAATGGTAGAAAATATCCAAGCCAAGCTGATTGGAATAATGTAAACTATCGGATAAACTTATGGAATATAAGCCCAAATGGCAAAGGCCTGAACTCAAGAAGGCCATTCCAAAAGCATAAGAGCTTTCATCAAAGACACATATGCACCTAGGCACTACACTCAAAGACACCACAATTACCCAAGGAAGGCAATTGCTAAAACACATATGCAGGCATACAGACAAAAGAGACAATTTGTATGAACCTAGAATCCCCAAGCAATTTGCCAGGGATTAATTATGATTATGACACTCGATAGATGGCAACCCCTTAGAGTCAAATCATTTGGCTATAGGTTGGTTGGATCATCTTACAATTCTAACCCCTCGGGACCCGAGTCAAGTATGGGTACCTAAAACTTAATTTCCTTGATTGCGGTTCAAGGAACAGTGAGTGCCAAGGAACCTGGTACATGGACGATGGCTGTTCCCGGACATATGATAGGAAATAAGAAAAATCTGTCAAAATTCAAGGAAGTTAAAGGAGCAAAAGTCATATTTGGAGGAAATGAAGCTCCTGGTGAAATAAGAGGCATTGGAACCATCAAGAGGAATGGATTAGAAATCACGGACGTTGCATATGTTGAAGGACTCAACTTCAACTTGAGCATCACAACTCTGTGACAAGGGCTACAATGTTGGATTCAACATGGGTATATGCCAAATCAAAGATATTGAATCAAATGAAGTTGTCTTTGCAAGGATGTAGAAGCGAACAATATGTATGTAGTGGATTGGTCAACCGCAAACTCCCAAAGACCTGTCTACTAGCAAAAAGCACGAGTTGAATCAAGTTGGTTGTGGCACAAAAAGCTGAGTCACCCGAATTTCAAAATAATTAACAAGTGGCAAGAAGTCATCTTGTGGAAGGACTACCAGACTCGATATACAAAAAGGAGAGTATATGTGACGCATGTCGAAGGAAAACAAATCAAGTCGTCATTCAAAGAAAAGACATGCCCATCTTCAACAAGAATATTGCATCTGCTTCATATGGATCTATTTGGCCCATGGAACCAGACATAAGTGGAAAGAAATACACCTTGGTGGTAGTAGATGACTACTCAAGATATACATGGACAATATTCATGTGTAAGAAGAAAAAAACTCTACAAAAACTACCACGGTGATGAAGAGGATTCAAAACGAGAAGAGTCAAACCATTATCAAAATAAGATCGGACGGAGGAACCGAGTTCGTCAATGGAATAATAACTCGATATTGTATTGAGAATGGTATTGGTCATGAACTTTCGGCGACAAGGACTCCACAATGAGAATGGAGTTGCGAAAAGAAGGAACATAACCCTCAAAGAAGCGGCAAGGACCATGTTAGGCAAGCGAGTTACCAAAAGATTTTGGGTCAAGCAATCAACACAACTTGCTACACCCAAAATGGATGTATGATAAATGCAGACGGTGACAAAGACTCCTATGAGATTTGGTCGGAAGAAAACCAAATATTGCATCTTTGAGAATATTTGGATGTAAATGCTTCATCCACAACAATGGCAAAGACAATCTAAAGGCTTTTGATGCTAAAGTGATGAAGGTATCTTCTTAGGATACTCTGAAAGCAAAGCCTCTGAATACTCAACAAAAGGACTATGGTTACGGAAGAATCCATTCATGTAGTATTCGATGAGCCAAATGTAAATGGAGAAGACATTGAAGAGTCACCGATAAGTTTGAATCATCCAACCATACGAGAAGAATCCTATCTTTGAAGTCTGAAGCCGGAATTATCAATTCGAGAAGAAGATGAGATAGCTGAATCTCAAAAACAGTGGAAAATTTGCAACTAAGTGATTACGAGAGAGGTGACCACAGAACACAACAAAAGTCGATCGAAATCCATAACTTACTCAACCTGATGTAAGATGGCTAAGAGACCATCCACGAACTTGTCATTGGAGATATAAGAGAAGGTGTCAAAACAAGATCGAACTCAACAAAAGCTATGTTCACATGCTTCATCTCACAAATAGAGCCCAAAGACGTGTCACAAGCATTGGACGACACACATTGGATTCAAGCTATGCAAGAAGAGCTGAATCAGTTTGAAAGAAATAAAGTGTGGGAATTAGTGCAAAGACCCATACATCAAAATGTTATTGGCACCAAATGGGTGTTCAGAAACAAGATGAACGAGGAAGGTTCTGTGGTAAAAAACAAAGCAAGACTAGTAGCCAAAGGATATTGTCAAGAAGGGATAGATTTTGATGAAACATTTGCCCCTGTAGCAAGATTGGAAGCTATAAGGATGTTTCTTGCCTATGCAGCTCACAAGGATTTCACTGTATATCAGATGGATGTAAAAAGTGCATTCCTAAATGGTTTACTGGAAGAAGATGTGTATGTTGAACAACCTTCAGGATTTGAGCAGAAGACTCTTGGAGATAAGGTATACAAACTCAAGAAAGCTCTATATGGATTGAAACAGGCACCCAAAGCTTGGTATGATACCTTGTCACAATTCCTAACTGAAAATGGATTCACAAAAGGAAAAGTAGATAGAACACTTTTCAGAATTCAAGACAAAAAGAGTATACTGCTTGTTCAAATATATGTGGATGACATCATTTTTGGATCTACAAACAAAGAGCTGTGTGAAAAATTTTCAAACCTCATGCAAAGTAAATTTAATGAAACAGCTGAAGGAAGGAACCTTCATAAGTCAAACAAAATACACCAGAGATTTAATGAAGAAGATTGGTATGGAGGATAAATCTTACGTAAAAATACCAATGAATACGTCGGTCAAAATGGACATGGATGCGGATGGCAACCACAGTAGATCAAACAAGATCTGAGCACTTATTGGATCATTGCTCTATATCACAAAGAAGCGAGCCGGACATCACCTTTGCTTTGTAGGTGTATGTGCAAGATTTCAATCTACTCCAAAAGAGAGCCATATGACAAAAGACTAAGAGAATATTGAGATACTTGAAAGGAAGCCAAGAAGTGGGCCTATGGTATCCAAGGAAGGTGGATTCAAGCTAATTGGCTATTGATTCACTATCTTTGGATGCGAGTGGACGGGAAAGAGCACTTGAGGCACATGTCAAATGCTAGGAAACAGTGATTTCTGGTTCGAAGAAGCAAAATTCAATAGCCACCTCTACAAATGAGGCGAGAATACATAGGCTGCGGGCAGGTGTTGTGCCCAAGTCCTATGGATGAGACAAAGCAATGAAAGACTATGAAGTTGAGGAAAAAGAAATTCCAATCATGTGTGATAACACAAGTGCAATTGCAATCACTCAAAATCTGTGTTGCACTCAAGAACAAAGCATATTGATGTCGGATATCATTTCATAAGAGATCACGTTGAAAAGAAGGATATCATCCTGGAATATATCTCAACCGATAAACAATTGGTGACATCTTCACAAAACCATTATGTGAGTCAAGATTTGAAGAACTCAAACATGAGTTAGGGTTAATTGAAATGAGTTAACTTTGAGAAGACTCAAAGAAAAGAAATGGAACACAAAAAGTGAAAAAGAGTTTGAACACACAAATCATTTCGATGAATCACCAGTCGGAAAGACAACTACACCGAGTCACCGATAGCCGAATCACTAAGAGAACTGTGAGAAGAAGAGTTAAATCAGCTAAGGGATAAGCTGAGTCACTTATGAGCAAAGTGACAAAAACGCAGTCGTTTTGACTAAGCGGGAATGTTTTAAGGAATATGTCAGCATAATGATGAGGTGTACAGACATAAAGCTGCACACCAAGCTTATGATTGGATATAAATGCTGCCGCATTAAATACGAGACATTAAATGCTAAATAGGCGTGCAAAATCTAAGCCGTTGATTTCGATCACATTTCAAAAACCACCCGCACGTCCTTTCATAAACCATATTTAAACCATTTTCGTCCGTTTCTCTCTCACACTTCTAAAACTGTTCATTTCTTTCTCTCAAAAGCAAAGGCAAAATTCTCTCGAAACCCTATCTATCTTCAAATCAATTTACGAGTTTTTCTTGATATAATTCTGAAAAATGGCACCAACTTATGACTTTACCAAGTTAGGAAAGCAAATCCACACCGGCTCTACGGTGGATTTAAACGAATGGTGAAACAGGGGTCCGATGACACCCTAGTGAAGAAAATCGCTGAAAAGTTGGAAACGTCCCATTTGAAACCGTTTACGGCGTTAGAATATCCGATGACATATGTGGAGAAGGTCGCACAATTCTACGTGAATGCTTTGAGATTCACGATGAAGGTATAAAGTCATCTGCTCACGCGGAAAAGCGGTACTATCTCGCCAAGGATTTGGCGAACATTGCTCACTACCGAGAGGGAGCATCGAGATTAACGGGATGATGTAAACTTGGTTGATGCTTGGAAAGAAATAGCCAAGCCCGATCTTGATAAAATAGTATACACAAAAAACAAGAGATGGCGAAGGAGGACTATCACAAGTTTTGTTGGACATAGTTGCCAAATGTATCGACATCAAATTTGGCTTTTTTTACCAATCAAAAAGGCAAAGACGATTGTAATGGCTGCAATCATCGCAGAAAAGAAGATAAATCTGGGAGTTTGTTTGTCTACGGACTCGCGAGCGTGGGGAACAAATCCTTCAAGGAAGATGGCACGTTTGGAGGATCCCTAGGATATGGCCTAGTGATTGGCCGTGATGGAGGTGAAAGGAGTCCCTCTTAGACATGGGAAAGCATTCCATGTTAACAAGAGGATGTTGAGCAAATCTCTCTCGGTGCACGAGAAGAGAGCTTACGCCAAGAGAGCGACACAAGTGAGGGAAATCAATGACCACTGAAGATACTGATTGTTTCCTCTCCAACCAAGAAGAAAGTTGCCCTGCAGGTGCTAAGAAGACTATGCCCCTGCAAAGAAAACCAAACATGCTCCTGCCCGCAGCGAGTCACTGCCCCAAGGCCGTGTCTCCTGCCCTGCGCGGCGGTCGAGAAGAACTCACAAATACCTTCTCCGATCGTCAAAAGAGGAGAACGAGAAGCCAAGACGGCCAGCTCCTCGAGAAAAAGACACAAACGCCCCCCGCCCCCGCCCCAAGACTCGGAGAAACCGTCTACGAACCAGAAATCCCTCTGGTACAAACTAGAGACGAAGAAGAATTGTCAAGTATTCCGAGCTCGAGAACCTAGGTGAGTCGACCCACTCACCGGAGCAGATATCTGGGAGACTATTTGGAGAAGTAGAGTCTCCGGATGTAATTGATGAAACAACCAAGTCTGTGAAGCGATCGATCAGAGAGCAACTTGAAGACACACATTTTGTAGTCCACACAAAAACACAAGAAGAAGCGATAAAGCGGATAGTGATGTGATGATCCTATCCCCACTTTACCCGGACATCCAAAATCGTCTGCGAGTGGAGGAAATGGAAATTGAGTCGATCCAGGAAACAGTTCCAACGGCCCGAGTTTATAGAAGAAGAAGAGGAAGCTGTTGAGCTTCCTGGGCCCACCAGCATTGTACTCCCGGATCGGATGAAGACAAGCTGCACGGACATCCTGCCCAGGATCTACAAGGACAAGGAGAAAGAAAAGCATGCGAGTAAGTAAGCCGAGGCACGTGAGAAGGCCGATCATCCGTCCTATCTCTCGGCACCCGAACACACACATCCTCTCCTTGATGTCTTCTCACGGCAGTGATGAGGATCGGAAAATGTTGCTACCCGCGAAAGAGTTGCAAATGCGAGCATTGCACGAATCAAGAATCCTTCACGAGCAAAGATCGATGGAGGGACCGGAGAGTCCTCGAACACGGTGAAATTGATCCAATGGGAGTGGTTCGACAAATCGCCAGCTGTTGTTCTTCTTACCACTTCCCCGACTCACTCGGAAGAAGGCAATAAGGGACATGGCGATGGCCGGGATAGTGGGGACCCCGGTCGAGCCAACCCCTATTGAAGGTGTTTTACCACCCTTACAACGGTGAACATTCAATCGAAACAGTAGGGAGTTTGGAGACGAGTGACCCCATTCCAAGTCACTCGGTGGTGCGCCGGTGAGGAAACTCCCTCCACTACGGAAGGTTGGAGGATCTGCGCGATGACTCCACAACGAATCAAGGAGGCGAAGTAGAGAAAATACAAACACAAGAAGAACAACAAGTTGCCATCAACGAAGCTCAGACGATTGAGATCTCTCGGTGAGGTGCCAATCCGCTATACGAAGGCTAATGACGCCACGCTGTTGTTGAGGCGATCGAGGCACGAGATGGAACGGCCTGGGAGTTAACACTGCAGGCGATGAAAGTGCAATCCATGGGGTTGAGACTCCAATGGATGCCACCGCGAGAAGACCCTAAGGCAGTGACATCGTCGAAAGGGAGGACCAAGGCCTCGGCTTGCGAGAGAGACTGGAGGTATCGAAGGCCACGGGAGGTTGAGACTTCCCGGGGTAAAGAGGTCAAGAAGAGAACATCCCTCCTGCTATCATCGACCCATCGAGAAGGAGATAAGCGCACTTCATGATTCCCGGGATAATCCTGATGTCACCTTTCGGGGATCGAAAACGAAGAAGAAGAAGTCATCCCCGTGAGATCCAAAAGACTCATTGCGGATGTTCCAAGCACGAGCAAGTCGATCCCAAGACTACTCGTCAAACCTTTAATTTTGATGATGAGCCACCAATGGAAATCTCATCATCGTCCGATGACGCTACTAATAAGGCCGAGGACCATCTACTCAATGGAAAAATCATTTGAGACCAACGAAGGCTGTTGAGATACAGTGAGGCTCGACAAACCGGGACCACTTCACAACAAAACCCGTGAACCGAGTCCATCACGCAGCTCCTCAAGGCTGCAGCGGATCGATTCCCAAAAGAACTTCACGCGCACCGCTCATCATCGAATGCAGATCCTAGTTGGCGGTGATGAATCCTTTGTAGAATCTTTTCCTTTTTCCCTGGAGATACCTAGGAACTCCATGAAGAGTCGAAACGAACAAACGCTACCACATACCAGCTCCGTTTTCAATCGAGGCACCATTGTTCCGGTGATTATCATTTTGACGTTGCATGGCCATCAAGCGCAGCGGAAGAATCAGGAAGTCCGCGAAGTGTTCAAGGCATTATTCGAGATTGAACGGATGGAGAGGCATCGAGGCCTCTATGGATATGCGGCGGACAATAGAGATGCCAATCTCACTGGCGATTTAAGAGGCATAACATCGGATCGGGGAATGGTGGCAACAAAGACAAACAATGCGTGTGGAACAAGTGAGATACTTGGGACATTGTTCAACAAAATCTTTGGTATGGAGAGTGAAAATGCTTGATGCAAAAACGAAGGCGAGAGAACATATTGAGCACATGCATGAAGCTCACATTGCCGAGGTTAAGCTGCTGCGTGAGCAAAACAAGAGTGATCTCTGACATTTGGAAGAGACCATGAATACAAAATTCAGCCTTCTCATGGGTGAGATGAAGCCGATTTCAGCAGAGTCCAACGCTACTCGATCCGAATTTACGTCTTTGCATACTCTGCAGCGGACTCGAGACAAAACTCAACTATCGGCCAGGCTCGACTTCCCGCTTGCAAGTCTGTTTCCGGGCGTTCCTCTCTCCTTGATGATGCCAAAAAGGGGAAAGAGGAAGACCTAAAGGCGCAAGGGGGATCTGAAGTTGAGAAGGAAGGAAGCATGCGAAGGTAAAACCAAATTGAGGAAGTGTTAAAAGCGAGAAGAAAGGAAAATCTGGCGAGGGGAAGGATCAAAAGATATGACCTTGATGATTGCACAAACCCCTCAACGAGGTCACATCACGGTGACATTATCGGCAAACTCCTCAGTAACTCTGCCACTCCAACACTCTGCTTTGTATCTATGGTTTGAAAAGAGAAAAATAATTGAAGCGGGGATGAAGGAAGTGGGAGGAAGAATGGATGCCCGAGTTATGAACATCTTGAAAGAACATGGAGGCATTCCGGTGAAAGAGACACTTATGCCATTTCGGATGTCGGGACGAGCCACGATCGTTTGATGAATTTAAAACGCTCGAATCGAAGGATACTTTGCAAAAATGTCTATGGCTCAAGCTTGGGACTTGTCTTGGGAAAAGGGCCTCACGTTATGTGAAGAAGGCGACGAGCGACGGACTACCGGTCCTCTGCTTTGGTCACTCCACGGTCACTCACCGGAAAGAAGAAGACCCGATGCGATGCGCCCGGTAGAGGAAGAAGCGGTGGTGGAGGAAGAAGCTTGGACCTGGCCTCGCCCAAGAATATTGAATCGTAGATCCGGAAAGAAATGAGGGATCTCTTTGGGCAAAACTTGACCAAGTGGCAAATTTGCAAGTGGCTAAAAGTAACGTTGAGTATGCAAAAAGATTAGAAGAAGAAAACAAGAGACAAACTCGGCTATGGGAGGAAAGACAAGAA
Source organism: Rehmannia glutinosa (assembly GCA_016081115.2). Lineage (NCBI taxonomy): Eukaryota > Viridiplantae > Streptophyta > Magnoliopsida > Lamiales > Orobanchaceae > Rehmannia > Rehmannia glutinosa. The sequence continues at coordinate 67,988,772 of CM071928.1, forward strand.
AGAATAAGAAGAGATGAAGGCTGCCGGGAAGGCATATGAAAAGAAAAAGAAGGCAAAGCGGTGACGATGAGAAAAAGAGAAGAAGAGAAGAAGATCTTGAACAAGATGAAAGAAAGAGACAAGAAGGAGATGAAGTGTTCTTTGTCAACCCTTCGTGTATTTTATTATGTAAATACATACAATGTAAGTCTTACGTAATAAAGCTATAAATTTTTTATTCTTTTGTAGACAAATATGTGCTCGATACACCTTGTAAAACAATTGTGTAAAAGAACAAGAATGTTATGATTGATTAACGCATACATTCTATGTTAATACACTATCTGTATGTATCTTTGCTATGTGCATTTTGAATGGTTTAAGTTTTGGCATCATCAAAAGGGGGAAATTGTTAGGAATTTTATTGTTTAGATTTTGATGAATGCCATGTAAAACTTAGAATAGAAAGTTGGCACCCCATTCTTGTTGTAAAATGCATTGTAACAATTATAGTAGCCAAGCCGAGTTAAATCGACTACGCCTAACATGCAAGAAGACAAGCAAGACTGGAAGGAAGACTCTGTGCGAGGCAGTGAGTATGGCAAAGAAGAGTAGACGGGAACTCTCTCAAAGAAGCGGTGAGATGCGGCTAAGTGGAGTATCAGTCAAGTCAACTCGAGAAAAGCCAAGTCTCAAGTTGAAGTGACAAGAAGTCATCCATGATTGGAAGTGACTCTAAGTCACCTGGGAAAGCAAAAACGCAATCAAGTCGAGATAATCGTAAAAGATCCGTTGCACAAAAATCAAGAGATTTACTTAAACAAGTAATATCTCCATACCACCTTTCTCGGAGTGCTCAATCCCGAGAAGCGTGCAAAAGGAATGAACAAATGGGAAGCACTACACCGTGTCGTCGAACTACGAAAAGGTGAAAGAACAATTCATACGAGGAAATGGCAATTCAAGGAATTTGCAACAAGACAAACCAACGATCGGCAGTGACTTTCAAAAATAAGCCTATCTCTTCAACGGGCAAATTTTTAAAAGATCACTATAAAAGGCCGAGGAATGACTCGAGAGAAGGTTACACGAACCACGAACATTCAAGAAATCAATTAAATTATAACCAGAAATACTCTCAAATCATTCAAGATTAATCCTCAAGCCTACATTCTGAAAGTACATCAATCCAACACTAACTTTTGTGAAGGAAAGAACTTCAATCGGTTGAAGAGGAAACTTTTGAAGAAAAGGGTCTACATTCCACGAAGGTTTGTAGGAAGGTTCAAGGTCGAACCAAGTCTTAAGCTTTTGGAGGGCTTCGTGATCAAATCAAAAGAGCTTGAGCAAGTGAGTGTAGTAGCAAGGCAAGCGCCCTGAAGAAGGTCGTCGTACGAAGCCAAACAGTGATCAAGGCGTCTCAGGGCATCGAGTCCCAAAGGATCAAGTTAGGCAGTGTGATCAAGACTTGTATCCGGATGTTACCACTTTGTAAACGATCATTACCTAGTGGATTCTGCGGGAGTTGGAGAAGAGAGGAGTAGAAGAATTACCCCATCTTGAACCTCTATAAAAATTTCAACATGTCATTTACATTTCGACATTTTAATTCCTGCATTTTTAATGCTTATATATCTTTGATAAATCTGCTATCCATTTGATAATACAAGTACTAAACCCGAAGACTAAACTCTTACTTAATCAAAATCAAGGGTGTTAAGTCTTCGGCTGAAAACAAAACCACAGTTGAGTTAATTTAGAGTCAATGATGAGTTATTCCATCAACAAATCGATTGAGTCATTTGAGAGACTAACTCTCTTGATTGACTAAATCGACCGGTCCATCTAGACACAACTGCAGAAGAATCAACTATGTATATTTAAAAGGACTAAATCGAAAATTTGGTAAGGTTTATTCAACCCCCCCTTCTAAACCTTACACTTACACCCCTTGGGACCTACACTATCTAATACTTATAAGTAATATTTATTTAAATTTGATAAATCTATGTAATGTTAAGATTTTAATTAAAGATAAAATTGGTAATACCCATATTTTATTTGCGTAATAATCTATTATATAAGGGTGTCAATTTGGGTTGGGTCTGGGTTCACGGGTTCGTAGGTCAGAATAAGCCAACCCGGACCCAACTCATTTAATTATTCGTGTTAGAATCTTGAATCGGACCCGACCTGTTTATTTTACAGGTAACCTGGATCCGATCTGTTTAACTCGTTTAATAAAATTATTTTTATGTACATTTAATAGTTTCAACTAAATAAATTTATTTTTTTTAAAATCAACCACAATGACACTCTATTCAATCAATAAAAAATATTACAATTCACAATATAAAAATTAACATATATAAATGCATAATAATATCATAACATACTAATCATATTTTGAGGACAACATACAAAAAGACATGCAAAATAATAACAAAATACACAATTAAAGAGGTTTTAGCGCTTAAGTTTTAAAGACATATATTATTTTTGTTTTTTCTTACAGTTAATTATTTACTTAATTTTCTTTTAAATTCACAAACGGATTGGGCGAGTTAAATGAGTCATAGCGAGTTGACCAGGCCGACATGTTTACTTGTTGGGTTATTCGGGTTTTGAATCGATTTCAACCCGAACCCATGAAGTGTGGACTCATACCCATTAATTACGTGGTAGGTTAGTAATCGGGTGGAAATTGACGCCCTACTATTATACGATTAATAATATCGAATAAATCATTCGTTTGATATTTAGAATTCTCGCGATTGTTATTTACATTGATGACATTATTTTGCAATAGTTTAATCGTGTTACGTGAAATTCAAAATAAATACGTGTTTAAAAAAAATGGATTATTTGATTTTGGGCTCTGATAGAACATTATGTTTTATTTGGGGTCGATCCCAAATGTATTAAGGTTGTTGAATTTCGTTTTAACTAAAAGAGAGTTTAACTGCTAATTATAATCTGGATTAAATTAATATCATCACAAATATATCCCATATTATTTAATACCACATATATATTTTGAATCACATAGTTCATTTGTTCAATTATATATATCCTAAATCGTATATTTCAATTGTTCATTTATAATTCAAATTATCTTAATAGTACTATATATATCCTGAATCAAATAGTTCAACTATTCAATTATACTTCGAATTAAATAAATAGTGTCACATATATATTGCAAATTATATAGTTAAATTGTTGATTTTTAATTTAAATTAAGTTAATAGTATCACATATATATCATTAATCATAAAATTCGACTGTACATTTATAATTCAAATTAAATTAATAGTACACTGAATCATATACTTCAATTGTAATTTTGATTAAATTAATAGTATCGCATATATATATATATATATATATATATATATCTTGAATCATATATTTAAATTGTTGATTAATATCTTGAATCCCTATACTATTTGCGTTTTTACACTTTACCATATAAACTATTTTTTGTTACACTTTAACATATGAATTATATATATTTTTTTTTGTATTTTGTCCTATATGGACAGTTTTACTCGGAAAATTTTATTTTTCGTAAAATAATAATAATAGTTCATTACAATAATATCCAACCCATTATGCTTCCATGTCAAAAAAATTAATAATCTCTTAAATTCATACATTATCTGACTAGAAATCGACTCAGAATACCTAGCTACATTTTGTTGAAACGAGGTATGGATTTAAGGAAATATTAATGTTATATACGACAACATAATAGGCCTGGCATTGTTTAAAGAAAAAATAGTGACAAAACTATCCATATAGGGCAAAGTGCAAAAAATATATATATAGTTCATATGATAAAGTGTAACAAAAAATAGTTTATATGGTAAAATGTAAAATCACGAATAGTTCAGGGGGCTTAGTATAATTTCCTCATATAATTTCTATATTTGAGTGTGTGATTTATGTTTATTTTAAAGAGAGAATAAGATTTTATATATATATATATATATATTCATCTATTTATTATTTTATTATGAAAACACGATATATATACACTTTTACTTGGAAGAGAATTAATTAGTTAATTTGTTGCTGAAATCATTTTCTTGGAAAAGTTAAAAGGATTAATTATTAGAAGAGAGTGAAATCTTAATTTCAAATTCGAATTAGTAGGTGATTAGGACTAATGTGGGGAAGGGTAATGTAGTCAAACAAAATGTTAAATTTCTATAGCACCCTCCTAATTAATAATGGAAATAACTAAAATGTCCTTTATGGCCAGCCATAATATGGCCATTTAGATTTACCCATTAACAAAACATAAAAAAACTACAAGGATCAATGAATATAAAGCAAATGCCTTGGTAGTCGAAAAAAATTGAACAAATCAGTCATTTACAATCGACACCCACAAATACCCAAATGAAAAAAAAAATTGAAACCTAAGCATTCACACCTGGGATTGGAGAAATTTGCCTTCTCTATGCTACAAACACACTGAGTCAAAGTTGTACCCACCCTCAAGATTTCTGTCAAGATCAGCAAAATTGATATTTTACTGTTACATTAATTAGTTTTATTGTTACATTAATTAGTTATAGTTAGTTAGTTAGTTATAGCTTTTATACTTTATAAATTAGACTCATTGTATCAGATTTTATTTTCATCCAGTTAATATGCAGATTTATCCGTCTTTATCATGCTTTGATTAGAGATTATAACATGATATCAGTTGAATTTTCGTGATTCCGCATCTCATCTTAGTTCTTCATTTTTGCTTTTAAGAAGAATTCTTGCTGTTTCTTTCAAGAATCCTGCTCTTCTTATATGGCTTCAGAGACTGATTTTATGGCTCACGGAGTTCGTTCTTCCAATCCTGTTGATGATTTCAACTCGCCATTCTTTCTTCATCCAAGTAATAATCCGGGAGCAGTGATCGTATATGAACCATTTACAGGAGAAAACTATGTTTCTTGGAGCCGGGCTGTGGCAATGGCATTAAATGTCAAAAATAAAACTTGTTTCATTGATGGTTCTTTATCACAACCCTCTCCATCTTCGGTTGTTCTGTATAATTGTTGGCAACGAGCGAATAACCTCGTCCTCTCATGGATTCTTAATTCCATCTCCAATGAAATTCGCCAGAGTTTGTTGCACTTCACAACAGCCAAAGAGGTATGGGATGAAGTAAAGGCTAGATATGTCAAGAGTGATGGTCCTAGGGTGTTCCTTTTAGAGAAGTATTTCAGTTCTATTGTTCAAGAAAATCAATCTATCACTTCATACTATAATCAGTTCAAAACCTTGTGGGATGAATATATCAGTCACATGATAATTATTAAATGTTCTTGTGGCCAATGTACTTGTAGCATTCATGAGCAGCCCCAGTTTGGTTTGGGCACTGGCAGGTCAATTTAGATTTTAGGCCCAAAAAAGTCGGGCCAGGCTATCCCGACCTTTTCGGGTCGTCCCAATTTTTTTGTACATGGAGTGTATACATGGGTTGGGTTGGGCCATGTAATTTCGTGGCTCAACCAAAATTGGGTCGGCCCGACTCGGCCCAAAATTTCGCAAAAGCCTGATGGGCTCGGGTCGGGCTGGCCCGACCCATCCCATTGCCAGCTCTAGCCGAAATTCAACAAAATAATTCAGTAATAAAGTTCTTGGTTGGTCTTAATGAATCTTATGGCCCAATCAGAAGTCAATTGTGGTTAACTTCTCCTCTGCCAAATCTTCAAAAGTATATGCCCTTTTGTTACTAGAAGAGACTCAAAGGAGATTAACTAATCTTTCATTCCCAACCACATTAGACTCTTCCATGGCAATGTTTGTCAAACAGGGCACTAATTACAGGTCTCAGGCCTTTAAAGATAAAAAGAAGGCAAAATGTACTCATTGTGTTTACACAGGCCACACAGTGGACAAATGCTTTCAAATTGTTGGCTATCCACCTAATTGGAAGGGCTCTAAAGGTCCTAGGCATAATCCCACTCGATTCTGACAAATGAATGACTTTATCCTCTGAGATTGACTCGGTTGATTCCTATTTTTCTTCTGAAATGGTTGAAAAGTTCATGGCATTTGCAAAGAACCAGCATTCCAACAAAAAGGATATACCACCTAATCACTCTGTTGCAGCTGTGCAGTCTTCAGGTTTGGGTCATTTTTGTTTAAATGCTTCCAAGAATTAGTCTAAATGGATATTAGACACCGGTGCCATAGATCATATGACTTGTGATATTTCATTCTATTCAAATACTCCAAAGCAGATTTCAATTTCAATACATTTACCAAATGTTCATGTAACAATTGCTACTCACATTGGTGAAGTTACATTCTCTCCAAATCTTGTTTTACATGATGTTTTGTGTGTTCCTTCCTTTAATTACAACTTGTTGTCTATCTCTAACATAACAAAGTCCTCAAATTATATTGTGTATTTTCTTTCCTCACATTGTGTTTTGCAGGACAAGAGCACTTCGAGGATGATTGGATTTGCTAAAGAAAACAATGGATTATATCATCTTACTCCTCATTATGTTGCATCTACCAGTTCAGTTACTCAAGATATTGCCTTATGGCACTTTAGATTATGACATATATCAGTTGCTCGTTTATCTAATATACTTTAGCTGAACATTACTTGTAAACTTTTGATTCTTGTGATGTTTGTCATTTGGCAAAACAAAAGAAATTGTCCTTTCCAACTAGTAACAGACAATCATTCAAGCATTTTGATCTCATTCATTGTGATATATGGGGTCCTTTTTCTACTACTTCTCACAATGGTTTTAAATATTTCCTTACTATTGTTGATGATTATTCTAGATGCACTTGGGTTTATATGATGCAACAAAAGTCTGATACAAAAGCCATTTTACAGAGTATTTACAAATTTATTTTAACTCAGTTTGATACTAAATTGAAGGTTCTATGATCAAACAATGGCCTTGAATTCTTACTTTATGATTTTTATAAAAACTATGGTATAATTCATCAAGTTACTTGTGTAGAAACACCACAGCAAAATGGCATTGTTGAAAGGAAACATCAACACCTATTGCAAGGAGCAAGAGCTCTAATGTTCAAATCAAATGTTCCACTTTCATTTTGGGATGAATATGTCCTAACTGTTGCACATATAATCAACAGGGTGCCTACACTTATCCTTTAACATAAATCCCTTTTGAAGTTTTATTTAATAAAACCCCATATTATACTCATCTTAGAGTGTTTGGTTGCTTGGCGTATGCTTCTACCTTATATGCACATAGAACAAAAATTGATCCTAGAGCCACAAAATGTGTGTTCATTGGATATCCTTTTGGTTGCAAAGGTTACAAATTATATGATATAGCAAACAAGAGGTTTTTTGTTTCCAGGAATGTTCAGTTCTGTGAACATATTTTTCCTTTTCAAACCTAAACTGATGATAGTACTACTTGTTCTCTTCCTCTGTTTCAAGATTTTCATAATGATATTGATCTTAGTTCTTATGAGCAGCAAAATGTGCCTATAATCTCTCCTACGGCAAATGATAGACACTCTCCTAGTACATATCACAAGCATTTTGCTGATGAAGATAACATGATGATTGATGCTGCAGAAAATAGACCTGTTGCTGCACCAAATTCTCCTGCAAATATTATTTAGCCTGACATTAATGATCAGACAGATGCCATAGTGGACAATCAGTCTGGATACATTCCTAGAAGATCCACTAGATATAGAACAATACCACAGTACCTACAAGTTTATGACTGTGCCCTGCCTTCATCCATCCAACCTACAAGTTCTGCCAACATTTTCAGTAAGGGAAAACAGTACAACATTGCAAATTCTATATCAGTTCAACAGCTATGTGCTCAACATAAAGCTTTCATGGTTTCTATCAGTCTGATAACTGAACCAAAAACATATTCTCAGGCTAGTAAAGTATTTGAATGGCAACATGATAAGTGCATATTTGTTCACATTTTTATAACTCTTTTTCGATAATTTCTTTAACTTTTTAGTTTATTAATCAATAAATTCAAGAAAAATCACATTGGCTTGTTTTAAATGATGAAGGTAAAGACTTGAAGCAAATTCATATGGATTTCGTACAAAAATAAAGTGTAACATTGATCAAAAAGAAGGCGAGAAGACTCAATCTCGTGCAAAACACACCCCTAGTGTGTTGGGAAACATGGTCATGCTTCAAAGAGAAGAAAATCAAGAAAAGCAGAAAAATACACTAGGGTCGTGCTTTGAAAGCACGACCGTGTTCAGCATGACGACAAGGGAAACACGCCCAAACCGTGTTTAAGCCAAAATTCTCGAAATTACGTAGAAAACACGGCTTGGTCGTGCTTTTGCTCCAGCTCAAAACTCTTTTTGGCGGAAATTATAGGGACTTTTCCTTTTTGCTTTTGGACAACTTTTGTACAACTTTTACATCTCATTTTGCTGCATTAAATCCTATTATTCTCTCAATTATCATATGAAAACAAGGATTCAACAACCCAACTATGGAAGTGGAGCAATTATTTGTCAAAAGATGACATTGTTAATGTGTTCTTTCACAACAACAATGTCTATAAAAAGCCAAGTTTGGGTTGGAGGATTCATTCATAGAGAGATTCATTGTATAATCATTCTAGGTTTCAAAGCAAAATACATTGAGAGGATAAAAGAGAGGTAGAGTTGGAAGTTGAAGAGCAATAGAGGAGAAGGCTTGGAGCTCAACATCATTGCAATCAACCAAGGAGGAAGTCTTGAATTGGTCTTGAATAAGAGCTAAGTACACCATGTTCATTTTATTCAAATCTTCTTGTGTATATACTCTTTTGTCAAAGCCATGTGTAGCTAAATTTCTAATGTTTGAATGTAGTGAACTCTAAAATGAATTTGTGATTAAGGCTTGTATGTTTTTAATAAAATCTTCATGCTTTGTGTGATTCACTTATATTATGCTTTATTCATTTGAATTGGTATTTGCGCGATATTGATTTGAAGTCTATTTTTTATCCGGGAAATCGAGAGATTCATGGTGAAATAGAACCTATATAAGTAGGGCTGCAAATGAACCAAGCCGCTCGTGAGCTATTCGAAGCTCGATTCGATAAAAGTTCGTTCAAGTTCGTTTAATGAGGCTCGTTAAAATAAACAAGTCAAACTCAACCTTAGAGATATTTGGTTCGTTAGCTCGTGAACATGCTCGGTAGTAAGCTCGTGAATAGGCTCGATAGTAAGCTCGTATAAATTAAACTAATAATTTGACTTTAATTTAATTTTTCATATTCTTACTTATGATAATATAAAAATATTTTAATAAATTAATTTGTTTGAATAATATTATAAGTTTTAATAAATATATTAAGCATTTTAGATATATATAATTTTATTTTTGTAATAAATTGAAGAATAATTTAATTTATAATTAATATTTACTAAGCTCGTTTAGGCTCGATTAAGCTCAATAAAGTTCGTGAGCCATCGATATGTTCGATAATTTTAGGCTCGAGTTCGACTCGATAATAAATGAGCCAAACTCAAACACTCAAAAGCTCGGCTCGGTTTGGTTCGATTACAGTCCTATATATAAGTGAAAAGAGTTGCATGCAATCCTAGATATAGGACGACATAAATCTTCTGGATTAGGGTCAAACCTAATATGGGAATTCACAAATCGTTATAATGTTGTCTTGGGGGTTTTAACTAGAAAGAGATTTCAGTTAATCAACTTGAGGTTAGAAGTTATTCGCGCTCGATAGAGGGTTTAACTTAAATCGGAAATTTCTACGGTCCATAAAACATGAGATTTTATTAAAAGAGGTTGGTTTTTGCTTAAGGATTTTTGGTTGTATCTTTATCTTGTTAAATCACAAAAACATTCTAGAGGGATTTACATTCAAACACATTTCTAGCTTTTGATTTCTTATTCTACAATCTACTTTTATTTGATCTATTGTAAGTTTATTTTAAATTCTCTATTTTTCATTTTTGATTTCAACAAACAAAACTCTGAAAATTGTTAGATTAAATAACAAAAAGAAGGTAATTATTAGTACTTACAATCCTCATGGGAATGACACTCGGTACTCAATAATCTATACCATATAATGATAAGTGCACTTGCCTATGGTTTTCTAGAGTAGCTTTTGAGCCATCAAGTTTTTGGCGCCGTTGCCGAGGATTGTAATATTAAGAACGCTCATTTTTTGTTAATTTAATCAATTTTATTTTATTTTTTTACCATCTTTCTTTTTATCTATCTTTGTAAGTCCTGGATTACACTTATCATCTTTATTTACCGCAGTGCATGCCTACTCGACGTCGAATTTTGAAGTGTGATACCGTCGGTAGCAACACAGAGGAAAGTACTAATACGGACCACGAAGAAGATATTAAAGAAAGCAAAGATTTCACCATAGCAGACGAACAACAAAGAACCATGTACAACTATGCCAAACCATCCATGGAAGGAACGTCGTCTAGTATCGTAAGACCCGTTGTTGCAGCCAATAATTTTGAGATCAAACCAAATGTCATTCAAATAGTGCAACAATTTGTTCAGTTTGATGGCCTACCTGACGAAGATCCAAATAACCATATCGCAAATTTTCTTGAAATTTGCGATACCTTCAAAATAAATGGAGTCTCCGACGATGCCATCCGTTTATGCATGTTCCCATTTACTCTTTGGGGACGGGCTAAACAATGGCTAAACACTTTACCAAAGGGAACAATCACAACATGGAGCATTATGGCTGAAAAGTTCCTTTTAATGTATTTTCCACCCGCCAAAACCGCACGATTGAGGAATGAAATCTTTTCATTCACTCAAGAAGACGATGAGACCTTGTACAACACTTGGGAGAGATTCAAAGAATTGCTACGAAAATGCCCACATCATGGCCTTCCTATTTGGATGCAAGTCCAAACATTTTACAATGGCCTACTCTCATTGACGAGGCAAATGATTGATGCGGCGGCGGGGGGAACGTTGAACAATAAAACACTCGAAGCCGCCGAAGATCTAATAGAAGGAATGGCCATGAATGGCTATCAATGGCAATCCGTGCGGTAAAACCAACAGGGCGGTGGGTGTATACAATCTTTGCCGACGATGATCACGCTAGCCGCATAGGTCGAAGCTCTGACTCAGAAAATTGACGGGTTGGCAGCTCCAAAACCACCACAACAAGTCTTCTCATGCGAGACTTGTGGAGGATCGCACAACCTCCAAGAGTGCCCCCACGCGATACCACCGCATGAACAAGTGGATTATCTAGGTAATCAATCTCGACCCTCTCAAAATAATCCTTTCAGTAACACCTATAATCCAGGTTGGCGACAGCACCCGAACTTCAGTTGGAAAAATCAGGGCCAACAACGGCCTAATCCGAATGCACTTCCCAATACGTTTGCACCTCCTGGTTTCCAACCGCGAAAACAAAGTTTGGAGGACTTATTGTCCAAATTCGTCCAAACAATGGAAACCCGTTTCACGGGCACTGAAACATCCTTAAGGAACCAAGAAGTGTCCATTCGCAATTTGGAAAATCAAATTGGCCAAATTGCCAAAATGATCTCCGAAAGGCCACAAGGGAGTTTACCTAGCAATACCGAACTGAATCCAAGAAAGCAGGTAAAAGCAATCACTCTAAGGAGTGAAACAAAGCTAGACGAGGTACGGATGCCGGAGGACGAGCCCACCCCCATACAACAGAAAGACGAACAGGTACTCAAAGAAACAAAGAAAATGGTACCAGAATTCCAACCGCCTATCCCGTATCCAAGCCGATTGCGTAAGGACAAGCATGACGACCAATTTGGTAAGTTTTTGGATTTGTTCAAATAGTTACACATCAATATTCCTTTTGTTGAAGCCCTGTCACATATGTCAAAATATGCCAAGTTCTTAAAAGATCTCCTCTCAAATAAGAAGAAGCTTGAAGAAATATCCATGGTGCAATTAAATGAGGAATGCTCGGCAATTTTGCAAAATAAGTTACCTCAGAAAATCAAAGATCCAGGGAGTTTTACTATTCCTTGTCATGTCGGTAATTTGACTGTTGATCGGGCATTGGCCGATCTAGGGGCTAGCATTAATTTGATGTCTTATGAATTGTTTAAACAGATGGGTCTAGGGGAACCAAAACCGACTAGGATGAGCTTACAATTAGCTGACATGTCCATTAAATATCCTAGAGGTATTGTTGAGGATGTTTTGGTCAAAGTCGATAAGTTTATATTTCCTGTTGATATTGTAATTCTTGACATGCATACCGATGTCGAAGTCCCCTTAATCCTAGGGCATCCATTTTTAGCTACTGCTAAGGCAATCATTGACGTACATGATGGCAAACTGATTTTGCGAGTCGAAGATGAACAAGTTATTTTTAAAATCGCTACATCGATGAAAAATACGATAGATAAAGATGACTCGTGTTTTGCTATTGATCTTGTTGATATGGAGATAACCAATTCCTTACCAAGCATGATTTCTGATGAATATTTGGAGACTTGTATTGTTCAAAGTGCAAGTATAGCAGAAGAAAATCCCTTCCTTAGGGAATATGTATTCGCATTGGAGGAAAACACACCAACAGAACGACAGAAAGAGTTCGAAAAAATTGAAAACTTTCAAGTGGGGCATAACAGACCATCCATTGAGGACCCACCAATGTTGGAGTTAAAAGAACTACCTGAACACCTTGAATATGCATTTCTAGCCGATAACTCCAAACTCCCCGTGATTATTGCCTCCAATCTATCCTCACATCAAAAGGATAGATTGTTGGCGATATTACGGGAACACAAAAGGCCATCACTTGGAAAATCACCGACATTCAAGGGATCAATCCATCCTATTGCACTCATAAAATTTTGATGGAAGAAATTTTCAAGCCGGTTGTTCTACCTCAACGTCGCTTAAATCCAAACATGAAAGAGGTAATCAAAACAGAAGTCATCAAACTACTTGATGCTGGGCTCATCTACCCAATCTCTGACATTAATTGGGTAAGCCCAGTCCAAGTGGTCCCGAAGAAAGGTGGGATGACGGTGGTACCGAACGAGAGGAATGAACTAATTCCAATGCGAACAGTAACAGGTTGACGAGTTTGCATCAATTATCATCGACTTAACGATGCTACTTGCAAGGACCATTTCTCCTTGCCTTTTATTGATCAAATGCTTGAACGATTATTTGGTCACCTGTATTATTGCTTCATTGATGGTATGTCAGGTTATTTTTAGATCCCGATAGCACCGGAGGACCAAGAGAAAACTACTTTCACTTGTCCCTATGGTACTTTCGCCTATCGACGCATGTCTTTCGGGTTGTGCAATGCACCGGCAACCTTTCAACGTTGCATGGTCGCCATCTTTGATGAACTTGTTGAAGAAATCATGGAAGTCTTCATGGATAACTTCTTGGTCTTTGGGGACTCTTTTGATCTTTGTCTTGCAAATCTTAAAAAAGTCCTTGTTCGTTGTGAAGAAACTAACCTGGTTCTTAAATGGGAAAAATGCCACTTCATGGTACAAGAAGTGATTGTTTTGGGACATAAAATTTCTTGCAGGGGCATTGAAGTGGACAAGGCAAAGGTTGACACAATTTCCAAACTGCCACCTCCCACCTCGGTGAAGGCATTCTATAGGCGCTTCATCAAGGATTTTTCCAAAATTGCCCGGCCACTTACTCGCCTCCTAGAGAAGGATGCAGTTTTTGACATCAATGATGAATGCCTTCAAGCATTCAATACTTTGAAAGAAAAACTCACCACTTCTCCCATCATGGTGGCTCCGGATTGGTCTCAACCATTCGAACTCATGTGTGATGCCAGCGATTATGCGGTAGGTGCGGTGCTCGGACAATGAAAAGATAAATATTTTCGGCCAATTTACTACGCAAGTAAAACTCTGAATCCCGCTCAATCCAATTATACAACTACCGAAAAAGAGTTACTTGTAGTGGTTTTCGCCTTTGACAAATTTCGCTCATATTTGATCCTATCAAAAGTCATTGTCTATACGGATCACTCTGCCTTACGTTATTTTCTTGACAAAAATGATGCAAAGCCATGACTAATCCAATGGGTTCTCTTACTCCAAGAATTCGATGTGGAGATCAAAGATAAACGGGGTGCTGAAAATCTTGCCACCGACCACCTATCTTGGCTTGAACACTCCGGCACTGACAAGCAACACAATGGACATATCAACGATTCTTTCCCGGGTGATCAACTCTTTGCCCTTAACTCAATTTCAATTGATAGTCCTTGGTTTGCAGATTTTGCTAATTATCTTACACGAAAAGTTCTACCAAAAGGGCTGACCCATCAACAAAAGAATAAATTCTTTTCGGACCTCAAATATTTGGGATGATCCCCACCTCTTTCGAGTTTGTGCGGATCAAATCATACGAAGATGTGTCACACTTCCTAAAACGATCTCCATTTTGCATCATTGTCATAAGGGGCCCACCGGTGGGCACTACCAAGCAAATACCAAGGCACGCAAGGTCCTTGAGTCGGGTTTTTATTGGCCTACACTTTTCAAAGACGCAAAATGGTATGTTGAAACTTGTGATAATTGTCAACGAATAGGGAATATTTCTCGAAAAAATGAAATGCCCCAAAACGGTATACTTGTTTGCGAAATTTTTGATGTTTGGGGTATTAATTTTATGGGACCTTTTCTGTGTCGTTTGGCAATAAATACATTTTGGTAGCCGTTGACTACGTGTCTAAATGGGTAGAGGCTCAAGCCTTGCCTAAAAATGATAAACTTTTTACCCGGTTTGGTACACCATGAGCCATCATTAGTGATAGGGGCACCCACTTTTGCAATAGTCAATTTGACAAAGTGTTAAAACGTTATGGTGTCACACACCGAGTCGCCACCACCTATCACCCTCAAACTAGTGGTCAAGTCGAAGTGTCCAACCGCAAATTAAAACGAATTTTGGAAAAAATTGTTGGACGCTCTCGCAAGGATTGGTCCCTCAAACTCGACGATGCCCTTTGGGCCTATAGAACGGCTTTCAAAACGCCAATAGGGACTACCCCATAGCGACTCGTTTATGGTAAGGCATGTCATTTGCCGGTTGAGCTTGAACATAAAGCCTTTTGGGCTATTAAAATGCTTAACTATGATTTGTCAAGTGCAGGAAATAATCGTTTATTGCAGATTAACGAACTCGAAGAATGGCGAAATTCGGCATACGAGAACTCGAAAATTTACAAAGAATGAACAAAGCAATGGCATGACAAACGCATTAAGCAAACGAGAGAATTTCAACCTGGTGATCAAGTGTTACTCTTCAATTCCCGACTCTGACTATTCCCAGGTAAGTTAAAATCCCGGTGGTCTGGCCCATTCACTGTCACTCAAGTGTTCCCTTACGGGACTATTGAAATCACACACAAAGAAATGGGTACATTCAAGGTAAATGGACACTGTCTGAAGCTCTATTTTGGGGGCACCATCGATGATAGTTATAGAGATTCCATCCATCTTGACGTCCCTAAAAATACACCACACGAGTAGAGGTAAAACGCTCCAGCTATACGATGTTAAAGAAGCGCTATCCGGGAGGCAACCCGACATTTTGTATGTATTTTCTTTTTCTTTGTTTTTCCTATTTTTTGCTTGGGGTGTCCTGTTACTTTAAATTTAAATTTAAAAAAAAAACAACAACAACATGGGTAGGCCGTGTTCATAGAACACGGCCATGTTCGTCAAAAATTTTGAGAACACACCTAGGTTGTGTTCAGCTTTCTAAGGCAATGTTTGCAAAATTCGTAGGAAACACGGCCTGGGCGTGTTTCTACACCACGCCCGTGTTAAAAAAAATGAAAAAAATCATACAAAACACGGCCTGGCTGTGTTGGTCCACCACGGCCGTGTTCGTCAATTGATTGACGAACACACCCTAGCCGTGTTCATCAATTCAGGCCCTATGGTCAATTCGCGTAGGAAACACGGCCGGGGAGTGTTTTCACAACACGCCCGTGTTATATTTATAAAAAAAAATAATAATAACTGGGGAAGAAATTACGTCGAAAACATGGCCATGGCGTGTTTACTTAACACGCCCGTGTTTTTATAAAAAAATTTGAAAAATATATGCTGAAGGACGTGCCGAACACGGCCAGGCCGTGTTTTCATAGCACGGACGTGTTTGGTACTTTTAGAAAAATAGGGGATCGATTCTTTACAAACTCTTTCTTCCAAAATCCCCTTCTTCCCCAAATTCCCCTCTTCTCTCCAACCTTTCCCCCAAAAACCCCAAACCTCTTCTCTCTTCTCTCAAAAATCTTCACCACACCACACAACTTCACATCACAAGGCTCTTATTTCTCTCCCCTCCACAATGTCTTCAAGGTATGTGTTATTTTTCTTTTCTTTTCTTTTATTTTTCAAATTTCGAATTTGTTCATTTTTCTTGTTTAAATTGGTATGTTTATTCTTTTGTGTGTTGTAGTGAAGGTTATCCCATGTTGTAATTAGGAATTTCATGAATTTTTGTTACCAATTTTTTATGCCCTAGAAATCGAATTTTAGGGAAATTAAAATTTGGATATTTGTTGCTTAATGATAAAATCATGAATTTCTTTTTAAGACATATTTCTTGTGCTTTTTGTGAGTTTAATTGGGTTTGTTTGTGGTAATTTCTTGATTATTGTGGTAATGGTGGGAAATTATTCTTGTGATGTTCATGTTGCTAAATTAAGGAATTGTTCATTTGTTCTTGATATTCATGAAATAAATTTGAAGAATTAGTCTTGGGTTCATATGATTAATATTCTTAAATTGTTGTTGAAAAAGAGATATCAATGTTCTTGTTGAATTGCTCTTTGGCTATTGTTGAATTGTTGTTGAAAAGGGGATATTTTTGAATTATTGTTGCAGAGGGGGTATATAGCTTTTGAAGATTGTTCTTGTTGAATAATTGTGTTAATATGGCGAAATTTTGGATGAATTGGTGATCCTTCATGCTTGGGATGTTGTTATGTCTCTTAGAATGATATTTTCGACGCTATTATAAGTTTCTATTGACATAGGAATCACAGGTCCAAGCGTAGTCGTACCAGTGGTGCTTCATCCTCCGCGGCCCCCGCACACGGTGGTCGTCGGGCCGCTCGAGCCAACACACTGGTCCCTGCCAACCCATATGGCATTTCTTTCCGGGATGCCGATCAGGAGGCCCAGTATCATCGTCTAGACCAACGCCAAATTATTAACACACCATTCTCAAACAACCTTACATTGGATGGACTCAGGCTTCGTACAGATGTGGATTGGATGTTCGATCAACTTGGGTGGGGCTATTTCATGAATTTATGCATGCCCACCAACCTCCGTCTCACATTAGAATTTCTGAGTTCTTATAACGCTGAGATCACATAGGGCCGACACGCTGAAGAAGGACGTATCACCTTTCGGCTCTTCAACAATGATCACCAACTCACACTGGCAGAATTTAGCAATATCTATGGTCTGCCCACAAATGGGTTGCGCATAAAGCTATTGGGGTTCCGTGATCGGCAATTTTGGCAAGCTATACAAGAGAGCTCGAATACAATCCATCCTCATCAAAATCTTCATGTATAGTTAATCCGTGCTTCCGCTATGTCCATCGGGTGCTCTCAAGCACACTATTTGGTCGGGGCGAAAGCGAGAGGGTCGTCCGCCTTGATGAACTGTATTTTCTATGGTCTATGGCATATTCCTCTTTGGTTGACACGGGTTGCTATCTAGCGAAGCATTTTCTCAAAGTCAGCAAGAAAGATCGAGGTAAAATCGTCATTGGTGGGCTTATTACCCCTATTGCCGCCCATTATGGTTATGACCTCGCAGGACTCGAGCAAGCCCGGGGACTGACCCGGATCGACTTTGAATCTTGCATCGCTATGGGAATGATTCAACGGAGTGGTATGGGTTATGTTTTAAGGTTCAAAAATACCGACTATACGCATCCGTTGCCGGACCCTTCTCGCACTTCGGTTCGGGATCCGGACAATTGGAAGATGTTATACCCGCAGGGTGATAACCCAGACGCATTCCGATTACCCGCACTACTGGCCTCGTACACGGATGCCTATCAAAGTGAGGAACCGGATATTGATGCTCCATCTGCTTCTCAACCACCAAGGCAACCACCACCCCCCATGGATGATACTAGATCTCTTCTCCATGCCATTCGGTTGGAGCAAATGGAGCAGCGAGCTATATTGGATCGCCACGAGGAAAGAATGACGCAACACTATGCTCGAGTTGAAGAACAACAACAACAGAATTTCATGAATCTTTAACGGTAGCAGCAACAACAATACGACCAACAACAGTCCTACTTTGCCATGATGGATCAAATCCACCAATGCCATATTTCGCAAGGACATTTTCCTCCACCACAATAAAGGTCGTATTTTTCTTTTATTTTCAGATTTTTTTTATTTATTTCGTACTGTATCCCATCTCTTTCTTCACATTGGGGACAATTTGACTGTTAGAAATTTTTCTAACCGCAAGTCTACGGTGTCAAGTTTTAATATAGTGATATGAGTAGGGTTGTCGTATCCACAGGGAATGCGTGTATAAGTACCAAGTATAAATTACCTATGCTATATTTGACAGATCAATAATAGGTGGATGTCTCAATTTATAAATAAAAATAACTAGATATAACTAATCAAAATATAAACATCTAAATCTATGGGAGAATGAATTCTAGAGGTGTGATGAATCTAGTTTTCCTTATATTATCAATATGGCATATCAATCACAAATTACCAATTTATAAGTCAAGATTTCTACAATAATCATTTCCTCTCTCGAGTGCCAAATGATTTTAGATCACAATTGGGAAATCAATATCTCTATAAAGATCACCAATTGAAATCTTAATAAAAACTATGAATCTTGGTTGATGACTTCAAAGGAATCACAAATCTCTCAATTCTATGAAATCTAGGTTATGCTATTTCAAGGCCATGTATTCAATTACCTCTCTCAAGTGTCAAATCAAATACACCAAACACTCTAAATTATTGACCAAGTAATTTAGAAGCAATAAATCCAAATAGCACAAATAGATTGGGAAATCTAGATTGACAAACCACAATACCAAAACATAAGTTCAAACATAGATTACATCATCCCTCTAGAATTATAAAGTTTAGCTCATGATGAAAATACAAATACCCATAATCAAATGAGAATGCATCTCAAATGATATACAAGAAACAACAAAGAAGAAATTAAGAAGGAATTAAAGATATTAAAGAAGAATCTTATCTATTTCTAGATGATAAATGTCTTCAATATTCTTCCCCAACTCTTTCCTTGTGTCTTGGTGGTGTTGGTTTTCATCCCCAAGTGTCCTCCCTGCCCTAGATCAAGCCTCCCATGTATCTATTTATAGTACCCTCCTTTTAGATCCAAAAATCAGAGTTTTCTTGTTTTGTCCGCCCATGGGCGCTGTAGCGCTCGAAAATGGGCGCTGCAGCGCCAAAACACAAACCCAGACGGCCCTTTTTCTCGTGTCGGCGCTGCCCGCGCCATTTTTGGCGCGACTCGATTCTATTGCGCTGCGCTGCATTTTGTTTTCACGCTTTAGCGCCATCCAAACATCCGAATTTGCTTTGGGTGTCTTCATAGGAGTTGTAGCCCTCTCTCTTAGCTTTCCATAGCCACTTGAATCAGATCCATAGCAATATTGTAGAGAACGTTATGACCAAAATACTAAAACCTGTCGATCTTTAGAAATTCCCAGGACGCGCGTTTGGACGTTTCTTCAAATCAATCTTTCGTTGTTTGATCATCCTTGCTTCTTTTGACACACGACTCATTACAATGACTCTAGACTCAATATAATTGGCCCTCAACATGGCTTGGCCTCTCAAATGACTCGAAATAATATAAATTAATGCCTAACCTATGAGATATAACAAAAACGACTCAAAATACTCAAAAACAACACAAAACTCAAGTCTATGAAGCCCAAATCAATGGTATAAAACCAAGTGGACAAATACCCCCAAACTTAGAATATTGCTTGTCCTCAAGCAATTACAACTCTAAAATGAAAAATACAAGACACAACAATACAAACAAACTGCAAAACTTCACAACCAATATCATTTGTCTCATTCTCATTTCACTATCAATCAAGCATGTGTTTTGACATTGTGATCAAATGTGTTGAATGTTCATGCCAATTCCATTTACATTATTCAAATAGATCCACGCAATCAAGTGTTATCAAAATGATCCACTTTCTGAATATCCAGATGAAATGCTTATCGGATTCCATAAGCTTGTCATTCACACTAATCTCCACTAATGTAGGCTAATGTAACACAAGGATCAATAGGACTTTCAAGGCTTGTAATGTGGGCTTAGGGTAAGGTAGGAAAATATAGGATTAAGTGGCTCAACTCACCCAAACACACAATTATCACTTCGAATAACCAATTGCCAAACAAAATAGCTACCTTCACTTTTGTTGAATTCTCCACTGTTCTCCTTTTATGAGCCTAAATTCACTGATTTTTTTTTTTCGAAACCCCCAAACTTAATTTTTTTTTACACATGAGGGTTCATATTTTCTTTTTTTTTTCTCGGCAACTTCATGCAAGTGAACATATACCCTACTTATCATACCCTCCTCAACCTTCAATATTTTGTGTGTATGAGTGATGGGTCATTAGGATTTTCACATGTAGGCTCAAGGTATAATATTTGGTTGCCAAAGAACGGGTTTAACAGGCTCAAAGGGGACACTAGTGAAAATATATAATATAAAGGTAGGCATTTTTTGCTCTAGTTTGTTCAAAGATGGCCTAAATCATTTCCTTAATGTTACTTCACCTAGGATTTCGTCTCGACTAGTGATCAGACAAGTTCTAGAATCCGGTGGGATCATATAAGAAACACTCAACTTCATAAATCATTTTCAAATAAATCAATTGAATTATGCATGTAGATGGAATTAATGGAACGAAACATAGATCACCGCTCAAACACATGCTCTTTTGACCGTTTAACTCATATTCGACAAATTCACTTAGTCATGCGCTTCTACTCTGATTCAACAAATGACTCGACTCGACTCAACTCAAAGCAAATATACAAGACACAAAAAACACGAAGAAAGTAGGATCACAAACTGAAAAGGTATTACCACTCCCCCAACTTAATATAACCATTGTCCTCAATGGAAGAGGTGCAACTCCTCGTCGGAATCGTGGGGTGAAAGAGAAGCAACAGGGCCAATTGGTAGCACTCCATAGGGTCGATGGCTTTTTCCTTGCCTTTCTATGATTTAGGAGGCACAATACCAACCTGTCAAACAAAACCAAACGTGGAAACGAGCAATGGGGTAAAGTACCACAATATTATGTGAAGACCATGGGAGCTACATCAATGTTATATAATTGTGATCGACATGTGAACTCCTCCAAGCAATCAACCAAGAAGGGTATGCAAAAGTGTTAAATTTCTCATTGAAGCATTTTATCAAACACATGGTGGGCATAAATCAAGGTAAATGATGTATATGCAATTAAATATCAAATTATGCCAAAATTTCAATGCATACTATCACAATAAGCACCTTTTCCACATAATTTCACAAGAATCGCGTAATGAGCATGCAAGAGGGATAGGGGTGAGATGCAACATGACTACTTCTAATAAACACAAACATTCTAACTAATCAAACTATGAAAGCAAGTAAAATGAGCTTGGGTTGCCTCCCAAGAAGCGCTAAATTTAAAGTCTTTAGCCAGGATTTTGTTTTACTCAACCGGGATCCAAAAACAAGTGTCGATCATGCCACGCCTTTGTATTTTCCAACAGTATAAGCGATCCTTTAGTGTATATAAGACGTGGATGATTAAGGATCCGAATGTTGATGGTCTTTTGGAAATCAAAAATGTGTTCCTAATGATGAAAAATGGTTTATCAATCATAGTAAAGATATTTCTATCTTTACTCACATTAAATATCATGAAATCAGAGAACATGTTAATTGATCACCATTTTCAAACATTGTTCCTTCAAGTGTATGCTTCTTAAAATTTGATACATTTGTATTGAAGCTTACATCTAGAGTGCACATATTTTTGTCAATATGAGGATTTTCAATTGAGTGAGAGATACGATATACTCCCCGAGTTAATTTGATGTGGCTCCTCCTCTTGTAAGACCGGATTGCACTCTTCAAAAGTCTCCTCCAAATTTTGAAGGACATCCACCTTTTTTATAATGGGCAATTCATGTTCATGATTTTCTATTTCACCAGGTCCCAAGAATGATGACGACTCTTCATTATTAAGTTGGTCAATCATTTGTTGGAGTAACTTTGACATAGTTTGACATGTAATCTCAATTTGTTGAATGCTTGCCTTGGTTTGTAGTAATCTATCATCACTTTCGATTTCTTATCTTACACTCTTCGATAAACTCAGCAAGATTCTTTTTCCAACTCGGACCGACGTTTTATCTCATCTTGTCGTCTTCTTGCCTCACAATCATCTAGAAATTGATAAAGTATTTCTTCCAAGCTAGACAATTGTTCTTGTGGCTGATGAAAGGTTTCATGATTTGCCATATTTTGGGTCCATACATTTTCTTGAGGTGGATAATAAGGAACAAAATGGTTCACACTTTGACTTCCAAAAATCACAGTAGCATCATCGGTTGGCCACGTATATGCATACATTATAATTCCATCCAACGATGTGCCTAAAAAAATTACACAAAATTAAAACAAGAAAAGAAAAAAACAAAAAAAATAGTCAAATTACAACTAGGCAATCAACCTTGATATCACACAAAACACATTCCCCGGCAACGGCGCCAAAAACTTGTTAGAAATTTTTCTAACCGCAAGTCTACGGTGTCAAGTTTTAATATAGTGATATGAGTAGGGTTGTCGTATCCACAGGAATGCGTGTATAAGTACCAAGTATAAATTACCTATGCTATATTTGAGATCAATAATAGGTGGATGTCTCAATTTATAAATAAAAATAACTAGATATAACTAATCAAAATATAAACATCTAAATCTATGGGAGAATGAATTCTAGAGGTGTGATGAATCTAGTTTTCCTTATATTATCAATATGGTATATCAATCACAAATTACCAATTTATAAGTCAAGATTTCTACAATAATCATTTCCTCTCTCGAGTGCCAAATGATTTTAGATCACAATTGGGAAATCAATATCTCTATAAAGATCACCAATTGAAATCTCAATAAAAACTATGAATCTTGGTTGATGACTTAAAAGGATTCACAAATCTCTCAATTCTATGAAATCCTAGGTTATGCTATTTCAAGGCCATGTATTCAATTACCTCTCTCAAGTGTCAAATCAAATACACCAAACACTCTAAATTATTGATCAAGTAATTTAGAAGCAATAAATCCAAATAGCACAAATAGATTGGGAAATCTAGATTGTCAAACCACAATATCAAAACATAAGTTCAAACATAGATTACATCATCCCTCTAGAATTATAAAGTTTAGCTCATGATGAAAATACAAATACCCATAATCAAATGAGAATGCATCTCAAATGATATACAAGAAACAACAAAGAAGAAATTAAGAAGGAATTAAAGATATTAAAGAAGAATCTTATCTATTTCTAGATGATAAATGTCTTCAATCTTCTTCCCCAACTCTTTCCTTGTGTCTTGGTGGTGTTGGTTTTCATCCCCAAGTGTCCTCTATGCCCTAGATCAAGCCTCCCATGTATCTATTTATAGTACCCTCCTTTTAGATCCAAAAATCGGAGTTTTCTTGTTTTGTCCACCCATGGGCGCTGCAGCGCTCGAAAATGGGCGCTGAAGTGCCAAAACACAAACCTGCAGGCGCCCTTTTTCGTGTCGGTTTGAGCGCTGCAGCGCAGTAGAACATTCTCGGTATTTGGGCGCCTTTTTTGAGCGCTATTGCGACTCATTGCTTACCGCTGTCAGCCCTCATTTTCGCGCTGTAGCGCCATCCAAACGTCCGAATTTTCTTTGGGTGTCTTCATAAGAGTTGTAGCCCTCTCTCTTAGCTTTCCATAGCCACTTGAATCAGCTCCATAGCAATTTTGTACCGAAGGTATGACCAAAATACTAAAACCTGCCAGTCTTTAGAAATTCCCAGGACGCGTTTGGGCGTTTCTTCAAATCAATCTTTCGTTGTTTGATCATCCTTGCTTCTTTTGACACACGACTCATTACAATGACTCTAGACTCAATATAATTGGCCCTCAACATGGCTTGGCCTCTCAAATAACTCGAAACAACAGAAATTAATGCCTAACCTATGAGATATAAAAAAAACGACTCAAAATACTCAAAAACAACACAAAACTCAAGTCTATGAAGCCCAAATCAATGGTATAAAACCAAGTGAACAGTGACCCTTGAAGTTGGAGGTGGTGAGACTTGTTAGCACGCTTGGATTTTTTTTTTAGACTTACTTTAGCTTTGCGTGAGATTTGCGTGTTTTTAGTTATTTTTGTGGATGTTTTATTTTCTTTTTATTCACTTTATCAATCTCTTGCAAACAAACATGAGATATTTTTTTTTACAATTAGATAAGTTGATTTTGATTTATTATAACCATTTTTCTCCCGAAAAAGTCATCTTTTTGAGAACTCAAATCGCCAAAATGTTTTAAAACCGTGTAACTTTAGTAAAAGGATGAACTTGGCCAAAAGAGTTTAATGTCATGAAAATAGTTTGGATTTTGCTTAAATTTAGATACTTTATGTTACGATCACTGGAGAAATCATAATTCGGGTTTATATAAAAAAAATCGAAAAAGAAAATTGTGTTTATATTTTTATAAAAAAAAGGACAACTCGAGGTTATACTCCTCTGTTTGTTGCTGCTTAGTAACTAGGAGCATTCATGAGCCTCATGTTTGTCTTTTACGTAAAATGGCGGCACAAATATGAGTATGGGACACCACCTTAGGAGCTTTTGGAAAGTCATTCAAACTTTAAACCTAGTGGAAGTTTGCCTCAAAAATGTCCTAATTTATAACTATATGCATGATTTTAAAAAAAAATTGAAAAACCCGAGTTTTGGACATCTCTTTTTATCATTACATTCTTGTATTTGGTCTAAGCGAATGATTAACAATTTCTATGATATGACAACTGTGATGATTAAACGATTCCAATTACTGAAGTCACCCTTTTTTTTAACAAATTGGTTGACTTGAAGAATGAATCGATTGGCTCAATTGGGAATAAAAAGGTTAGCAATTTACTTCAATCATGTCGAAATTGTGAAAATAGATACCTCTTTTTGTTTTCAACCCACTATTTGTTTTAAAATTGCTTGAGGACAAGCAAAATTTCCAAGTTGGAGGCGGTTTAATAAGTGCATTTTTGTTCACGTTTTTATAACTCTTTTTCGATAATTTCTTTAACTTTTTAGTTTATTAATCAATAAATTCAAGAAAAATCACATTGGCTTGTTTTAAATGATGAAGGTAAAGACTTGAAGCAAATTCATATGGATTTCTTACAAAAATACGAACAAAAATGAAGTCTAACATTGATCAAAAAAAGGCAAGAAGACTCAATCTCGTGCAAAACACACCCCTAGTGTGTTGGGAAACATGGTCATGCTTCAATGAGAAGAAAAACAAGAAAAGTAGAAAAACACACCAGGGTCGTGCTTTGAAAGCACTGTTGTGTTCAGCATGACGACAAAGGAAACACGCCCAAACCGTGTTTAAGCCAAAATTCTCGAAATTACGTAGAAAACACGGCTTGGCCGTGCTTCAGAAGCACGGCCATATTCTTCATTTTTGACGAACACATCCTGGCCGTGCTTTTAAGCACGCCCGTGCTTTTGCTCCAGCTCAAAACTCCTTTTGGCGGAAATTATGGGGACTTTTCCTTTTTGCTTTTGGACAACTTTTGTACAACTTTTACATCTCATTTTGCTGCATTAAGTCTCATTATTCTCTCAATTATCATATGAAAACAAGGATTCAACAACCCAACTCTGGAAGTGGAGCAATTATTTGTCAAAAGATGACATTGTTAATGTGTTCTTTCACAACAACAATGTCTATAAAAGCCAAGAGTTTGGGTTGGAGGATTCATTCATAGAGAGATTCATTGTATAATCATTCTAGGTTTCAAAGCAAAATACATTGAGAGGATAAAAGAGAGGTAGAGTTGGAAGTTGAAGAGCAATAGAGGAGAAGGCTTGGAGCTCAACATCATTGCAATCAACCAAGGAGGAAGTCTTGAATTGGTCTTGAATAAGATCTAAGTACACCATGTTCATTTTATTCAAATCTTCTTGTGTAGTATACTCTTTTGTCAAAGCCATGTGTAGCTAAATTTCTAATGTTTGAATGTAGTGAACTCTAAAATGAATTTGTGATTAAGGCTTGTATGTTTTTAATAAAATCTTCATGCTTTGTGTGATTCACTTATATTATGCTTTATTCATTTGAATTGGTATTTGCGCGATATTGATTTGAAGTCTATTTTTTATCCGGGAAATCGAGAGATTCATGGTGAAATAGAACATATATAAGTGAAAAGAGTTGCATGCAATCCTAGATATAGGATGACGTAAATCTTCTGGATTAGGGTCAAACCTAATATGGGAATTCACAAATCGTTATAATGTTGTCTTGGGGTTTTAACTAGAAAGAGATTTCAGTTAATCAACTTGAGGTTAGAAATTATTCGCGCTCGATACAGGGTTTAACTTAAATTGGGAATTTCTACGGTCCATAAAACATGAGATTTATTAAACGAGGTTGGTTTTTGCTTAAGGGTTTTTGGTTGTATCTTTATCTTGTTATACCACAAAAACATTCTAGAGGGATTTACATTCAAACACATTTCTAGCTTTTGATTTCTTATTCTACAATCTACTTTTATTTGATCTATTGTAAGTTGCAATTATTTTAAATTCTCTATTTTTCAATTTTCATTTCAACAAACAAAACTCTGGAAATTGTTGGATTAAATAACAAAAAAGACGGTAATTATTAGTACTTACGATCCTCGTGGGAATGACACTCGGTACTCAATAATCTATACTATAAAACGATAGGTGCACTTGCCTACGGTTTTCTAGAGTAGCTTTTGAGCCATAACAACAAGCTATGAATGCTGAGATCTCAGCCTTGGAAAGGAATAACACTTGGACTCTTAAAGAATTACCATCCAACAAAAATTGCATTGGATGTAAATGGGGTATACAAAGTCAAGTATAAAGCTGATGGCACAATAAAAAGGTACAAGGCTCGATTAGTAGTAAATGGCTAAAATCAAGAGGAAGGTCTAGACTACTTTGGTACATTTTCTCCAGTCACTAAGTTAACAACTGTTAGATTGGTACTAGTAGTGGCAGCCTCACACAATTGGTTTTTACATCAATTAGATGTTAACAATGTCTTTCTACATGGAGACTTAGATGAGGAAGTCTACATGAAGCAACCAACAGGTTACCGTACTGATAACAGAGTTTGGAAGCTAAATAAGAGTCTCTATGGCTTGAAGCAAGCCTCAAAACAATGGTTTCAGAAATTAACATCATGTCTCCTCACATATGGTTTCAAACAATCAAAATCATATAGTTTTTTCTTTATTAAATCTTCTTCTCTATCAATAATTGTACTTTGTGTCTATGTAGATGACATTATTCTAGTTGGTAATAATCTCAAAGAGATTCAGGACATTAAAGATCATTTGGATGCAGCTTTTACCATTAAAGATCTGGGAACTCTCAAATACATACTTGGCGTTGAAGTGGCAAGGTCCAAGAAAGGTATAAATATATGTCAAAGAAAATATGCATTAGATATTCTTACTTAAACAGGTTATATTGGTTGTAAACCATGCATCACTCCCATGGACAACAAAATTGAGCTTAAAGCCAAAGATGGCATACCTCTTCAAGATCCATCTGAATATAGAAGATTGATTGGTAGATTACTATATCTAACAATCACAAGGCCAGATCTCTCTTATAGTATACAAACATTATCTCAATACATGTCTTGTCCTACTAATCTACACTTGGCTGCAGCTTACAGAGTTTTAAGATATCTTAAAACCAATCCAGGAAAGGGTCTTTTTTATTCTTCAAATTCATTAAAACATATTACAGGATACACAGATGCAGACTGGGGAAGATGCCTAGACACAAGAAGAAGTTTTAGTGGTTATGCTATCTATCTAGGAGACTCCCTTATAACATGGAAAGCCAAGAAACAGCCAACCGTCAGCAGATCCTCAACAGAAGCTGAATACAAAGCTATAGCCACAATCACTTGTGAAGTTCAGTGGCTCAAATACCTACTTGATGACCTTCAAATCCAACACAATCATCCTGCACTTATCTATACAGATAGCAAATCGGCATATTGCATTGCTCACAATCCATGTCATCATGAAAGAACTAAGCACATTCAACTAGATTGTCACTTTGTTCGGGAAAAGATTGAAGAAGACCTCATTAAACTCATATATATACACTCAGCACATCAAATAGTTGATATTCTAACCAAACCATTAGCACCTCATTTATTTAGTCATTTTATGTCCAAGTTGGGCATGATCACTACTACAAAATACCTCTTTTACATCGGTTCTGGGGCACATTCTACATCGGTTTTAGAACCGATGTAGAATCAGGCGTAGTGGAAAATATGATATTTCTACATCGGTTATATAACCGATGTAGAAAATCACATTCTACATCGGTTTCATTGCTAACCGATGTGGAATGCTATGAAAAGAGTGATGAATTCCAAAAACTGTACATCGGTTTTTAATAGAACCGATGTAGGAAGATGACATTCTACATCGGTTTCTAAAACAACCGATGTAAAACTTGTTTTCTTTTTTCGATTTTACAAAGACAATACACCTGCGCCAAAGACCTATATATATAAATATTGAAACAAAGTCTCACAACCCAACAAAGAACACAACAATAATAAACCAAAACACCATATACCAATAATAGGACAATAATTAAACAAAAACGCCATATACTAATAATACAACAAATTGCAAATCATTTAACAATAAAACGGATCATTATGTTCTACAATACAATAAATAAAATCCTTTCAACACAATATACAAGGTGATGAATACAAGATAACTTAGTTGCTTCAAAATACCATATGCCAACTTGGTAGTTTGGATTCTTCTTGATAAATCAACCTACAAGAAAATCCAGAAAATACCAATATTGTAAGAACAATCAACTATATAAGAACCATCATTTAAAAATACTCAACCAAATATAACCCATAGGTAGATTGTTTTTTTAAATGGTAAACTAAGAAAAAACATATTAATTCAAGAAACAAATTAAGGGGGGAAATTAAATTTTAAACAATCTACGTTTTAGCGCTGCAGCGGGATAATCTTATACAACAACAACAAAGTTATTTCCAACCAAAATTTCGGAATCTAGAACTGCAACTCTAGTTTCTAACTAACTTGGTGTAGTAACTATAGATTATAGGATCGACATCATTCCTCCAATCACTTCTTTTTGATAAATTACATCAACATATTATATTCTTCAAAGGCCTTTGTTCAAGACATAATACAATATCTCTAATCAAAAGATTTTGAAGCATTATCGACCAATTTTCTGATAAATACAAAATACATGTAGGATATTTTCCCTACATCGCCACCTCCGGGCCTCCCGACCACATCCTGTTGTCCACCCCAAACTCACCGAAAAAAACTGAAAGATTAAAAGAAAGAAATTAAAAGGGAAAGAGATCAGTTGAGAACTGGAGAAGATCACTATTTTCTCAAACGTAGGGCTACAACTGACAAGGCATTGTGATAGTACCTGTTGCACTGCAAAAGTACATCAGAAGTCGAGTGTCCCACATTACCATCCAGACAACCGGACCAACAACTTATGCTTCTTCTTTGCCTCTTCTAGCCATTTTATGAACGACTCCAAGGACTTCACAAATGTTAGCCTGTAACAACAAAATACAAGTATACAACCACAATGTATGAAAAGCTCTTGATGTGAACTAAAACGAAACGAAAACAAAAATGAGAGAGAGAAGCAATACCACAAATTAAGTGTTCAATATACACTTCAGACATGATTTTAGGCCATGAGTAGTTCCCTTTTAGGAGAATAATATTCCAAGGATAATCGAAAATTATTTAATAACCAAGAAGCACATTCTAACTCTTTCCCCTCTTGATTTCATGCCATTAATAGTGGAATCAAAAAATTAAATTCGAACGAATAGGTCAAAAATTGTACATCTATTGACCGAGAGATCAAGTGATTGCTTAAGCCGCACTATATTTACTGACTAGACAAAGTATCTAGTTACACTATAAAAAAAAAAGACAAGAAAGATAATAGAACTATGTGAAAGAAATTCATTGATAATAACGTCATGTTGCATATAGATCCAAAAATACGACAACAAGAAATGAAACATGTGAGTGATTGCAACAATATATAACAAATCGAGGTACATGCATTTACTTTAAAAATAAATAAATAAATAAAATAGCATACCGCCCTTTGAGGTTTGTTCCTTTGTAGAACTTTGTACATGCAATTTCATCGCTTTAGCATCTTCATAAGACTGGACTTGAACTTTGTACATAACTTCAAGCTCCAACTTTCTTGTGGTGCGAGATATAAATATTAGACAAGCATAATTCCAAAGGGCATGAATAGAATCAATTTGGGCATGTTTCTCGATAGGTACAAAAATCAACAAAGAGCAAAGAGCAAAGATAAATGCATTAAGCACTTTGAATAAACAACAACTAGATAATCATTTCTCACCGATGAACTCAAAATGTAACTTGATAGAAGAAAACATCATGAAGTATTCAATTTTCCAAAGCGGTTACCCAACTTTGCACCCATGACTTCCAAAATGTGAAGTCTAGCACAAGAAGTGGCAAGAATCTTTGCTCGACACATAATCCCCTTTGGCATACAAGTGGCCCAAGTCTTACTAAAAGTTCTACCAAAGACTAGGCACAAAGACAACGGAAACAAATAAACAGAGAATCTTTCATGTATTATTCATACAAGAGTTTAGAGAACAAACAATATACCAAGAAAAAATTAACAAAATAATAAATGAAAGCAAAATGGTGGTAACACCACACATCTTGAATGAGCTTGATATTTTTTATATTTTTCCACACTAACTTCCATGAATTTATTTCATTAACAATATCATACATCATATACTCTATCAAATATGTAATGATTGCATTATATAAAGGCCGTAAATGTGGCATTAAAGGATTGCAGAAGGAAAAATATAGCCACTCCAGCAACAATCACATTTGAAAGACATGAAACAGTAATTCCAAAATCAAGAAAAAAACCTGAAGACCTTTGAGTTATATGGAAATAAAACATATTATGCTGGCAGTCATGGTAATTTGACTGGATTAAGGCTTGGTCTTCAATTCAAACAAATAGAAGTCTCTCTCATAAAGTTATTCTTGATTGATTCATTAATTTTTTCAATATAATATCTACATATAATGAACCAACTTATTTGGCAAATGTCACAGACATAGTTCGATGGGCTATAATGATCATTGATCATATTGAATAGTACATAAAAAATTCTGATGTTTTGTCCTGTATTCCCAATCATCAAGGTCGCCAATGAAACAAGTTATCAACAAATATAGCAATATACAAGAGAGCTATGACGACTGCCTTTCGATGAATAAAAGAATGCAAATAATCATCTCTTCCAAAATATATAGTGCTCACACATACTACCAAAAGCTCCTTATGCTAGCAACATAAAAAAAAAGAAAATTATATCATCTTGCATTTGAACACATCCACTAACAAATCCTAACACCAATAAAACTATTTGCGGTCCACAAATCATTCAACCAATTCACTAACATTATTAACTATCACAAGTTTGAATATGATCAAGAACTTAACCAAATTCTTGAACCGAGAGCATCACTCGTCATCATCTCATACTTTTTGGAAAAATCACTCAAGGTTAAATCAACAGCAAACCTATACCAAAATTTGTTTCTTAATTAATTGTAAAATAGTCCAAGTAAGACAGCACAAGAACTCATCAACAAACAATTGTTAATACCAACACGCAAGACATTCCACGTGAAATTGAAAAGTTCAACTCTTAACATCAACACCTAAACAGCTTTACACTTATTATTTCCATTTTATCAGTTGCTTATCTATAATCGGAGTTACAAAAAACAAATCGCCACCATTCACAAATCAAAAAATTTGGATCTTCAATGGATACAAGTTTGCAGTTCTAAAAGTTGGAGAGGATAGCAATGGGCAACAAATCGCAATGGGTAATGGCAACAAAATGGAAATCAGAAATTACCTTTAGGGATATGAGGAATTTGTGAACACCTTATGTAAATCCACAAGCCAAGTAGCAATAGACAACAAATTGCAACTTCGAGCAGCTTGGTGGTATTCGAAAGCTCGAAGTCGACAGATGGTAGTGGCGCTGTGACGGACCGGCGATAGATGGTGAGGTATGAAAAGAGAGATTAACGGTGGGTGTCTGAGACGATGGAGAATAGAACTGTTGCGGCATGCGACAGCCGATTTGTTCGTCGAAAGTCAACGACGGCCGATGGAATCGCACATTAGGGTTTGGATGGGAGGGATTTGGAGGGTAGCTTTCTTTCTCTTTGAGGGGCAACAACAAAGGAGCGGGCACGAGAGAGGCGGAAAAGAGGTGAGTGGAATTAAAATAAAATTACATCGTTTGTTTCAAAACCGGATGTAAAGAAATTGTTTTACAAATTTTTTTTAATTAAACGATGTAAAGTTCTTTAGAAATTTACAATTGGGCCACCGGGTTTTTTTTTACACCGTTTCCTTATGTAACCGATGTAAAGCAGTGATGTAGAATCATTATTTTGTAGTAGTGGATGGACATCCATGCACCACTTGCGAGGAGATGTCAAGATCAACAAAATTAATATTTTACTGTTACATTAGTTAGTTTTACTGTTACATTAATTAGTCATAGTTAGTTAGTTAGTTATAGCTTTTATACTTTATAAATTAGACTCACTGTATCAGATTTTATTTTCATCAAGTTAATATACAGATTTTATCCTTCTTTATCATGTTTTGATTAGAAATTATAACAATTTCAGTGCCGCCTCTCATCTGATTCCAGCGAATGTGAAGGTAAAATTCCAACGCCCACTCAACCAAAGCACCCGCCCTATTGCACCATCGTCCAATTTTTTAGATGAAAAGGTAAAATCGGTTCGGTACTTGATTTGAGAAAAGTGATCTCGATTAGAAATTTATGTAGAGTTTGTGAGTTTGTCAGAGGGGGTCGATCATGCACTTGAAGAAACTCGAAGGTCCCGCCGATTGAGACTTGAAGTAAATTTTGGACTTGGGAGGAAGGAATTCGATTGAGAAAGATTAATGTTGACGTGCGTTTTGGTCAACAAGTAGAAATATGTAAAAGATTTAACACCTGGAAATGAAAACGTGCGTAACGTCTATTTATTTCTGGCTAATTATGCCTTTTTTGTATTTTGCCGAGCCGGAATATTGGGGTCGGTCTTTTTTTATAATTTGTTACTATCTGCCCCCTTTTCTTTTCTCCTTTTCAGACTTTTTATACCCCTTTTGAGTAAGTGGGTTTACAATAGTCATCTTTGCACTAACTATTCATTAATTAATAAAATAGCTAAAAAACGACACATGTCCCTCTATAGTTGTGCATGTCGGCCAAAACTTGCCACTTGTCGACTTCTCTTCATAATTCTCCTTCTCGACATGTGGCGCTTCCCGATACCAATAAAGTGTCAAGCATGGGCATGTGTTTATTTTTACGAAGTTGCATCGCGCGTGCGTTTCATTTCGAAACTTGGGCTCGGGGCTCGGGGCTCGTGAGTCGTGTTGTTGGGGTTGGGCTCGAGTAGCCGTTGGGCTCGAGGGGGCGAGCCTAATTCGTGACGTGTTGTCGCACATCATTGTTGACGCCACCCGTAGGTCACCTATTCGAATATGTGTCGATCGATGACGTGGATTAATTTCTCACAAATCGGCTCGGTATCATCAAAGGCCCCCAAGTTTGATTCCGAGAGAAGAATCTCTCGAGATCGGAGTTAAACTTTAATGCTAATGATGAACATTTAATGGGAAAACGGATTTCTCCAAGGTTTTGTTCTTTCCTGCACTGTCGCGTAGCAATTAATGCTTGAAACGGCGCATTAATGGGTTGCCATAATGGCGTACACGTGGCATCTTGTGTTTGGACCAATCTTGCGCTGAACCGAAAAGGCGTCGCTTCTGGAGCGGGCGTGGGGGACGCGACATTTTTGACATGTTTGACGGTTTTTGAGTTTTTAAAAGGCACGTCTTTTTCGAATAATTGTCGCGCTTATCGAGGAACCCTATCTATAAATACTCGCGTTTCCCTTCATCATTCATTTTCGCAACCATTGACCTTTGAGCTAAAGCAACTAGAACCCGAGCGAGAAATTTCGAGTCGGCTTTCCAAGTTCGTAGACTTCAAACTTAGGTATTTTTTCAAAATACTCTCCCTTTACCTATAAATGTCTTCTTTTTGAGGATAGTAGGAGTCGTAGTTATAGTGTTGAGGTTGAAATCGAAGACCCTCCCTCCTCGAACCTTCGCTTTCTTTCTCACCAAAGACGGCCATCACCGCCTCGTAGTCCGAGCGTTATTCAGATATCTTCTCCGGATTCTCCACGAAGCGGAACGTCTTTGGGGCGGACTCATACTATCTTCAATCCGACACCAGTGACCGTCTTTAGAGAGGGAACGGTGTATCAACCCGGACTGGCACAAGCAAGTTCCGACGAAGACTCGCAAAGCGTTGATTCTAGACAGTACCAGCAAGAAGAAGAAGACATGGACCCATCGGAGCCGGAGCGTGACAACGTAGAGCGAGTAGATGAACCATCCGGCGATTCGAGGCCGGAGAGGCCGCTAGGGCCCATAGGCCACCGTAATGGCGACGGCCGGCCCGGAGGAGGCCCTCGTCTCCGTGTCGAGCCTCGGTGGACGCCGAGTGATATAAACGATATCCCGAGCATGCTGATGCTCCGAGAGATGGGAGAGCTCCAGCGAAGGTATCGTATTCCAAGTGGTATCCATTTCTGGGTACCGGATGGCACTGAGGTCCCCCAGTATCCGCCCGTGGGTTGCGTGGGTATACATACCGCCAGCCTTCTATTCGGACTGCGGTTTCCGCTGCCGGTTTTTCTCACGCGGTGGCTTTGCAAGTGGGGTATACATCCAACCCAAGTGCATCCCATTACGTGGGGTAGGATTATTGGCCTCGTGGTGATGTTCCACCTAGAGAAGTACCCTCGCCCTAAGTTCAAAGAGATGAATGA
This sequence comes from Rehmannia glutinosa, assembly GCA_016081115.2. Lineage (NCBI taxonomy): Eukaryota > Viridiplantae > Streptophyta > Magnoliopsida > Lamiales > Orobanchaceae > Rehmannia > Rehmannia glutinosa. The sequence goes on from CM071928.1 coordinate 68,024,165, forward strand.
ACTCTTCGTCCTGGCGGCGACTCCTTCATCAAAAGGTCACCGTCCGGATGGTATTATGTACAAACCCGATTGGGGTATCCAGATAGTTTAGTGGAAGGTCTTCCTTCATCGTTGAAGGATGGAAAGAAAAATGGCTCACGGGTGAGCGGCGAGTGGCAATCTCGCGTGGAGAACGAAGGAAGGAGAGACTGCTTTATCCTCCTTGATTTTGTTTTTGGTTATAGTAAGTCTTGTCTTTTTCCTTTCTCTTTTTTTCTTTTCTTTGTTTCTTTTTGTGATGACTTGTGTCTTTTTACCTTTGTAGAGAACCAGGGCATCAAAGGGGGCTCGTCGCCCACTTTTATTCGAAGGCCGAGAACATCCGAGCCGGAATCATGGACAGGGATTGAGAGGTTGGCCACCGAGGCCAACTTGGCCGCACTGGTTTGAGGCCTGCTCTACCCGCCGACCCAAGCCGAGGGGTGGCTCGAGACGAGGCGGCCGAGCGGGATGTGGAGGTCGAGAGAGGGCCTCAACGAATCCTCTCGTTAATGAAGAAGACGGCCCCATTCTCCCGGGGGCGCGTGCGCGAGAATCGAGCGAGCTGCGCCGCCTCCCGTGACTAGTCCCGTGGCGAGATCATCCGCGCCCGTAGTAGGGCGTACGACCCGGAGCGCCGAGTGCTAGCCGTTCGAGGTAAACACTCGTATTTTTACATTTCCTTTTGAATTGTCTTTTTGTTTTCTTTTGATCTTTCTTCTAATTGGTGGTCGCTTTATGCGGGCGTGGCTTGATTTGCGTGCACTTCGCAGATGTGAGGAACACAAAGACGGGCGAACTCGGGTGGTCACGATCAACTGCGGATGTGGAGCGGCTCGGAGAGAAGATATCCGGGCGATAAACGTCTGGCGATGGAGTGCCGGAGGTCGATGCGACCTCTCCTCTTCAAAGGAGAAGAGGAGGGATTGTGATGGAGGAGCCTGATCGGTCGAAAGGGTTGGTCGAGCGGCGCCCGAACATCCCGAATGTACCCCCCCGAGAAAAGGAAGGTCCGCGAACTTTCTCGGATGACCTCGGCGAGGGAAGGTCATTTCATTCCTCCAAACCAAGCAAGAGATGAATATTGCGAGGAATGGTTGGACTACGCCCTCGGTGGTTTGTGGAATTCGTTCGATGTGCCACGCCGACGGAGGAGCAATCAAGGGTCTTACCGGGAGCGGTCGGGCCGCAATGATCGTCCCGGCTCGTGCCTGGACAAAAGGCATCGAGCAATTACGCTCGTAGATCGGCCGAAGAATGCAGTTCGAGATGCCATGGCCATGTCTGCGGGGCGGATGATTGGGCTCTTATGGCATGCGGTTGGGGGACTCGCGAGCTAGAGAAAAAAATATGCCGACCGGAAAGCGGCACGGGGATCTCGGGAAGCCTATGCTACCCTTCAAGGGGTACAAGAATCTTTTAAGACTCAAGCGGATGAGGCCACGGCTCGGGCCAATCTCGAGAGAGAGGCTGCTGCGGGCCGAGGCAGAGCGAGATCGGGCCGCAAGGCCAAGAGCTCGGGGTTAAGGTCGCCGAATCGAACGTCTTTGCCACTTTGCCGAGCCGAGGAAATGGAGAGGTGTCTAGCCGATTCGCAGGGAGGTGAAGAAATCGCCCGTCGGCAAACCGAGGAAGTTCGTAGAGAGGCCATTAAAGCTTACAAAGACTCCGAGGAGTATGCATTCATGTTAACTCGTGGCCATGCGACCAGGCCTCCAAGAAATTCTTGATTTACTTAAGGCGGGCGTCTTTGTTGCTCGGCTTGAGGAAGATTTGGCCCTCCCGGAGGCCGATCTCGATACCCTTCGGCCGAATTTTGCGAGGGCTCCTAATGCGCAGGGCTCTCTTCCTCCGGACGTGGAAGAAGTCGCTTAGCTAGCGGTGCCGTCGAAATTCGCCCCGCTCGCTTGATGCTTTTATATGTACTCTAGGTAGGTAATTTGGCTTCATGCCTCGAGATGTAATGGGCTCCGGCCTCCCTATGTAATTATTTTTGAAGTAGAAATGAATTGTTATTTTCCTTTCCCCGTATGTGTTTCAAGCTTTTTGTGGATGCTCGGCTCTCTCCTTTTTGTAAGATTGTTGTCTGCTTCTTCTTTTTTTCCTCTTATTTTCCCAAGTGCGGGGCTCGGTTTTGATCTTCGAATAAGGGGATCTGCCGCTTAATCGATTCTTGTACTCGGGATATAAACCTCCCTTTATTTTGTTTTTGAAATTTCGTTTATGAACCGAGTCGTTATTGCGTTCGGCGCATAATCGAATCCTTATTTTGTGCTTGTACATGGCCAAGTTTTCACTTTATGCTTGTGCGTAACCAAGTCTTGATTTCGGTGCTTTCGGTGCATAACCAAGTCTTTATGTTGTGCTCGGTGCGTAACCGAGTCTTGATTTTGTGCTCGGTGCGTAACCAAGTCTTCACTTTATGCTCGGTGCGTAACCAAGTCTTGATCTCATTCTTTGGGTGCATAACCAAGTCTTGATATTGTGCTCGGTGCGTAACCGAGTCTTTATTTTGTGCTCGGTGCGTAACCGAGTCTTTATTTTGTGCTCGGTGTGTAACCAAGTCTTTATTTTGTGCTCGGTGCGTAACCGAGTCTTTATTTTGTGCTCGGTGCGTAATCGAGTCTTTATTTTGTGCTCGGTGCGTAATCCAGTCTTTATTTTGTGCTCGGTGCGTAATCGAGTCTTTATTTTGTGCTCGGTGCGTAAATGAATCGAGTCTTTAGCCGTGGTGAGTAAAAACTTTTTTCTTTTAGAGAGCTCACGAAATACCAGATGAAAGGATAACTCTTTGGAATCCTATTTGGATCATAGATCGACCCCAAATCTTCACTTTATTGATAATACCGCTTCAAGTATGCTACATTCCATGGATGCATAAATTTTTCTCCACTCAAATATTCTAACCGGTATGCCCCACCGGATAAGACGTGGCTGATCCGAAACGGGCCCTCCTGGGTTGGCTTCAATGGGCTCGGTTGAATGCCCGTTATCTTTTTCAATACAAGATCGCCGACCAAATCTTCTTTCCTTTACTTTCGAATTGTAGTACCTTTCACTCCTTTATTTATACACTTGCATTTTTCATCTCAAGACCTTTGCACCTTTTTCTTCGAGCAGTCTAGTTCGGCTCGAGCGGCCTCATTACGCTGTCTTCTTCAAAATTTGCACTGCAAGGTAGGGGCTCCAATCTCGACAAGAATCACCGCCTCGGCTCCATAAGCTAAAGAAAAAGGTGTTTCTCCGATGGTGTCGCTCGATGTGTCGTTCGTATAACCATAGTACGCCGTAGTTCCTCCGCCAATTGCCTTTAGACTCTCCAATCTCGCCTTCGGGGTATACTTGAGTATTTTATTAACGGCCTCAACTTGTCCGTTCGACCGGGGTGGTATGGAGTTGAGAAATGGTTTTTATGCGAAAACCTTCACAAAATTTCTGGAACCTTCGGTTTGTCGAACTGTTTCCCATTGTCTGCAGAATAACAATCGAATGTGGTATCCCAAATCTACAGGATGATAGATTTCCATACAAAGCTCACAACCTTTTCTTCATCTATTTTTGCGGAGGCTCCGCCTCGACCCATTTTGTGAAATAATCCACCGCCACAATGGCATACTTGACGCCCCCTTTGCCGGTGGGTAATGGTCCGATGAGGTCCATTCCCCATTTGGCAAACGGCCATGGGCTAAATACGGAAGTAAGCGATTCGAGGATGATATCGACTGTGGTGCAAATCTCGCACCTCTCACATCTTTTGACGAGGTCGGTTGCATCCTTTCTCGGGGATGGCCGATAGTATCCTTGCCGTAGTAATTTATAGGCCAACGTTTGGCCCCCAGCGTGGTTGCCGCATATTCCCTCATGAACCTCTCGAAGTGCATAATTTGCATCCGTCTCGGAAAGGCGTAGAAGTGGGATGGAGTACCTCGTTTGTAGAGGATGTCGTCTACTAGTGTAAACCGAGCCGCTTGAGTTCGTAGTGTTCTCGCCTCGCTTTGTTTTTTTGTGTTGAACTCCTTTCTCTAAATATTGGATGATTGGGGTCATCCAAGTCTGTTCGACGGTTTCGGTTGTATATATTTTCTTTGCACCAAGTGACGGGGCAGACAGTTGTGTGACAGTGACATCCGTGATGACATCTGTCCCTGGACTGGAGCCGAGCCGAGCTAAGGCATCTGCTTGCATGTTCTCGGCTCGGGGCACATGTAAGATTTTTGTCTTAAAGTGTGATAATCTTTTCTTGACCAAATCCAAATATTGTGCAATTTTTTGCTCTTTCGCTTCGTACTCGCCGTTGATTTGATGAACGACCAACTGAGAGTCACTGTGAACCAATAGTTGTTTTAGGCCCATAGAGGCTGCCATATCTAAGCCTTCTAGGAGCGCCTCATATTCGGCCGTTGTTCGTTGCGGGAATCAAATCGTACGGCCGAGCAGAGAGCATTTTTCATTTGGATCGATTATCACGATTCCGCCCCCTGCTCGGCCTGCAGCGGAAGAGCCGTCGACAAATAATTTCCATTCTTGGTCTTCCTTGACCTCCAATTGTATGGAAGACGTGAATTCGGCCACAAAATCGGCTAAAGCCTGTCCTTTTATTGCAGTACGTGGTTCGTATATAATGTCAAATTGGCTAAGTTCGACAGCCCACTTAATCATCCGACCAGAAGTATCAGGTCGGTGTAACACTTGTTTCAACGGATAGTTCGTCAATACTATAATCTTGTGTTCTAAGAAATATGGACGGAGTTTCCGCGCCGCGGTAATTAATGAATAAGCCAGCTTTTCCATTGGTGGGTACCGGAGCTCGGCATCATGTAACGCTTGGCTGGTGTAATAAACTGGATGTTGAATAGAGCCATCTAGCCTGATTAACACCGAGCTGATGGCGTATTCGGATACCGCCAAGTACAAATACAAGTCCTCCCCTTGGGTTTTTTGTAATATAGGGATTGAAGATAGATGTTGTTTGAGGGATTCAAAGGCAACCTGTGCTTGCTCGGTCCACTCGAAATTTTTGCTTTTCTTTATAATTTCAAAGAAAGGTTTGCACTTGTCTGTGGACCGAGAAACAAATCGGTTAAGGGCGGCCAATCGGCCTGTTAGGCTTTGTACCTTTTTTACGAGTTTGGGGATTCTAGGTCGGTGATGGCTTTTATTTTGTCCTGGTTAGCTTGATTCCCCTTTGGCTGACCATATACCCCAAAAATTTACCCGAATCGACCCCAAATGTGCACTTTCTCGGGTTTAACATCATCTTGTACTCTCTCAAAACAAAAACATTTTATTAAGATCGTTTAGATGATCGGACATGTACATTATTTTACTAGCATGTCATCTACATAGACTTCCATAGTGTGACCTATCATTTTCTCAAACATCTTATTTACTAACCTTTGATAGGTCGCACCAGCATTCTTCAATCCGAAAGGCATCATCTTGTAACAGTGAATTCCCCGAAGCGAGAGAAAAATGAGGTATTTTCTTCATCTTCCGGTGCATCCGTATTTGGTTGTAACCCGAGTATGCATCCATGAAGCTCATCGGCTCGTGTCTGCCGTGGCATCTACCATGTAATCGATATTTGGCAATGGATAAGCGTCCTTAGGGCATGCTTTGTTGAGGTCGGTAAAATCCACGCATAGGCGCCACTGGCCATTGCTTTTCTTTACCAAAACAGGATTGGCGACCCATCGAGGATAGAGGGCTTCCCGGATGAACTGATTGTCTAGTAGTTTGTTAACCTCGATTTCGAGTGTTGCACATATCGGGGCCGAGTTTGCGCCTTTTTCTCGGATGATCGGCGGAACGTTAGATCAATATTGAGGCGGTGGCACGCATACTTGGGGTCAATTCGGGCATGTCGCATGAGTCCATGCGAAGACGTCAAGATTATTTCCCAAAACTCGACCAACTCGCTTCGATATGGTTCGGAAGATCATGACCAATACGTAGTTGGCGCCCTCGCTTGCCTACCGACATTGATTGTATCAACCTTGTTCTCTGGTTCCGCTCGTTTCTTTTCTTGCTTTGCCCTCCTTGATTTGCGGGGCAATTAGTCTTCAGCCCGGCGGCTCGGTTTCGATTGCCGGCTCGCCTTCTTCCATCATTGGCTCCTTCCCGGCCGACGACTTGGATTATCCTCCGAACGATCACCCTTTCTCGGACTCCTCTTCGGGCAAGGGATTATCTTGTGTGATTCCACCGGTTTGCCCTTGTTCTCGCCACGTTAATCTCCACCGGTCGGAGTTTAAGAGAGCACTCTCGTGACTCCCTTTGATTCCCTTTATGTATAGCTTCGCCATCAGATGTTGGGAATTTTATACAAAAATGATATATTGAAACGGCTGCTTTTATATGATAAAGCAATGGCCTCCCAATGATGGCATTGTACTCCGAATCGGCATTGATTATTTTGAATGTTGTCATGACATTCGTTTATGCAAACCTTGTCCCATTTGGATGGGCAAATCAACTTCTCCGAGCGGGACTATCCTTCCTCCTCCAAACCCCTGAATCTTATCGTTACATGGACAGATATAACTATCATCCACGTTTAATCTTGAAATGCTCGGACATAAATGATCGACGAATAGCTTCCGTATCAATTAAAATTCTCGTGGAACCGGAATACCCAAAATCGGTGCGGTGATGACCGAGAGGTCGAATGAGGATGGACCACCTGGTCGGCATCCGCGTCCGAGAACGCAAAGTGGCCGGTGGGTTGGCCTTCCTTGATTTCGGCCACCCGAACTTGTCTTTCGGCATTGGTTGCCTGTCTAACATCGGCTTTTCTTTTCCTGTTGGAGCGTCTATCCTCCATTGTGTTGGTATTGATCCGACTGACACTTGACATCATGAGGATTTCCCTCCCGGTTTTTGGGCGGCGCGGCGGCAGAGAGGCGGGTTGATTACGCGCTCGGGTTGACGCTTGAGCCAGTCTTGGGTGGGGGTGGTAGCTCATGAACGTATCTTTTAAGGCCGCCTGCCGAACAACCCGCATAATTTCCCCTAATTAGATCTCGGCACTCGTTCAAGATCGATCGTGACCTATCGATTTGTGATAGGCGCAGAATCGACGCGAATCTAATTTTGATGGCTCAATTTTCGAGGGCCGAGCCGAGGCAACAAATTCAGACCAGTACTTCACTCCATATGGCCGACGGAGTGTGGGTCAAAGTACTCCTTAGCGCGGCGACTTCGGCTCGCCTCTTGGCGAGCTCTAAATCCGGTGGTCGGGTTTTCCGAGAATGGCCTAAACCCGACCTCGCCCAACTCATCGGTTCTTTTCTTCCGTCCTTTCTTACGTTCCCTTGTCGGTGCTCGGGGCGGTTACTTGCCATGGCTTCTTCCGCACAAATATGGCGTTCGCGCGGATTAGAAATTCTTGATACGAGGTCGCCCCGATTCGTGGATAGAGTAATTGAACCAAGTCTCGGGGCTAGTCCACCATGGGTCTGCGATCAAAATGGCGTCATCGTACACCTGGTTCCATCTCTCGAACTTGTTTATTAAACCGAGAAATATAACTCTTGAGGGCTCGTCTTTCCCTTATTTGATGTTTACGAGGAGTCTTTAGGCGCGGCTCGGACTGACGTTAAGAAATGTGTCGTAAAGGCGGAGGCTAGATCCCCCCCATGCTTGAATGGATCCTGCGCGGGGTCCTAAACCAACGGTGGGCTCGGTCGCCCAAAGTCGGGGAAGGCCTGCGCAGAGGATGGCATCGCTTGGATGTATAGTTCCATCCATGCTAAGTACTTGTGAACGTGAGTGGTCGGGTCGGTTTTCCCATTATAGAGGCCGACCTGGGGATTTTCAACTTTGGCGAACGGGATCGCCAGATTCCAGGAGAAAATGGCGGCCAACAATGGCCGCTCCATACTTGGGCGGTCTTTGAGACGTGCGCCATCCGGACCGCCTTCTTCCAATCGTTCGCATTTACGCGTGGCGGTGTATTTCTACATCCGTTCTGCCATAAGCTAGGGCCTTGGACTGATTGACCCTGAGTTGTTCCCGCTCATCCGAAAACCCGAGCCGAACTTATCGATCGAGTGGGCGAAAGGGATCAACTCCCGTCGTCCGGCGAACACGAGTGGGCACGACGATGTCGTGTTTGCTCTGAAATGACTCTCGCTATACGACTTTGCTCCTCCTCATCTTCTCTTTGCCGCCTTCTCATGACGGACATGTTGTTCATTACCCGAATCGGCTTCTTGGGCTTCGTGGCGAGGAAATCCGGGAATTTGAGGATTAATGTTAACATTTAGTTGTGGGTTGAGTGGGTTAGTATTTGCAAGGAGTGGAGGAGGTGCTTGAGAGTTCGTGGTGGCGAGAGTTTGCGATATAAGTTGGTTCATTTGTTGTACAAAGGTTGGGTTGGCGATTAACGCGAGCGAAAGGGAATAAAGTAGTGCTCCCCGCCTGTTTGGAGCATATTGTGGCCATTCGTAGTTTGGCCAGGTTGGTTGTTCAAATGTTGCTCTTGATCAAACGGGCATTTCTCGATTGACTCATTTTCTTCCTTATCAAAAGGTTCGATGTCAAATTTTACCTGGTTTTTGTTTCACTTGCTTTTGATCGAACTCGGGGCGACCAATACGGGCCCTCCTTCTAGCGCCAATTTGTTGACGTGCGTTTTGGTCAACAAGTAGAAATATGTAAAATATTTAACACTGGAAATGAAAACGCGTGCGTAACGCCTATTTATTTACTCGGCTAATTATGCCTTTTTTTTGTATTTTGCCGAGTTTTAATATTGGGGTCGGTCTTTTTTATAATTTGTTACTATCTCCCCCTTTTCTTTTCTCCTTTTTCGGACTTTTTATACCCCTTTTGAGTAAGTGGGTTTACAATAGTCATCTTTGCACTAACTATTCATTAATTAATAAAATAGCTAAAAAAACGACACATGTCCTCTATAGTTGTGCATGTCACCAAAACTTGCCACTTGTCGACTTCTCTTCATAATTCTCGACATGTGGCGCTTCCCGATACCAATAAAGTGTCAAGCATGGGCATGTGTTTATTTTTAAGGGTTGCGCGCGTCGTTTCATTTCAAAACTTGGGCTCGGGGCTCGGTAGCCGTGTTGCGGTTGGGCTCGTGAGTTGGGCTCGTGTAGCGGCGAGCCTAATTCGTGACGTGTTGTCGTACATCATTGTTGACGTCACCCGTAGGTCACCTATTCGAATATGTGTCAGACTGATGACGTGGATTAATTTCTCACAGCTCGGCTCGGGTATCATCAAGTAAGATGAAATACTTCGCGGGTAGAGGAAAAAAACAAAGATTTTGCGCTAAAATTTTGTGAGGAAACTTTTAAACTTTTACTATTTTCAGCGCAAATAATTTTAGAGAGGAATTAATTATTAAGTATTCGTTGCCTAAACATTTAAATTTTATTTTTAGAAAAATGAGTATTTTGGCAACAAATTGGATCAATTCCTCCATAGTTTAGACATGAGATTGATATTTTGTTGTGGAACACTAATTTCGGTGACAAATTTAAACTTCAGTGCAAATATTCCTCACTATTTCCCTTTTTCATATAGTGTAAATATCATGAAAAAAATATGAGATGTATTCATGAAAATATATTTTCCATTGAAATTTAGAATATAAATATAACTTTACTACTGCCATTTCAATTTAATATACTTTTCGCCAGATGGTGCCTTTGTCCCTGTATGTTCTTATTTCAATTTCTAATTTTCAGTTTTATGCTATTGGGTTGTGTTTGCGATTTGTGAAAAGGCTGAAAAACATTTTTTTTTTCATGCCTTTTTGTTACCATTCATTATTAAGGGCCATTATAAGTGTCCCGACCTGATACTAATTCACAAATCCATTCATTATTAATTGTGAATCATATTCCTTGAGTTGGTATTGTGTAATAATTGCATTTTCCATTGAAGACAACGGCAAAATGCCCCCAAATGACGTTGCAAATTATTGGTGTGTGCTAAGTTGGAACACAACTAAATAACATTAAAATATTAAGGGATAAATTCATCAATTCATTAATTTAGCATAACTAATCATAACCACAAATTATGAACTATTATATAATCAATTAATAGTGCGCTCATACTTATTCCTAAATTCTAATCCAATCGCATCACAAAACGCAAAAACACTTATATGTTATCTAGATAAAAATAAGTCATTTATCTCTCTCTTTTTTTAATGATGTCTTTTTGAATTCTCATTTTTTCGGAAAAGGGGAACGTATACTTATTTTCATTTTCAAACACCAGCCTGAAATCCCATCCATCTTACTGGAAATTAAGTAGAGTTGTGAAGAGAGAGATTTGATTTTTGGGATAAAGAGATTTAAGTTACATATTGAAAAATGTATATTAGATCATATCCATAGTTTGCATCATTTTAGTGCATATTCTCACTATTTTAGTGCAAAATTTATGCTTCATCTCTAGCAATTTGCAGTAAATTTTGAACTAAAAAAGGAATATTCCATATTATTTTATTTTAAAGCATATTTTCATACACAAATGCATATTTTCATATTAATGTATATCTTCTCCAGCAGTTTACAACTCGATCACATAACTCTTGTGTATCAACTAGTGAAATTACTAAAACTCCTCAATGTTAGTAGATTTATGAATATCAACTTCGACTTATCCAAAATAACAAAGTATATGACTTTCAAGCTCTATGAAAATAATGATGAAAAATACTATCACAAGATCTCAAACTTCAGATGTCGATATGTGTATATCTAGCAGTATCTGTATGGACATTTGAATCTGGGCACTCTTCAAACTCAAATTCTCTAACTTTTGCTTTTTTACTTTCTCTCAAATCTTGTGTATTGAATTGTGAATGTCCATGTCCTTTATATAGGCCTCCGTGCAATCATCAAGTCTTTTACAAACAAGAAAAAAGAGATATCTATAGAGTTAGTATATCACTTAAGATAGGAATCTTAACGAGTCTTTTCCTGGTCAAAAACTAGATCCCATAAACAATGAAATAAAGATTAGATTAAACATCTTCAAATCTTGATTACCACCAGCTTGTAGCTCAAGTGATATTGATCACCCTTTTTAAGGGTGTTGACCATGGTTCGAACCCTGTATCTTTCAATTTCTTTGAGATTTATCCCATCACCTCCAACCACTACTCTAAACTATTATCCTGCAATTGCAGGCATCGGGATTTTTTAGCAGCCGCAACTATCCTCCAACAAGTCTCTATTTCTCTCTCATCTTATCACGCATCTCTCATCGAATAGATGTCACTTTTCTCGCATGATGCTCTCCTCTAACAAGCCACAAATTCTATTCGTGACAAACAATGATACTTATTCTGCAATAGTGGTATTTTTTAGATTAATATGTTACTTTTATGATGGATAATGATACTTCAACATTTTAAATTATGTAAAATAATAAGTGATACCAAATAAGAAGTATTCCAAATTAACACTTATCAAATGCAAAAAACTGCAATTTCAAATCACTTGCAACGTTGACCAGTGAAAAGCTACGGCGGAAGACACTTTGTGTCGATGTTGTCCAAGCAATGGTGATGCTGCAAAACAACAAAAGAGCAACAGAGAGACGATGATAGAGAGAGATGAGCAAGAGAAATCAAGACGAAGGTGGACCCGTTGGCGGCAGTGCACTTGTGATTTCGAAAATAATGAAAGAGAGACGGGGAGGCAGAGAATGAAGAAAAAAAAAGGGGAAAAAAATAAAGTGAGAAACAACACCAAAACACTAAAAACCAAAATAAAAAAAATGGAAAAGGCAGTGGATCGGTGTAGGTCCCAAGGGGTGTGAGTAAGGTTTAGAAGGGGGGGTTGAATAAACCTTACCAATTTTTTAATTTTAGTCCTTTTAAAATATTACAGAGTTAAATACACAGCTAAGTCCTTGATGGACAGCTAAGTTAGTTAACCAGCAGAGTTAGCCACTCAACACTTCGATTGAGTCATGATAGAATAACTCGATTGTTTAGCCTAAATCTTAACTTGGTTGTGATGAGATTTTCAGCGGAAGACTTAACACATTTGAATTTATTTTAAGTTTGTTTTAACACTTGATTTTAGCACTTTGTTAACTATCAGTTGTATAGCAAATTATCAGCAGATATAAAGTGATATGAAGAAATAAAATGCTGAAATGTAAATGACATAATAATTTTTGTAGAGGTTCGAAGATGGGGTAATTCTTCTATTCCTCTCTTCTCCAACTCCTGGAGGAATCCACTAAGTATTGATCAGAGTACAAAGTGGTTATCAGTCCAGATACAAGTCTTGATCACACAACTGACTTGCTCCTTTGGGACTCAGTCTGGAGATGCCTTGGTCACACAGCTAGCTTCTCATTCGACTCATCTTCTTCACAGGGCGGCTGCCTTGTTACTTCAGCTTACTTGCTCAAGCTTCTTGGATTTGATCACGAAGCCCTTCAATAACTTGAGACTGGTTCGACCTTGAACATTTCTACAATCCTCCTTGGAATGTAGACTCATTTTGATTCTTCAAAAGTTACCTCTTCAACAGTTTGAAGTTGTCTTTCCTTCACAGCTTAGTGTTGGATTGATTTCCTTCGAGATTTAGGCTTGAGTATTTTGCTTGAATAACTTGAGAATATTTTTGCAGGATACAGTTCGAAATAATAGCTTGAATGTTCGTGGTTTAGGTAATCAAGGTAACCTTTTCTCAAAGAGATTCGTCAGGCTTTTATTGTGAACTTTCAAAAATCTGCCCGTTGAAGAGATAGGCTGATTTTCAAAAATCACTTGTGTTCGTTGGCTTGTCTTGTTGCGATCCTTGATGTTGACATTTCCTCTTATTAAATGAACGTTCGACTTTTTAGAATCGACACGAGGTGCGATCTTCCCATTGGTTTATTCCTTTTGCACGCTTCTGGACGAGCACTTTAAGACATGGCGGCATGGAAGTATTACTTGTTTAAGTAACTTCCTTGACTTAAATAACGGATTCTTTTTCGATCGTCTTGACTTGAATACGATCCTTTATTCCCCAGGTGACTTTGAGTTAGCTTCCAATCAATGGATGACTCATCTGTCACTTCAACTTGAGACTTGGCTTCTTGAGTTGACTTGATTGACTCTTCATACGGCTGTCTCTCAGCTGATACTCCTTCAGTCGAGTCCTTGACATCTCTTCCTTGCCATACTCAGCTTCTTCACAGCGGAGTTTTCATCCTAGTCTTTAGTTGACTTCTTGTATATCTAGGCATAGCTGACTTGACTCAGTTCATACAGCCCTATCTATTACAATACAAATTACAAGGAAAATGGGGTGCCAACTTTCTAGTCTAAGTTTTACATGCATTCATCAAAATCTACACAATAAATTTCCCAACAATTTTCCCCTTTTTGTCGATGCCAAAACTTAAATACATACAAACAATATGTAAATAGCAAAGATACATACAGTCAATGCAGTAACAAGGAATGTATGCGTAGAATCAATCTTTTTATTGATCATAATATTCTTGTCCTTTACACAGTTGTTTACAATGTGTATCATAGTAATCAGAGCATACTTATCTACGCAAAATGTAGATTTTCCATTAAATGTACAGAAGACTTACATACATATGTATTTACAAAAGTAAAATACATGAAGGGGTTGGTAGCAACACTTCATCGCCTTCGCTGTCTCCTTCTTTCTTCTTCAGCTCTGTCTTCGTCAGCTCTCTTTCTTTTCTTTTATTCTTCAGCTGCTTTCTTCTTCTTGTAAGCTCTCTTCGCAGCTTCATCTCTTCTTTTTCTTTCTTTTCTTTCTTGCCACAGCTGATCTTGCCTTTTGTTTTCCTCTTCAATCCTCTTTACATATTCAGCATTTTTCCTCTTCACTTCCAGATTGGCTACTTCATCGTACCCAGCTCAATAGATCCTTCCCTTCTTGACTGGATCTATATATTCAATATTTTGGGTAGAGGTCTAGGTATAAAACCTATACCTCCGCCACTTCTTCCTCCTCCTCTGGGCATGTATTGTATTGGAGTCTTCTTCTTACCAGCAGAGTGACCAGCAGAGTGACTACTAGTAGTCTGCTGCTTGTCAGCTTCTTCGCACAGCTTCAGACCTTTCTCCCAGTACAAGTCCCAGGCTTGGGCTATGGACATGTTTTTGAAATATCCCTCAAACTCGAGCGTTTTGATTCTTCAACAGATCTTGGCTCTTGTGCGTCATCTGGAATGGCATCTGTATCTTTTCCTGTCGGAATACCTCCGAATTGTTTTAACATCACTTCAACATGGACATCCGTTCTTTTGTCGAAATCCTCCATCTCTGCTTCAACAATCTTTTTCTTATGAGACATGGGCACAGCAGAGTGATAGAGCGGCAGAGTTACAGGAAATTTGTTGATTATGCTGGTTGTGACATGACCTTGCTGAGGGGTTTCAGCAAGCATTAAGGTCATATCCTTTGACTTTTTCAACAGCTTTTCCCTTCTCTTTCCTCTTCTCAACGGTTGCATCTGTCTTCTCTACAACAGTTGTCTCTTTCTCACTCTTCAGGGATTCCTCTTTCTCTTTTTGGCATCATCAAAGGAGAGAAGAACTCCTGGAAACATCCCAGCAAGCATGAAGTCTAGTCTGCTGATAGTTGAATTCTGCTTGGTCGTCAGGCCACATGACATAGGTTGTACGAAATTGAACGGGTGGCCTTTGACTCACCAGAATTTCATTCATCTCAGCCATGAGGAGGCTGAATTTGGCATTCATAGTCTTCTCAAGTTGTAGAATTTCTTTCTTCTGAAACTCCTGCAGCAACTCCATTTCTGGTTTGTGAGAGGCATGCAACCTCTCAATATACTCATGCATTCTCTGCTTCATATCAGCATTGTATGTGCTCCAAACAAGCATCCTATTATAGAGTGCCTTGAAGTAACGAACTTGTTCGAGATGCATGGCAGATTGTTGCTGACACCACTCCCTGATTCTTATCACTATCCCTCTCAGGTCGGCTGTGAGGGTACCATCTTGATTGTCCAGCCGCATGTCTAATGAGGCCTAATGCCATTCGATCCTCTCAATCTCTCTGCAGATTTTCTTGAAGACTTCACGGATTTCAGCTGTTACTTCCGATTCAGCTGGCGGCCATTCAACGTCGAAATCCTGCTGGCACAATGGACTCAGTAGGGATAATGGGTTCTTCACGTGCAGAGTACTTCTTCTTTTCTTTAGCAGATTCTTCTTCTAGTGTAGGGAGCTCGATTGAGAATGGGAAGGTCTCTTCAAATGCATCATCTCGTATATGTGAAATCGTACGAGAAGTCGTTTCTAGCTTTGCGACTCGGAAGCTGCTTGCTGATTGTGATTCATTGGGGTCCTTGATGGTATTGACCACTGGTTGAGCCTCAATTTGTCTTAACAAATTCTTCTTGGTCTCGGTGATTTGTCCTTTTGAGTTGATGTTCCTCGGTCATATCGATGGCGTTATCGAAAGATTATGAGACTTGAGGTTTGGCTCATCATCAAAATTGAACGTTTGTCGAGCAGCTTTGAAGTCTGGCTTACTCGTACTTGGAAGAACATCCTCACTAAGTCTTTTTTTTATGTGCGGCGGTGGACTCGGCCATCTTGATCCTAGAAAAGATATGTCAGGGTTGTCTTGGGAATCATGAAGAGCACTTATCTCCTTCTCAGTTTCTTCGATGTGAACAGGAGGGATGTTCTGTGTGTCCGCCTCTTTACCCAGGGAAGTTTCAACCTCCCTTTGGCTTTCATTACCTCCTGCAGTCTCAACTGCAGCAAGGCCTTGTACATTCCCTTGTGAGACACGTATGCCTCGAGGTCTTCTGTTGTGGCATCCACAAGAGTCTCAACTCCTTGGATTGCACTTTCATTGCCCAAGTGTTAACTCCCGGGGCAGATCCATCATGTGCCTCGACTGCATCAGCAGTGTCCTCAGCCTGTAAAGCGGTTGGCACTTTAGCTGAGACAAACCCAACTGTCCGAGCTTCGTCAGTGACAACTTGTTGTTGTTCTATTTATTTCTCTTTCTCCACTTCGTCTCCTTTCTGCACTGTGAAGTCATCTACAGTATCCTCCGACCTAGCTGCAGTGGAGTGAGTTTCCCCCTCAATCGGCGCGCACCGGTGGTGGCGATGGTGGGGTCACTCTGCTCCAGACTCCCGTCTGTTTCCTTTGAGTGTTCAGCCGTGGGGGCAGATGGGAAGACACCTTCGACAAGGGTTGGCTCAACTTGGGTGCCCAAATTCCCAGTGTCATCGCCAATTCCCTTAGATCCATTCTCTTAGTGGACTGGGGAAGTGGTTGCAGCAATGACTGTGGCAATCTGATGTACCACTCCCAACGGATCAATCTCCAGCTGTGATTTGGAAGACTCTCCTGGTCCTTCCATCAGCTCTTGCTCATGCATTAATGAGGATTCCCGCATGGCTTGCTGCATGTCCAACTTTTCTTGTGCAGCAATGGGGTCCATATCCTCATCACTATCTGAGAGCATGTCAAGATGAGGATGAGTGTGGTCGCTGGTTCCAGTGAGAGGACAAATGCTGGCTTTTGCACGAGCTTCAGCTTCCTCTGCTAATCTCTCCTTTTCTTTTTCCTTGAAGATATGCAAGATATCCAGTGCGCTTATCTTCATCAAGTGCACGAATCACGGTAAATCCTAGGAAATTCGCAATTCTTCCTCTTCCTCAATTAATTCAGGCGTTCAAACTGTACCTCGAGTGACTTAGCGTCGTGCTCGCTCGCCATTCACGCGCAGCATTTGACGATGCTAAATGTCCGGGTACACAGAGAAACCACTATCACATCATCATCTTCATCCTCTTCTTGTTGCCCTTCCTTTTCAGGAATGGAAGGCAACATACTCTGCTGCTCAACTCCTTTAGCAGCATCGGGGCATGTGGAGACACAACTCTTTCATCAGGAGATTTTGTTGTCTTTGCTGCCTCTTCTCCTCAGTTGTTCTATCCACAGCTGGGTCTTCTTTTTGCCTCTATTGATCGGCCTCAGCAAACTTGGTTGTATCATCAACAACTTCTGGAGACTGCACTTCTTCAGCAGTCTCAGAGACTTTTTCCAGCTGAGTGGCAGACTCAGCTGTCTTCTCAAGTTTAGAGAGCTTGGAGATTCTTCTCCTTCTTTTTGTCCTTACCAGAGGAAGTTCTGGTTCGGATACTTCTTCCTCAGCTTCCTTGGCGACGGGGGTCGGAGCATCTTTTGTCTTTGACTGAGGAGCTGCCTTCCTTGGCTTGGCAGTCCTCTTCTTTTTATGGTGGGAGAAGTTATTAGGGCTTCCTTCTCCACCTCGGCTGTGTGGGTAGGAGACACGGCTACTCGGGCAGGTGACTCGGCTGCAGGGGCAGGTGCGTCTTTTGTCTTTGTTGTAGGGGCAACTATCTTCTTTCCAGCGGCATGGGCAGCTTTCTTCTTTGGAGGGGAGGCAACAACTGTTTCCTCGGGTTCAGCTGATTCCCCCTCACTGGTGTCCGCCCTCTTCGCATGGGCTCTCTTCTGAGCTCCTGAAAGGTTAGCCCTGAACATCTTTTTGCTGAAGGGGAATGCCCTTCACTTCCATTAAGCGGCCAATAACTAGGCCATAACCAAGTGATCCTCCATAGGATCCATCTTCCTTGTATGATTTGTTCGCAACGTTCTGGCAGAGACTGTTGTATACAGACTCAGCCAGTTAACTTTCTTCCCTTGCATGATCACAACCATGACGATCAGCTTAATCTTGGACAGCTGATTGAAGCTTCCAAACTTCATGTCCACACATTTTGAGACGACATCCATCAGCTTGTGATAGTCGTCCTTTAGCAATTTCTTTTCAGCTGTGTAGACTACTTTTGCAGCACACTTGGGTTTGGATACTTTTTTTGATGCAGCAGCCAAGTCCATATCAGCTTCGTAAATCTCCGTCATACCCTCCGACAGTAACAAGCAGTGCTCCGCAAGGTCTTTAGCAGTGATCATGATGTCCTTGCGGTGGACTAAGGACTTAATCCCTTCGTCTTGCACTTCGGCGTTCACATAGAGTTGCGCCACCTCTTTCAGGTAGGTGTGCGAGTATTCTATCATCAAAAAGGCCTTAAGCCTAGATTTTTCCAACATATCTGCTATTTTCTTCACAAGGGTTGCGTCTGAACCCTGCTTAATCATGCCTTCAAAATCCACTGAGGAGCCTGTGTGGATTTGCTTTGATAACTTCATGAAATCGGTCTTTGGTGCCATTTCTAGAGAATTTTACCGATTAAATATTGATAAACTTGCTTTGAGAACAGGTAGGGTTTCAAGAGAGAAAAATAGACTTGCTTTCGTAGTTTTGAAGATGAACAGTTTTCAATGTGAGAGAGAAAACTAAAGGAATGAGTATATATGGGTTATAAAAGGACGTGCTTTTGGTTTTTGAATTTTGATCGAGATCAACGGCTCAGATTTAGCACGTCTCATTGCATTTAATTGCTCGCATTTAATACGGTAGCATTTATATCCAATCATATGCTTACTGTGCAGCTTTTGACTGTACCCGTCATAATTATTCTGACGTGATCCTTAAAAACATTCCCGCTCATTAAAAACGACTGCGTTTTCATCACTTAGCTCATAAATGATTTAGCTTACTCCTTAAATGACTCAACTCTTCTTCTCTCCATTCGTATAGTGACTCAGCTGTCAGCCAACTCGATACAGCTGACTTTCCGATACGGCTGATTCACTTAGCTGATTCATGAGATTTGCTCTGTTTTCATCTTTTCATGTTTCATCTCTTCTCGTTGGGTTTTCTGAGTGTCAACTCGGCTCAATTAGCCCTAGCTCATGCTTAAGCTCTTCAAATCTTGATTCACATAGGGGTTTGGTGAATATGTCAGCTAACTGTTTATCAGTTGAGATATATTCCAAAGTGATGTCTTTCTTTTCGACATGATCTCTTATAAAATGATATCTGACATCAATGTTTTGTTCTCGAATGCAACACAGGATTCTGAGTGATTGCAATAGTACTTGTGTTATCACACATAATTGGAATCTCTTTTTCTTCAATTTCATAATCTCTCAGTTGTTGTCTCATCCATAAAACTTGGGCACAATAGCGCCCAGACTATGTACTCCTTCACTGGATGTGGCTATTGAATTTTGCTTCTTGCTAAACCAGGAAACCAATCTGTTTCCAAGCATTTGACATGTGCCTGAAGTGCTCTTCCTTTCAAATCTACATCCAGCATAGTCAGAGTCTGAATAACCAGTAAGCTTGAATCCACCTTCCTTTGGATACCATAAGCCAACTTCTTGGCATCTCTTTAAATATCTTAGGATTCTCTTAGCTGCAGTCATGTGACTTTCCTTTGGAGCAGATTGTAATCTTGCACATACTCCTACTGCAAAGGTGATGTTTGGCCTGATTGCTGTTAGATAGAGCAGTGATCCAATGAGTGATCTGTCACTACAGGAAATTGGAGTTTTTCCCACACATAAAAATGTGTGGGTATCAAGCCACACATAATTTTGATATGTGTGGATAATAAAGTAAGCCAGTCTAATTTTGTTACGTACATTTATTATGTGTCGCTAATAACTATTAGTAACATTAAAATATAAAGGGAAAAAATACCTCCAGTTTTAGAGTTTGGCGAGATATTTTATTTTTTTATGGTACTGACGTGTATATTTTATTATATACAAAATACCCGCACATAATTGAAAATGTTATATATGTGTGGCTAATTATGCATACTTTACTTACACATATTCATAACTGAAAAAATAGTGTGACTATATATGTAATTATAATATTTCTTTTTATTTTAAAAGATGATGTGGCAAATAAGACCACGTACAGTTTTAAATGGATTGTTTTAAAGGAAATAATTTCAATCTAATCTTAACCTATTATAATACATCACAAAAAGAAAAACCTAATATAATACATTACCTCATTCCTTTGCAGTTTCTCACGCACCCTAGAGCCGCTCGCCCTAGCTCTGTTCTTTTCATCTCTGCGGTTATCATCCCTTCGTCACAAACACGATAATATAAATAATCTTTATTTACTTTTGTTGCCCACAACTACAAACCTCTTGACACACCCTGAAGGAAATCTGAGACGGCGTGACTGCCGAGAAGCCGTTCCCTGAAGAGATTCTGAGACGCCGCTCCATGAAGAGAAAGAAATATGTGAGTAGTTGTCCTCTTTGCTTCCTATTTCTCTACAATATCTTTTGATTAGATTTTCATAGTTGATAGGTAATCGGAGAATAGGTTCTAGGTTTTTGTAGTTAATTTCGTTTTTAATCTATTTTTCTGGAAAATAAATAAATATATTGAATCTGCACCAAAGGGTTAAACCTGCTGCAATGGTGGTGGTACTGTAAGATTTACTTTTTGACGTTGAACAGCGAATGACAGGCCGAGTTATGCCATTGACGATACTATCACTCAGTTCGTGGTCTATTTTTGTTTTCGGGATTTTGGTGTAATAGAGTGGTCTAATAGTTTTTAATTACTTCTGGTATGTGTATCTCAAATTGAAAATGATTTTGGTCACTTGTTCAAGCATCACTTTGTAAATCCATAAGAACGGTTGAAGTTTCAATTATCTGAACTATAAGCAAGATAATTTTATCGTATAAGAAATATGATCAGGTTAGACATCTTGGATAATTTTATTTTCTTCTCTTTTGTGATTGGTTCATTCAATTCAAGTTCCAAATGAAATTTTAATTCTAATTTTCACTATTGTTGTACAATATGGATTCATGATCGGTTATGTCAGTCTCAAGTCATTGTCATTGGGAATTGCATGGAGATTTATTTACTGTTGACTGTATTGTTCATTGATTGATTTTTTTAGTGCGAAAGCCCTATGGTGGGACTAGGATGCTTACATTTTGCATGTTTTGAAGAAATGAGGACACATTTTAATGAGAAAACCCAACTGTATATTGCTTAGTTTGGTTAGTGATGAAATCAGAATTCAGGAGTATTACTCAAAATCAAAAAGGAATAAAAGATATGCATTCATTATCTTGCATTAGAACAACCTAAAAGATAAGAAATAACACTGATATATAATTGTCAAATAATTCAATTGATCCACTTATATAGTGTTTGTTGTTGATGAAACGAATCGATGACTAGTTTTGTTGCCAAAGCTTCTGCTAAGCCCTGTCATTCACTAGTGTTTTCTTTATCTTGTACTGGTAATTTTTTTCTTTTTCAAAGCGAATGATGATTTTGAAAATGACCCGTTTTTCAATTCTTCATGCTTTTAATGTCCCGCATATTCGAGCATTGCTTTGTTAAGCATCTTCTATTGCCAACTTTGGTTGTATTGGTCTTAAGTTTCATTTCTATTGAGCTATCTTCAAGGCATGCTATAGTTGTTTCTTAATGGAACATGTCAATGTGAGAAGAATTGTTTTGTTTATGTTAGTGTTAGCATAGCTTAGTTATCAACACAATTGAATTGTTAAGGAACTGTGTTGTGCATATCAGATTCCTTTCCATAGAATTGCAACATTTATATGTCATCATCTTAGAGAGGATAGTACAATATTGTTGGAGGGATATTTTGCAACGGATCCATTAGACGTCAGCTTTTTAGTCCTTATCCAAATGTAGTATCATTCTATATATTGCATTGCTACATTCATTCCATTATCAATAAAACTGTACCTTTTAACTTGCAGAATACAACTATGGCTTTTAGCTATTTCCTTTCTATTTTGATTTTTATGTTTGCAGTTTCTCATCAGTTACTAAATAACCTAGATGAATGTGTTCCTTAAATATTTGGTCTCAATGCATTACAAAAGTTCACCTTGCGCATATTAATTGATTATGTCTTATTTTATATTTCACTATTTTTCGTAGTTTTTGGCATACATCATATGTTTGTAGCATTCAAAATCTTGGATTTGGGTCTCTAAGTGTATGTTTAGTTCCTCTGCTTCGTGACGTGTTGGTTCATACAATTCCCAATTTTATCCAAGATTTGATCAGGTTAGACATCTTGGATAATTTTATTTTCTCATAACCCCTGTAGCTGCATATATGTTTTATCGTATAGGAAATATGAAATCAAATTAAATACCATATTAAAAAAATTGTCTGCTTTAGTTTAAATTTGGTTTGATATTGTTATGAAATGCACAGTTTCTTTTAAGAGGCCCTAGGCCATTTTGGAGTAAATTTGCGATCTAGAATAGGTCTTTATTAGTGGTCAGACTTAACAAAAAATCAAGTAAAGAAATGATGTTCAGGATAAATTTGATTGTCCGGCCAATTCAGGGGCTAAAATCCCATTTTTGAGGAATAAAACACAAAAGTTGAATCTTGCATTTAGTTTAAATTTTGTAAATAATTTATATTAAACAAAACGACATTTAAAACTCCCAAAAAGTGATTTAATTGTTGGCCCCTTTGACTTGGCATTTTTCCTTTTCTGGATCAATATAATTAGGTGTATAAGAGAGTGTTCTCCTATTTTTCTGCCAATGTTGCAATTACTTTTGTTGTATGTTTGGAGCATCACTTTTGTGAAGTTCCATTAAAATATCTCTATTGAATACTAACTGTCAAATAATGCAGGCTAGGCTAGAGAAAGAGCAATCCTCAGTTTTGAAAACCAGCTCCATCCTTTTAATAAGGTTGCTAAGAACAGGTGAGTCAGTGTATAATGTATTCTTGTATGAAACTTATCAATATTTTTTTTCCAAAATCTATTTTAGATTATGGTTCACTCCACTGTTCCCCTTATTGTTCTGCTTCTTGTTTGCTCCATTAGTCATTAATATTGCACAAATATTGGTTTATGAATAAACAAGTTAATATATTTTCCAATTCTGACTTTTGCTTGTGGGTCCGTTTTGCGTATATGACTTTGTTTGATCTTATAATAATGAATTATGTTGATAGTATTTACCTGTGAATTAGATATTTCTGGGGGGAGAGGGTTTAAATTATTTTTTGAAGATGTTTGGAGTTACTTAAGGATTAGGGCTTTAATTTATTTTCCTGGTATACATGTGTTTTTTTGTAATTGTTGATTAATATTGATTTTAGGGTAAGATAAGGTATTGCTAGATTTAGTTTTGTATAGCTGGTTTGAGGACATTTATTTGCTTTCCTTCTATTGAACAATGGCTTTGCCTTTGATTTCAAGAAGGAAATTAGGCTCTGCTTTCACATACTTGGTTCTCATATTCCACGCCTGTAATGGTTTTTAAAATGCCTTGGATGAACTTGTTGTTCTTGCCTTTTTATCAAGTTTCTTCAAACTAATGTGAAACAATTTGGCATGTTAACAAAATATAATATTAAAACTGAGATATGATGCAATTGTAGTTAGAATGTGTTGTGTATTGTATATCTTTGACGTAGAATTACTTAGTTATTTGTTCAATAAAAATTTCTTCTCTTTCTATCTGATGTTTAATATTCTAATTTAATTTTTGTTTTTCAATAGGAGGAAATGATGCAAATGAAAAGTGATAGTCCTCAAACGACTGATAAAGAAATCTTAGAGAAGGTTCTTGGACGAGAGTCAGTCCGCTTATTTGGTTGGGGACGATCACCAAGTAAGTCTAGGGCCACATGCGCGGGTAAGGAATCAAGTCATCCAACATATGGCCACCTGTTTGATGAATTGAATCAATACAAGTCTCATGTTAAAGAGCTCGAAGGAGGTTACCAAATGTTGTGTGAAACATTGATTGAAAAGAATACCATTCATCACAATTACCGCATATGCCGTCAGACCACTCTTCGAGGCCATCCCACCATGGCACAACATTGTTGATGATTATGCTGATTATGTTGGTGATTTGATGATATTATTTGAGTTTTTAGTATTGTTAGTTCTTCTTGTGGCTTGTGTTACTTTGGTGTCTAGCTCTAGTCGCGACTTTTTTCAATAGATCTTTTAGCTTAAATTTGCAAATTTATTAGGATGATCATAATTTCAATGTTGACATTGTTCTTTTATAATTATATATCTAATTTGACAATTTGTTGAAATACTTTAATAAATGCTTTCAATTCTATGGTTACTAAATCTATAGATATTCATATAATATTTGAAATGAAATAATGTAAAATAAATAGAATATTATTATTATCCACATTAAGTAAAATACTCACACATAATATTCACATTTGCCATACATATTTTATTTTTAGCCACACATAGTAATATTAATTTTATATTATTAGTAACACATAAATATTAATTTACCCACACATAATTTTTTTCACGTGTCAACTATCTAAATCTTCACACGTCACGACATATCATGTGCCAAATGGATGCCATGTCATCATCCGCATCATTAGCCACGTCATCAACCGTGACGTCCACATCACCATCCACATCATCATTATACACTTGGGTATAAATATTACCTACACATAATATAAATATTTATTGACACATATATGTGTAGGTAAATGATTATGATTTTCCACACAAATGAATGTGTCACTAAAAAGATTTTTCTACAGAAATATAGTGACACTTGTTGACATTTGCATAATGTGTATGTAAAGCATTTTACCCACGCATCGATATATTTTTACCCACACATATATGTTTGGGTAAAACTCTAATTTCTTGTAGTGTGTATCTTGTTTGATCCACAGGCTTGCCATCTGCATCCATGTCCATCTTGACTGATGTATTCATTGGTATTTTTACAGAAGACTTCTCTTCCATACCAAATTTCTTCATTAAATCTCTGGTGTACTTTGTTTGACTTATAAAAGTTCCATCCTTCAGCTGTTTAACTTGAAGTCCTAAGAAGAATGTCAGCTCTCCCATCATGTTCATTTCAAATTTGCCTTGCATGAGGTTTGAGAATTTATCACACAGCTCTTTGTTTGTGGATCCAAAGGTGATGTCATCCACATATATTTGAACAAGCAATATACTCTCCCCATATTGAATTCTAAAGAGTGTTCTGTCCACTTTGCCTTTGGTGAATCCATTATATGTCAGAGATTGAGATAATGTATCATACCATGCTCTAGGTGCTTGTTTCAATCCATATAGAGCTTTCTTGAGCTTGTACACATTGTCTCCAAGAGTCTTCTTCTAACAATCCATTTAAAAATGCAATTTTCACATCCATTTGATATACAGTGAAGTTCTTGTGTGCAGCATAGGCAAGAAACATCCTTATTGCTTCTAATCTTGCAATAGGAGCAAATGTTTCATCAAAAATCTATTCCTTCTTCTTGGCAATATCCTTTGGCTACCAATCTTGCTTTGTTTCTTACCATAGAACCTTCTTCATTCATCTTGTTTCTGAAAACCCATTTTGTGCCTATAACATTTTGATGGGTTGGTCTCTGCACCAGTTCCCATACCTTGTTCCTTTCAAACTGATTCAGCTCTTCTTTCATGGCTTGAATCCAATGTGTGTCATCTAATGCTCGGGACACATCTTTTGGCTCTATTTGGGAAATAAAACACGTGAACATTGCTTCTTGTTGAGCTCTGGATCTGGTTCTAACACCATCTCTTACATCTCCAATGACTAGCTCTGGTGGATGGTCTCTCAGCCATCTCACATCAGGTTGTAGTAAATCAGATGGGTTCAGTCGTCTTGCAACTGTGTTTTCTTGAGCAGCTCTTTCATTGTCATTCAGCTGTAGATTTTCCAGCTGTCTTTGAGACTCGGCAGTCTCATCTTCATCTTGATTAATTGATCCAGCTTCAGCTTCAACATAAGGACTCTTCTGTATAGTTGGTTGATTCAGCTTATTAGCTAACTCTTCAATGTCTTCTCCACTTACATTAGGTTCATCAAAAACTACATGGATAGACTCTTCTGTGACCATTGTCCTTTTGTTCAGCACTTTGTAGGCTTTGCTTTCAGCTGAGTATCCCAAAAAGATACCTTCATCAGCTTTAGCATCAAAAGCCATTAGATTATCCTTGCCATTGTTGTGGATGAAGCATTTACATCCAAATATTCTAAAATATGCAACATTTGGTTTTCTCCCTATCCATATTTCATAGGGAGTCTTTGTCACCTGTCCGTTAATCATGCATCTATTTTGAGTATAGCATGCAGTGTTTATGGCTTCAGCCCAAAATCTTTTAGGCAGCCCAGCTTCAGCTAACATGGTCCTTGCAGCTTACTTGAGAGTTCTGTTTCTTCTTTTCAACACAATACTGAGTAATTATCCCATTGACAAACTCAGTTCCTCTATCAGACCTTCTCTTTATAATGGTTTGACTCTTCTCATTTTGAACTCTTCTCATCAACTGAGGTAACTTCTGCAAGGTTTCCTTCTTTTTGCACAAGAAGATTGTCCATGTATATCTTGAATAATCATCCACCACCACTAAAGTGTATTTCTTTCCACTTATACTAGATGGCTCAACTGGACCGAACAAATCCATATGCAACAAATGCAATATTCTTGTTGAAGATGGACTAGACTTCTCTTTGAATGATGATTTGATCTGCTTTCCCATCTGGCATGCATCACATACATTTCTTTCTTGTACACTGAGTCTGCCAGACCTTCCACAAGATGACTCCTTGCAAGCTTGTTAATTGTCTTGAAATTCAGATGACTCAGCTTCTTGTTAGATAAATGTTTTTATCATGATTTTGATGATTATGTTCGATTTTGTTCAAATGAGTTTTTAAACCAAAACTATGTCCCTAAATGTTGTCTAAATACTTCCAATCAACTTAAAATGTTTTTACTATTTTTTG
Organism: Rehmannia glutinosa; assembly: GCA_016081115.2. Taxonomy (NCBI): domain Eukaryota; kingdom Viridiplantae; phylum Streptophyta; class Magnoliopsida; order Lamiales; family Orobanchaceae; genus Rehmannia; species Rehmannia glutinosa. The sequence continues at coordinate 68,050,891 of CM071928.1, forward strand.
GAGTATTTCTTGAAGTTTATTTTCAATAAAAAATTGGACAACACATTTGTTTCAGGCTCGACCGGTCGCCCTATAGGGCAACCCGTACCTGAGTTGAGCTGAGAAACAGAAAATGGGGCGTAAGAAAAATAGAGGGGCGGGGCTACTCTGGTCGACCAGGTGGGCGGCCGGTGTGGTCGACCGTCGGCCGTGGGCGACTTATGCACTGGGAGTTGGATTTTTGTTCCAGACTTCTCTGTTTCGTAAAATCTTCGACCGGTCCCCCTGTGTAAACACTCGCAGAATTCAATTTCAATCTTATCTCTGCGCGACCAGTCGAACCCCATGTTTATCAGCAAACTATCCATTGCGTTTTGAATGACTTTTCCCCTGTTTTGTGGGATTGATTTCTAACAGACTATATTGATCATTTTAAATGGTTTCTTTTGCGAAAAATCACTCCCCAAGGAGGAGCCAATGTCTGGAAATGAAAGCCAAGTCCTCTCCTATAAATGGAGGCTTCATTCAAGCAACAAGATACAACACAACATACAAGCAAAGAGCAATTGAGCAAACACTTTCATATATCTTGTTGTATTAGCCTAAGCACTTTCACTTGCACAAATTTGAGGTCTAGGCTTTCAATTCTTGATTACACTTGTACTCATATTGTATCAATCATTATTGAGTTGTAATCTTGATTTTGGTCATCATTCAACACAAGACATCCTTGTGAGTATTCTTGTGGTAAGAATACACTTGGGTGATCTAGGTGATAGGTGTTTGAAGGTTGTGGTAATCTTCAAAGGTGTTGTAAGAGGGTTGTGGTAATCCTCAAGGTGGTGAAAGAGGGTTGTGGTAATCCTCAAGGTGTTGTATTAATTTTTGGTAAATTAATAAAACCTTTTTTTTTCTTTTTGAAATCCATCCCGGAGATACTGGGGTGATAGAGGATTAGGCCCTAGGTGGGTTGAACCTCTTTAAATCAACGAGTGTTGTTTAATTTCCGCATTTACATTCTAGTCATTTACTTGTTGTTTTCAAAAAGAGGGTGATTTGCGAAAAATCGGCATAATCTATTCACCCCTCCTAGATTATTGTAGCCACTTGGACTAACAAGTGGTATCAAAGCCAAACTCTTTGGCTAGCTCGTTCCGAGTAAAGAGGAAAGATCCATGGCTACAAATGATGCTCAACTCACCACCGGCGCCTCCACCAATAAGCCACCACTATTCGACGCCAACAACTACGCATTTTGGAAAGACCGTATGGAGTGCTTCCTACAAGGGTGCGGGTTCGACATTTGGAATGTGGTCATCGAAGGAGTTGATCAACCAACAAAGAAATCGGAGGATGGCACCTTGGCTCCTAAACCTTTCAAGGAGTTTGATGAAAACGACAAAAAGGCTTTCTCTCTAAACGGTAAGGCCTTAAATATTTTGCATTGTTCTCTTACCGCCACCGAGTACAATCGCATAAGAGGCATAAGGTCGGCACATGAGGTTTGGGAAAAATTGGAGACAATCTATGAAGGGACTAAGAAAGTCAAGCAAGAAAGAAAGACCATGCTTGTTAAAGACTTGAAAACTTTAACATGTATGATGGCGAAAGCATCTCAAGATGGTGGAAAGGCTTGACAATATTGTCAATCCTCTTGTGGCCCTCGGCAAAGTCATCTCCGAAGAAGACAAGGTGACCAAGGTATTGAATGCACTTCCCGGCTCATGGTCCGAAAAAGTAATGGCAATCACGGAGGCACAAAATCTTGAGACACTCAAGTTTGATGAGCTTATTGGAAATCTACTCATCTATGAAGTCTATCTCAAGGAGAGGAAAAATTCCAAACCATCCACAAATCAATCGGGTATGCAAATTATTCCTAAAGGTCTTACTTCTTCTTCTAATAATGCATACTATGATAATGATGATGATGATGAGGAGACGGTCGCACTTGTTCGAAAATTTGCAAAATTTGTAAATAAAAATAAAGCAAGAAAACCAAGAGATAATGCTTGCTTTAAATGCGGAAAACCCGGGCACTTCATTGCCGATTGCGGCTCGATGAAGAGGAGCAAAAGAAAAAGAAGGCTTTCACAAAAAATAAGGCTCTAAATGCGGAAGTCAAAACATGGGATGAACTACTCGAAACAACCGATGAGGAAGGAGAAACCGAACACGGTCTCATGGCTATAGACGATGAAAACAATGAGGTACACTCAAATTCTTCTACTTCCTCCATAGTTGATGACTTGCAATGTGATTTTGATGAATTGCAAATTGAGTTTCAAAATTTAATCGTTAAATACAAAAATTTGAAAAAGGAGCATAAGGAGATTAAGGTTGAAAAAGAAAAAATTATTTACCTCTTATGAATCTCTAGACAAAGCTCATGCTCTTACTCTTACTAGAATTCATTCTCTTGAAACCGAAAAGGAATTGCTCACAAAAGATATTGAATGTTTGAAAAATGATGTGCATCGTTTCAACATAAGTACGGATAAAGTCACAAAAATTTTAGATGCACAAAGAGGTGAGCATTCCAAATCGGGACTTGGTTATAAGCCATTTCAAAGTGTTTTTAAGAAAAATAACCAAGGTCGACTTTTGTACGTGCTAATAATTATAATACTCCTACTTGTTTTTATTGTGGCAAAGTTGGACATTATGCTAATAATTGCAAATTGAGAAATAGCTCAAGACATGTTTGGAGACCCAAAGGTCTCAAGACTAACCCCCATGGACCCCAAAATTATAGGGTACCTAAAAGAAATTCTTTTGTAGGTAATAGGGGCTATAACCACAATGGAAGATTCAAAATGGCTCGTGGACAGCGGATGTTCACGCCATATGACCGGGAGGAAAGAACTTTTTACCAACATCAAGCTCCAAGAAGAGGGTATGGTCATGTTCGGCAATGGCAAAGGAAAAATTCTTGGAAATGGAGAAATTGGTAACTCTTCTTTCTCTCTTAGTAATGTTCTATTAGTTGAAGGGCTTAAGTTTAATTTGATAAGTGTTAGCCAACTTTGTGATTCAAAATATGATGTTTCCTTTAATAAAGAAAAATGCCTTATACTTAAAAATGGTGAAATTATTTGTGAAGCAAATAGAAAAGGCAATCTTTACAAAATTTGTACAAGTGATTTGGTTAGTCAAAATGTTTCTTGTTTAGTCGCCAATAATGATTTAACTAGTTTATGGCATAGGCGACTTGGACATGTTGGATACAAGAATTTGAAAAATATTTACAAAAACCAACATGTGAAAGGACTACCCAAATTGAATTTTGAAAATCTTGGCTTATGTGACACTTGTCAAAAGAACAAATTAGTTAAGAGTAGTTTTAAGCCCAAAATGAAATTTCCACAACCAAACCCCTACAAATGCTTCATCTTGATTTGTACGGGGAATATTGGTACGGCTAGTCTAAGTGGAAAACATTACACTTTTGTTATCGTCGATGATTTTTCTAGATATACTTGGGCTCTTTTTCTTACCAATAAAACCGTGCCGTTAATGAGTTTGTTAAGTTGTGTAGACTTATTGAGAATGAAAAAGAAGATACTATCAAGTCTATTCGAAGCGATCGAGGTGGAGAATTTGACGGTGAATTTAGAGTGTTTTGTGAAACCAAAGGATATGCTCATAATTTCTCGGCTCCAAGGACACCTCAACAAAATGGAGTAGCCGAACGAAAGAATCGGACACTACAAGAAATGATTCGGTCCATGCTCAATGAATTCTCACTTCCAAAATATTTTTGGGCCGAAGCCGTAAGTATCGCTTGCTATGTCATTAATCGAGTTTATATTCGTCCTAAAATGAATAAAACTCCATATGAGCTTTGGAAAGGTAGAACTCCAAATATTAGTTATTTCAAGATATTTGGTTGTAAATGCTTTATTTTGAATACCAAGGATCAATTGGACAAACTTGATCCTAAGGCCGACGAAGGGATATTTATGGGATATTCAACAAAAAGCAAAGCATATCGGGTTTACAATAAGACTAGTGGAGTTGTTGAAGAATCCATCCATGTTAAATTCAATGAAGCTTCGGAGTTGAAAGAATTCCTATGATGAAAGTGATGAAGAGGATATTATTGAACAAATTGTTCAAATTGATGATCAACCGCCTCTACATCAAATGATCAACCGTCCACTTCAAATGGTCCTCAAGAAGATAGAGGTGATATCTCGGATCTTCCCGTTGCATTGAAATTTAAGGAGATCACCCAAAAGATCTTATTATTGGTGATCCCCTTGACAAAGTTATGACCCGGAGAAAATTTGCCGAGAAAGCTCTTATTTCTCAAAAAGAGCCTAAAAATGCTAAAGAGGCTATTGAGGATGAGGATTGGTTCCTAGAGATGCAAGAGGAGTTGAATCAATTTGAAAGAAATGATGTATGGGAATTGGTACCTTGTCCTCCTTCTCAAACCATTATTGGTACAAAATGGGTATTCGGAACAAACTTGATGATCAAGGCAATATTGTTCGAAATAAGGCAAGGTTAGTAGCTCAAGGGTATTGTCAAGAAGAAGGTATTGACTATGATGAAACTTTTGCACCCGTAGAGCACGTTTAGAAGCTATTCGTATTTTACTTGCCTATTCTTGTTTTAAAATTTCAAACTTTACCAAATGGATGTTAAATCCGCCTTCTTAAATGGTATTATTCAAGAAGAAGTCTATGTAAGACAACCTCCGGGGTTTGAAAATTTTTCTAGGCCTAATGATGTTTATAAACTTAAAAGGCCTTGTATGGTTTAAAGCAAGCACCCGTGCATGGTATGATAGACTTAGTTCTTTTCTTTTACAAAATGGTTTTATAAGAGGTAAAGTTGATACAACTCTATTTGTTTTTGAAAAAGGGCAAGATTGTTTACTTGTGCAAATATATGTTGATGATATTATCTTTGGTGCTACTAATGATTCTTTGTGCAAGAAATTTTCTAAGTTAATGCAAGGAGAATTCGAGATGAGTATGATGGGGGAGCTTAACTTCTTTCTTGGACTTCAAATTAACCAATGTCAAGAAGGTATTTATATTTCGCAAATCAAAGTATACAAAAAAACTTTTGAAAAAGTTCGGCATTGAAGAAGGAAGAACCGTCTCTACTCCTATGGCAACAAATGTCAAAATTGACAAAGATGAGAAAGGCAAGTCCGTGGATGAATCAAAGTATCGAGGTATGATTGGTAGTTTACTTTATTTAACCGCTAGTAGAGGACATTCTTCATGTCGTATGCCTATGTGCTCGTTTTCAAAGCAATCCCAAAGAATCTCACATGAGTGCCGTTAAAAGGATTTTTCGATATTTGAAAGGCACCATTCAATATGGTTTATTTTATCCAAAGAATGAAAATTTTTCTCTTAAAGGTTATAGTGATTCGGATTATGCGGGAAATATTGATGATCGAAAAAGTACTTCCGGATCATGTCAATTTTTAGGCGATTACTGTTTCTTGTTTTCAAAGAAGCAAAAGCGTGTTTCTCTTTCAACGGCCGGAAGAATATATTTCCGCCGCATTTTGTTGTACTCAACTTCTTTGGATGAAACAAACCTTAGCGGATTACAAATGCTCTTTTGAAAATGTACCTATATTTTGTGATATATATCCGCCATAAATATTGCTCAAAACCCGGTTCATCATAACCGTACTAAACATATTGAGATTCGACATCATTTTCTAAGGGATTGTGTTTCAAAACGTAAAATTGAGATATCTTTTGTACCATCTCAAGATCAATTAGCGGACATTTTTACAAAACCGCTATCTTCCGAGACTTTTTCTTCAATACAAGCTCGGTTAGGCATAATGCATATTGAATGAAGCTTACGTTTGTATTTTACACGTTTTTAAAACTTAGGGGCGAAAAATCGGATTTTTGGTTGAAAATTCGGATTTTGGATAAACTGACAGACAGTGGGCTGAAGGGGTTGAGGGCAACCGGTCGCCCTAAGCTATATTTTGGCTTTTAAACGTTCTGTCTTCAGCATTCGCAAGTTTAACTTATTTTGGCCATTTTTTGTCCCCTTTGCCAAATTTTCACATATTTCATTCGAAAATGGTTTTCATGCATTTCTTTCACAACATGGACGTTATATAGCATGACCATCATCATCATGGCTCATCTTTTCCGATCAAATGGTAAGAATTTCTCTTCTTTTGCTCAATTGGGTTGAACCCTTGAGTTAATGACCTTATAGTATATTTCTTGATAATTTTTGCATATGATTTTGATGAGCTTATCTAGTATGTTGAATTGTATATTGATTAAGGTGAATTGGTGATAGAATTTTTGGCTTGAAACATTTACAAGGGTTATATTCAACCTCCTTTATTTTTCACGCACACAAGGTGTTCGATGAAATGTCGCAATGAAAATTTCAACTTATACATGATTCTCTTGCTTTCAAAAGTCTTCCATACTTATTGAGATCATGATTTGGTAAACAAAACGAGCGTATGAACTCTTCATATTACATTTCTCCCCTTTTCCTTGGAGTGTTACGCTTTACTTGCTCAACGGTTAATAAACCGTCCCTTTGGCGCACTTTGATAATATTGTATGGTGTTTTCACCATTCTAACATTCTTTTTGATGATTCCAAAGGGGGAGAAACAGGATATTGGCTCGTTAGCTCAAGAAAAGCTAATAAAAGCTTGCAATAAGTATTGAGAACTCGAATACCTAGTCCATGACTTGAATTTTGGACTCGAATGAAATTGTTTATAAGTATTGTGACAGGGGGAGCTTCTTAGCTCATGATGCATCCTATATAAGCTTGTTATAGCTTGTGCTTCTTACTTATAATAATCGTTTGTTGAAATGCTCATAAATAGGGGGAGCTTTGTATGAAATACTTCTAACGGATAGTTTACTTGTAAAACCGGAAAATTTTATTTGGTTTTCAAATCGTCCTCAAGAAAATTGTTTTGGTTTGTAATCATCAAAAAGGGGGAGTTTGTTAGATAAATGTTTTTATCATGATTTTGATGATTATGTTCGATTTTGTTCAAATGAGTTTTTAAACCAAAACTATGTCCCTAAATGTTGTCTAAATACTTCCAATCAACTTAAAATGTTTTTACTATTTTTTGGAGTATTTCTTGAAGTTTATTTTCAATAAAAATTGGACAACACATTTGTTTTAGGCTCGACCGGCCGCCCATAGGGCAACCCGTACTGAGTTGAGTGAGAAAGCAGAAAATGGGCGTAAGAAAAAAAAAGGCGAGGCGGCGGCGAGTCGACCAAGTGGGCGACAGTGCGATCGGCCAAATGTCGGCCGACCGGCGGCGATGTACTGGAGTTGGATTTTGTTCCGGATTTCTCTTTTCGTAAAATCTTCAAGTGCAACCGTCACAAACTAAGGCGACCGGTCGTACCCCCTTCAACCGGTCCCCTGTGTGTAAAACTTGCGAATTCAATTTTAATCTTATCTCTGCGCGACCGGTCGAACCCCATGTTTATCAAAGAAACTATCCATTGCGTTTTGAATGACTTTTCCTATTTTGTGGGATTGATTTCTAACAGCTATATTGATCATTTTAAATGGTTTCTTTTGCAGCAAATCACTCCCCAAGGAGGAGCCAATGTCTGGAAATGAAAGCCAAGTCCTCTCCTATAAATAGAGGCTTCATTCAAGCAACAAGATACAACACAACATACAAGCAAAGAGCAATTGAGCAAACACTTTCATATATCTTGTTGTATTAGCCTAAGCACTTTCACTTGCACAAATTTGAGGTCTAGGCTTTCAATTCTTGATTACACTTGTACTCATATTGTATCAATCATTATTGAGTTGTAATCTTGATTTTGGTCATCATTCAACACAAGACATCCTTGTGAGTATTCTTGTGGTAAGAATACACTTGGGTGATATAGGTGATAGGTGTTTGAAGGTTGTGGTAATCTTCAAAGGTGTTGTAAGAGGGTTGTGGTAATCCTCAAGGTGGTGAAAGAGGGTTGTGGTAATCCTCAAGGTGTTGTATTAATTTTTGGTAAATTAATAAAACCTTTTTTTTCTTTTTGAAATCCATCCCGGAGATACTGGGGTGGTAGAGGATTAGGCCCTAGGTGGGTTGAACCTCTTTAAATCAACGAGTGTTGTTTAATTTCCGCATTTACATTCTAGTCATTTACTTGTTGTTTTCAAAAAAGAGGGTGATTTGCGAAAAATCGGCATAATCTATTCACCCCCCCTCTAGATTATTGTAGCCACTTGGACTAACACTTCTTGTGTCACAGCCAACTTAATTCGGTTGTACTCTTTGCTAACAGATAAGTGCTTGGTGTGGTAGTCGACCAGTCTACCACATACATGTTCTTCTGTCTGGATCCTTGCAACACTATTTCATTTGATTCAGTGTCTTTAATTTGGCACACTCCCATATTGAATCCAACATTATAGCCCTTGTCACAGAGTTGGTTGATGCTTAACAGGTTGAAGTTGAGGCCTTCAACATATGCAACATCTGTGATTTCTAATCCCTTTTTCTTGATGGATCCAGTTCCTCTAATTTCTCCTGGAGTTTCATTTCCTCCAAATATGACTTTTGCGCCTCTAATCTCCTTGAATTTTGATAGATTTTTCTTGTTTCCTGTCATGTGTCTGGAACAGCCACTATCCATGTACCAGGTTCTTTGGCACTTAGTTGTTCCTTGAACTTGCAATCAAGGAAATCAGTTTTTAGGTACCCATACTTGTCTGGGTCCTGAGGGGTTAGTGTTGTAAGATGATCCAACCAACCTATAGCCAAATGATTTGACTCTAAGAGGTTGCCATCTATCTGTGCCATAATCATAACTCACTTTGGCAAATTGCTTGGGGGCTTTAGGTTCATACAGCTATCTCTTTTGTTTGTATGCCTGTGTGTGTTTTAGCAATTGCCTTCTTTGGGTAGTTGTGATATTTCTGAGTGTAGTGCCTGGGTGCATATGTGTGCTGGTGATAGCTCGTTTGCCTTTGAAATGGCCTTTGCTGAGTTCTAGGCCTTTGCCACTTAAGCTTATATTCTATAGGTTTTTGCTGATATTTCACATTATTCCAATCAGCTTGGTTTGGGTAATTTCTACCATTCCCATCATATGTGTTTCTTTGATAAAACTTCTGGGGGTTTTGATAGTTCTGTTTCTTCTTTACAGAGTACTTCCTATTTGGAGTTTGCTGAGGAACTCTGCTGGATTTCTTCTCAGCTGTCCTCTCAGCATGCTCAACTGGTTGTTTTCCTTTTCCTTTATATCCAAGGCCAGTTTGTTTGTGATTGTGCTTTGGAGTGAATGTGGGTGCAACATTTGGTGTCTTGGGTTTTTGAGATGCTTCATTACTTGAAGATCCTTTTTTCAAGATCACTCTGGGAGTTTGACTGTGCACAAAGGAAATGAATCATATGCCTATCTTATCTCCACACTCTTTTTGGCTCATAATAAGGTCATCCAATGATTTAGATGCCTTTGTGAATGAAGCAATAACATTTTTGAGATCATTTTCCCTCTTTTCTATAGCAGCTATCTCTGCTATTAGTTTAGCATTCTCAGCCTTCAGCTCTTTGTTCTCATTAGCTATGTGACTTAGAGTACTCAGCTCCTTAGTCAGCTGTGAGTTTTGAATTTTTAAGTGGCTATTTTCCTCATTTAATAGTGTGTTTGAGGATTTAATGTGCTCAAAATCTTTCATCATTTTGCCTAATGAATCATAAAGATCAGTGGGTGAGGGTGAAGAAGTGTGTGTGTCACAATCACTATCACTAGAATCTGAGTGAGATGAGTTAGAGTGTACCTCATCTTCTTGGTCAGGTTGATCTTGTTCTTTAGCCATTAGACAGATCATTGTTTCTTCTTCAAAATCACTTGAGTAGTCAGCTTCACTACTCTCTGAGTCTGCTGCTTCTTTTGACTTAGCTGTCTCAACAGTTTCTGCAGCCAACATGGCCTTTTTCTTTTCTTGTCTTCTTTCTCTGAAGACTCTTCTTTCTTCTTCATTCTTGTATTTATTGACTACATGATATGGACAGCCAATGGCATAGTGTCCTGGTTGTCTACATTTCCAACATAGGTTCTCAGCTCTTTGATCAGCTCTTTCCGTTCTTGGATTATCAGCTCTCTTGTATTCAACCTTTTGATGCTCAGCTCTCTTGGGTGGCCTATCTTCCCTTGACTTGGAGGGAGATGAATGTCTCCTGGAGGATTCACCCTTGTTTCTTTTATAGTTCTTATTGAAGAACTTGTTGAATCTTTTAACCATCAGGCAATTTCCTCCTAGTCAATGGCTTCCTTGACCTCAGCTCTTTCCCATCATTTACTATAAGTGCAGTTGTTTTGGGTACAGTTGTCTCCTCTTGATCCTTTCTTCTCAGCTCGAATTTATAAGCTTTGAGATCTGAGAATAGTTCATGATTGGATGTTTTCGATAGGTCTATCGAGTGCCTTAGAGCCATGGTCTTCATTTCCCATTCAGCTGGGAGGCTTCTTAGAATCTTCATTCATATCTCCTTTTGTGTGTATTCCTTTCCAAGTGATGAGAGCTCATTTGTGATTTCAGTGAATCTAGCATCCAGCCGATCCATCGTCTCACCTGCAAGCATTTTAAAGTTTTCAAATTTTTGAACAACAACGGATAATTTATTTTCTTTAATTTGCTCTGATCCTTCACAAATCAAAGTTAATTTATCCCAGATTTCTTTTGCTGTTTTGCATGACTTGACTTTATTGAACATTGTTTTGTCCAGAGTCTTGTAGAGAATGTCCTTGGCCACATTGTCCAAGTTGTATCTATTTCTGTCATCATTGGTCCATTCAGTTCTTGGTTTCTCAACTAAGGTTGGTCTAGCTTCAGCCACAACTTCTTCTCCTTCACCGCAAATTTCTCTCCCCGGCAAACCGTGTTCACTTTCGATTTGCGGTGGCCCATCCTCTATCACCATCCACATTTCATCATGTAAAGCAGATAGATGAGCCTGCATACGGATTTTCCAGTCATCAAACTCGTCAATAGTGAACATAGGAATGCGTGTCAAATTTGCTTCCATGATAATAACGTTGCTGAAAAAGAATTAGCTTTTGAAAGAGCAAGTGCTAAATATTTCTTTGAAAAATTAGAGATCTAGTTCAGTAACCAGTGCGGAAGGCTCAATGAACCAACCGCTCTGATACCACTTGTAGGTCCCAAGGGGTGTGAGTAAGGTTTAGAAGGGGGGTTGAATAAACCTTACCAAATTTTTGATTTTAGTCCTTTTAAAATATTACAGAGTTAAATACACAAACTAAGTCCTTGATTGTGATTAAGTTAGTTAACCAAATAGAGTTAGCCACTCAACGGACGATTGAGTCATTGATAGAATAACTCACTTTGTTTAGCCTAAATCTTACCTTGGCTATGATGAGATTTTCAGCGGAAGACTTAACACCCTTGAATTTGTTTTAAGTTTGTTTTAAAACTTGAGTTTAGCACTTTGTTAACTATCAGTTGTATAGCAAATTATCAGCAGATATAAAGTGATATGCAGAAATAAACTGTTGAAATATAAATGACACAATAATTTTTATAGAGGTTCAAAGATGGGGTAATTCTTCTATTCCTCTCTTCTCCAACTCCTGGAGGAATCCACTAAGTATTGATCGAGTACAAAGTGGTTATCGGTCCGGATACAAGTCTTGATCACACAAACGACTTGCTCCTTTGGGACTCAGTCTGGAGATGCCTTGGTCACATAGCTGGCTTCTCGTCCGACTCGGCTTTTTCACAGGGCGGCTGCCTTGTTACTTCAGCTTACTTGCTCAAGCTTCTTGGATTTAATCACGAAGCCCTCCAATAACTTGAGATTGGTTCGACCTTGAACCTTTCTAAAATCCTCCTTGGAATGTAGACCCCTTTTGATTCTTTAAAAGTTTCCTCTTCAACAGTTTGAAGTTGTCTTTCCTTCACAGCTTAGTGTTGGATCGATTTCCTTCGAGATTTACGCTTGAGGATTTTGCTTGAATAACTTGAGAATATTTTTGCAGGTTACAGTTCGAAATAATAGTTTGAATGTTCGTGGTTCAGGTAATCAAGGTAACCTTTTCTCAAAGAGATTCCTCAGCCTTTTATAGTGAACTTTCAAAAATCTGCCCGTTGAATAGATAGGCTGATTTTCAAAAATCACTTGTGTTCGTTGGCTTGTCTTGTTGCAGTCCTTGATGTTGAAATTTCCTCGTATTAAATGAACGTTCAGCTTTTCAGAATATGACACAAGGTGCAGTGCTTCCCATTGGTTTATTCCTTTTGCACGCTTCTGGGACTGAGCACTTTAAGACATGGCAGCATGGAAGTATTACTTGTTTAAGTAACTTCCTTGACTTCTGTGCAACGGATTCTTTTCAGTCGTCTTGACTTGAATACAGTCCTTTATTCCCCATGTGACTTTGAGTTAGCTTCCAATCAATGGATGACTCATCTGTCACTTCAACTTGAGACTTGGCTTCTTGAGTTGACTTGATTGACTCTTCATACAGCTGTGTCTCAGCTGATACTCCTTCAGTCGAGTCTTTGACATCTCTTCCTTGCCATACTCAGCTGCTTCACAGTGGAGTTTTCATCCTTGTCTTTAGTTGACTTCTTGTATATTCAGGCATAGCTGACTTGACTCAGCTCATACAGTCCTATCTATTACAATACAAATTACAAGGAAAATGGGGGCGCCAACTTTCTAGTCTAAGTTTTACATGGCATTCATCAAAATCTAAATAATAAATTTCCCAACAATCGGGTTGGTAAGATCCGTCTAACAAAAAAAAAAATGTATGACGGTCTTATATGAGAATTTTCTACAAAATTTGGGTGGAAAAGAGCAAAAGCTCTCATCTTGCTGCAGTACTGTGACCAAATATAGTGATTTTTTGATCCCCTAGAAAATCGTTATCTTAAAAGCAAATAGAAGGCTCTGGCAATCTTTTCTTGTAAGTTAATTATTAAACTTAAAAACCTAACTTTTTCTTTCTAAAGTTTGTTTTTATTGTCTTTCAATTTTCAACCTTTTGGTATAATTATGTTTGGATATCCTAGGTTTGAATAAGTAAAATGAGAGTACAAATAACTATAAATTCCCTCATTAGTTCTTTTATGACGAAATAAAATAAGTAATATGCAATATTGACTATAGCTACACATCACCAAAAATTGTAAATGAGAAATCCCATCCCGTAAGTTTGCCTATTTTCAGATTCAGTCCTTTATTTTGGTAGGTTTGGAGTTTAATCCTAGAAATTTGTATGGAATGGATATTGAATCCTATATGTTCAATTTGAATCTTTAGCTTTCTGGTCATATAAGTTACATCTTTAGTTTACTCTGAGTCATTTAAGTTAAGATATTGTGGTGTTTTGGTCCTTTAAGTTTAAAAGGGACTTTATTTATCTCAATTTCCAAATCTATTTATCCTAGCGCTTAAAAATGGTATCATGACCTAGGTTTTTAAGAACTTTTACGAAATTTTTATTATAATTCGTAATTACCAAAAGTAATTAACCTTTGGTGAGGAGATTTATCTCCAAGAAATTTATCTGGCAAGTGTCGAAGATGTATTCATTTCAAGAAGTATCGTCAAATCTTGACATGTATGAACAAGAACATTAGGATAATTGATATGTCGAACAAGCAACCGCAAGAGTAAGAGGGGAAAAACTTGCAACACTGTGAAAGATAAAAGGCATATAATCTAATCTACATTTTCTACAAACGGATCTGATAAATGACCAGCAAACAACACATCAAAGCTATTGAGGAATCCCGTAACAACACAACTTCGACTGGTGGCATTGCGAAACATCACATAAAGTGCGGTTTCGGTCAAAAAATGTATAAAATTCATTAAGGGAATGTTTAATTTTTGATTTTTATATAGAAGCATGATGGACCTGATATGGTCCTAATGGACTATTTCCATTTAAAAGTCCTAGATAAAATTTGGCGAATGTTTATATAGGAATAAATTGTTGAAAATTATCAAGTTATAGGACCAATGTAAAATGGGAAAAAAGGATTTTTTTAGTCCTGTAAGTTGGACTTTTTTGAGAATTAGTCCTCTAAATTGTCACATTCATAATTTAGTACTTTAACTTTCAAATTTCTAGATACTCAGTCATTTAACTTTCAAATTTTCTAGATATTCAGTCCTTTAACTTAGCAATTTTACTTTTGGTCTTATAACTTAACATATTTTAGAAATTTAGTCCTATAACTTAGCAATAGTTAAATTTAACTAATTTATTAAAATGTTAGTACCCACACTTCACATTTTGTAAAGGGCCAAAAGTAAAATAATTAAATTTCAATTTTTAAAAATTAATTAATTATAAAAGCAATTAAAAATTAAATTAATTTGATTAATAAAAATTTAAATAAATTGAAATTTCTAATACAATTAACAAATTTTAGGAAAATTAAAATAATTACATCAAATAAGTAAATTAAGAATAATTTATTATATTTATGCAATTAACCTTTGGTGAAGAGAATTATCTGAAAAAAATGGATTCGGACTAGTGTACAAAATGCATTTATTTCAGAAGATTTATAAAATTAAAGCTTGAAATGTTTATAAAAAAATTAATTAAATTAAAAATGATTAATTGTTTTTTTAAAGTTAACTGTTAATTTATATTATTCAATTTTAAAAATAAAAATTTAATTAAGAAATAATATTTTAATAAATTAATTAAATTTAACTATTGTTAAGTTATATGACTAAATTCCTCTAAAAAATTATAGGACTAAATTTCTGAAATATGTTACATTATAGGACCAAAAATAAAATTGCTAAGTTAAAGGACTAAATATCTAGAAATTTGAAAGTTAAAGGACTAAAACATGAAGGTGACAACTTAGAGTACTAATTCTCAAAAAGGTCCAACTTACAGGACTAAAAATCATATTTTTCCAATGTAAAATTACTAGGTTAAAGGATCGAATATCTACAAATTTAAAAGTTAAAAGACTAAAACTCTAACGTGACAACTTAAATGACTAATTCACAAGTGGGTCCAAGTTAACTGACTGAAAATCCTATTTTTCCTCACTAAAAAGCGTAAACGTAGTTATAAAAACAACTTTCTAATTGTAATTAAGAATCTAAATAACCTTATTACAATCATTATCCTTTGTGGTAATTCTGTAAAGCAATACCACTTTAGATAAGAAAAACTATTTTCTACCCACTTATATAAAAGGTCATCTTTTCTACCCAATTTTTTCTAGTCTTTTACAGAAATACTCTGACATTTTTGTTCCTTTCAAAAACTAAATAAATAATCTTCTCTCTTTTATCTCCTCTTTTTATTTTAAAAATAATTTAAAGATAATAGTCACGCTATGAATTTAATAACTTGACAGCTTGCTGAGCCACGATAGAAATTCACAACATGGCACAAGTTGCCACGTTATAAAAACATATCGTGGCATGTTTTCCATGTTATGATTCATAAATTTTTATTGTGGTAATTGTTGGCACGATATATTATAAATTCATATCGTGGAATCTTTTTCACGTTATGATTCATAAATTTCTATCGTGGTAATTGTTGCCACGATACAAATTCATAACATGACACAAGTTGCCACAATGTAAATTTATAACGTGACACAAGTTGACACGTTATAAATACATATATCGCGACATGTTTTCCACATTACGTTATGATTCATAATTTTTTATTGTGGTAATTGTTGTCACATATATACATTACTATTGTGGAAACTAATGCCGCGATATGAATTTATAACGTTACAACAGATTCATAAATTTCTATCGTGGTAATTATTGATACGATGTAATTTCTATCATGACAACATGAGTCACAATAGGAATTTATATCGTGTCACAGATTATCACGTTATAAATTCATATCGTGGAATATTTTCCACATTATGATTCATAAATTTCTATCCTAGTAATTGTTGTCATGGTATAAATTCATAATGTGGCAACAAGTGCTACTATATGAATTTATAATGTGACAATACCTACCTTTGTCTCTTCAATTTCTCTCTCTCTTATTTTTTTTATTCTTCTCCTGATGTATATACTATTCTACTCTGCCGACGACATCATGATCGTCACCTTTAACTTTTGAACTAATCAAATTCAAAGTATTTTCATTAACTCAATCTGTCAACTTTTAATGCTGTGTTAGGAGCTCTATGAGCAGTGTATTTGTATTGGGCTTCTAAAAGGTTTTAAAATATTAAATTCTGTAACAATCTAATCTAATTATTAATAATATACATTGAAATTGCCACAAAAAGTCAAAACGACTTAGATGTTTAAAGGTCTCCGAGAATATAATTAAGTGGTAATGGTACAAAATAGTCATATAGAAAATGTAAAGATTAAAAATAGTCATGTTTTGTATACACATTTTTTTAGCCATTTTGGAGTGTAAAATGACATTCATACCCTTCTAGCAAGTTAGTTTGATATTTGAGTTATTTCTATATATCTTCTTACTCTTTTTTTAAGAAATTGAACCTGTAGTTTTTATTTTTAAATATGCAATATGGGTGTTGAATTATAGATATCGAAAAGAGGATTAATTTGATATATTATACATGCAAAACGAATTTAAAACAAAAAAGTTATGTAAATTCAAAGTTTTTTGGGAAAAAAAAAATAACTGGGTATAATTAAACAAACACTCGATTTGATCATTCGATGTGTGATATATAACATAAAGTTCGTTATTAATGAGTATTGATACTATGACCTAATAGTGAGGAAACAATTGGACAAACCACTATGCCACACAAACCTTTTGGTTATAATAATGAACTTTATGTTATATATCACACATAGAGTGACTCGAAATCGAAATCATGTTGTAACTCAATTGAGTCATCAGAAACTCGAATTCGAGTCATAGTGACTCGATGTTTTTTTAAAAAAAAAATTATTTTTTTTTGTTTTCGAGTCACACATGACTCGAATTCGTGTCAGTGTAACTCGAATTCGAGTCATAGTGACTCGATTAATTTTAAAAAAACAAATTAAATTTTTTTTTGTTTTCGAGTCACACATTACTCGAATTCGAGTCACAGTAACTCGAATTCGAGTCATGTGTGACTCGATTTTTAAAAAAAAAATTATTTTTTTCGAGTCATGTTCGAGTTAATGTGACTCGAATTCGTGTGACTCGATTTTTAAAAAAAAATTATTTTTTTCGAGTCATGTTCGAAAGTCAATGTGACTCGAATTGAGTCACATTGACTCGAATTCGAGTTCTGAAGATACCCAGATTATATATCACACATTGAGAGAAATAACCCAAATATCAAACAAACATCTTTAGAAGGGTATAAATGCCATTTTACACCCCAAAATGACTAAAAAAAGATGTGTTTGAAAAAGACGGCTAAAAAACATCTTCATTTGGGGTTGAGATCTCCTATTCCACTTTCCCTATTCCACTCTCTATTCCATATGTTGGATGATTGACACATGTACAATTGTGACATCATGTGACATCATCTTGTACACGTGTATTTCATCCAATACAATGGAATATGAGTGGAATAGGGAAAGTGGAATAGGAGATCCCATCCCCTTGATTTGTTGGGAATAGCTAAAAAAAAACCGCCTCTATAATTAATGTATATATATACCTATTTATATGAACAGTACTCTACATAACTGCACATACGTACACATACATATATAGAAAATTGTACAATATTGTTGACACATTTTCATTCTACTTTGGCAGTTGTTAGCCAAGTACTATTGATCAAATGGTTCTGTCTCTCCTCTTAATTATATCTCTCTCTTATTAGTTTTTTTTAATTTTTTTATTATTGCTATATATGTGATCGTATATAGTTATATTGATGGTATAAAGATTGTGCAGGGAAAGCACATGAATTGTGAAGGAGAGATATCAGTGGGGGCATGGGGAGGTTCGGGTGGAAATAATTGGAGTTACAAAGCCAAACATGGCATTAAACAAATAATAATCCGTCACGGCGGAGTTATTGACTCCATTATGTTTAAGGGTTTCAGCGTCGATGAGTCTTCTGCTGCCGATTATTCCATTAAATTTGGTGGTGTTGGTGGCGACCGAACGGATAAAGTCAGTATTACTTATTTAATTTTGACGTTAAATATGTAAAGTGGAGTGTCATAATATATTAATTTGTAACACTTTAATTTGTCTTATATTTTTCCAGATTGATATTGATTTTCCTTCGGAGTTTGTGACGGGCATAAGTGTGACGCACGGCCGTTGGGGGAATTTTCCTGATCTGGTGACCTCAATTAAATTCCACACGAATCGAACTCAATACGGGCCCTTTGGAAAGGGATCGGGTGACCCAATTACGTTCAATGCTGAAGGTGGAGTGGTAACTGGATTTCACGGTCGGGCCGGGGTTATCTGGATGCCATAGGAGTGTATATTAAACCAGCTTGCTCACTTTTCAAGGTGGTCCAAATGAAACAACATTCAGAAATCACTGTGAGAGGTTCGGGTCTTTTGCCCCCAAGTCCGGGACCTTGGGGTTGTGTTAAAGGCGGCAGAGAATGGGATGACGGAGTTTTTTCTGCTGTGAAAGCGGTGCAGGTGCATGTAAGCAGCAAATCCGGTGTTATAACAGCTGTCCAGTTTCAGTACGAGAAGAGAGATGGCTGTGATTTTTGGTCGCCAATGCATGGTACTTCTGTTGAAGATATAGTGAAAAGGGTAAGCATAATTAATATAATGCAGCAATTGTTTTATTTTTAAGAGCTGTATTGATAAATTTTTTGCTTAATTAATTTAGTGGGTTACATAAATTATAGTAAGTTATGATATGATATATATACTGAAAATGAAAGCTAAGTATTGGCTCATTTTATTATTAATAATTAATAATTGTGAATATTTTAGTTGAACATAAAGGATTTGGATCAATTAATGTTTCCAAATCATGAAAAGTCTGCCATCATTAGTTTAGGTGTCAGGTATTCTATCGTAACTTCACGTCAAATTAGTAAAATATGTTTTTTCTCTAAAGTGGTACTATATATGGTTTTTTTTAAGTGAAAAATAGCTATGTTCTTTTTAGTGATTTTGACTAAAAATTAAAGGTCATATCTTTCTTATATTCTATGTTTAGGTACTTGTCATTTTTTTCAAAAAATGTGATGCGGTGTATTTATTGGTACCAAAACATGTTTATGAGTAATGATAATTCTTGGTCCAAGAAAAGGAAAAAAAAAGGCACAATTGGAATAAAAATGTCTACAAAATATTTTTGTTATGAACAAATTACCAAAAATCCAACTGACTGACGGACCGTTTTTCTAAATAACTTGGTTGTAGATTATTTGACTAATTCATTTGATTGAATATGATTGACAGGTTGAAGTTGGACACAGTGAGTTCATAATTGGTGTGGATGGGTTTTATGGAGCAGTGGAAGGTGTGGATGCTATTAGATCCCTTACGTTTCATACAAATAAGGGGAAATATGGTCCGTTGGGTAACGAGATTGGCACATATTTCAGTTCCATGGGTGCTACCCATGGAAAAGTTGTTGGATTTCATGGTCGAAGTGGTGCTTATCTCACTGCCATAGGCCTCCACACTGAATATTTCTGATTGTCTTTACCTACTTTGAATTTGAATTCTTAATGTGTTAATTTGGTCGTGTTTATCTATCATGGATTATGTTTTCTGGTACTCTTATGTAAGACTAATTTCCTTTCGTATTTCGAGTGATCTACTATGCCTTTTTGATTAAATATTTGTGTTTTACTTACATTATTCTAGCAGTTAGTAAATATTTATGTTGTCAGGAGTTGTTGAATTTGAGCTTATATATACATGTTTTTTGTGTTTCTGCAATTTGAGCAGAGTGTCTTGTCATTATTTTCTTGCTCGTAACTTCATTTACATCTATAGCCTTTCAGTCCTGGGCTGATCCACCAATCATCATCAGTACTTATCTCATTAGTTTTTCGACCCTGTGAGCCTTGGGCCATTTTCTTTTCGTTAATTCCTCTGTTTGTTTGCCGACTCTTTGTATCATTTATATTTTATATCCTTCTTGGAACTGTTGAGACTCCCCGTTTATGTTCAATTAGAGGTGGCGAATCGTGCAGGTCGTGTCAATATCTAGCCAATCCCGATAATAGCTCGACCCTATCAGTATTAACTCGAACACAACACGATAAGTTTAACGGGCTGAAAATTATAGCTTGAACTGGACACGATAAAAACCCGATAGTCAAGGCACGACCCGTTAAACCCAATAATCAAATTTTTATACTTATTGATTTATTATTACTACCTTTTTTTTGGCTCTTTTGACTGATTTAGACCATTTGGCTCATTAAACCATTTACTAATATAGAATAATATTATTTTTTGTTCTAAAATTCATACATATAAAGCCTTGGAAAGTTAGGATTAGAAGAAAATGTGTAAAATAAAGATATTATTGAAGTTATCGGGTCTTATCGAGCTTATCAGGTCGGCCCAATATGAACTCGATTTCTTATTGTGCTTGTCGGGCCGGCCCGATAATAGCCCAAATATTCGCCAAAAATATTTTGGATCATACAACTACAAGTGTACAGTGTAGTTTATAGAATAATGGCAAGCAAGGTCGTATTCCTCAAGGATTGATATTCGAAACACTTAGGCTATAATAATATCGTATTTCAATTTTATTGAAGCGACCGAAAATCGAGTATTTTAACTAACTAAAATCGAAAATAAAGAAAAAGAAATAAAAATAAATTTTGCGAACCCCACAAGTATTTTCAATATCTATAGGAACAACCTTAGGCACATAATCTCAACATGCTTCTTCAATATTAAATGCAAATAAAGTTTTAAAAACCAATTCATGCAATTATATGGGTTCAATTCCTAAGTTAGTCTATTCCTCCTCCCGGGCGATAAATAAACAGTTGATTAATAACAATTGTAGGTCTCCCTACTCGTTACAATTATTACTAACTCCCAAAAGATCCGTGAATTGAATGGCTCCCCACAAACAGTTGTAGGTCTCCCGACTCGTTACATCTATTTATGTCTGAATCCGATTTCCGTCTTTGTTAGAACTCATCGTCCGAAATTTTGCACTAACAAATATGACATGCAATTTATTGATCAGATAAAAAGCAATTATAAATAAGCACTCGAATTCATAAAGTAGAAAGCATGAATTAATTAAGAAAACAAGTGATCATATTTAATATAAATCCACAGTTTCGATTATACCTCTAAGATCTGAAAGATATGTTAGTCCAAGTGGCTACGATAATCTAGAGGGGGGTGAATAAATTATGCCAATTTTCCGAATTATGCCCTCTTTTTCGAATGAATAAGCAATGACAAGAATGAAGGTGCGGGAAATAAACAACACGCATCGATTTATAGAGGTTCAACCCACCTAAGGCCTAATCCTCTACCACCCCAGTATCTCCGGGATAGATTTCAAAAAGAAAAAAGATTTTATTAATAATTACCAAAATTATTACAACTTCACCTTAAAGAGTACCACACTCTTCTAAAACCACCCCTTTGAAGATTACCACAATCTTCCTAGAAGATTACCACAATCTTCTAGCTACGGCACCTACGAAGATTACCACAATCTTCCAACTCGAAGAGCACCAAACTCTTCAACACGAAAAGCACCAAACTTTTCAATCAACCAAGTGTGCTCTTACCACAAGAACACTTCCAAGGATATCTTGTCTTGGATGACTTACACAAATTCAAGATTACAACTCGATAATGAATAATACAATTTTGAGTGCAAGTGTAATCAAGAATCAAAGCCTAGACCTCAAGATGTGAAAATGTTGTATTGTTTGCTTCAAGTCTTCCTCTATTTATAGGAGAGTCTTTAAGATTGTATCACCAACATAGGCTCCTTCATCTCCACTTTTATCTACAAAAACAAGATTACAAGATGTAAAAATATTATACAAAATTGTTAAAGTAAATCTTGCAGATAATGATTGTCCAACGGTTTGAATTTTGTTGTCAAAAACATATGGCGACCGGTCGAGTAGAGATAGAAATTTGAAAGTAGATCGCATATTTTTATACAGGGGTACCGGTCGATGGGGGGTTCGACCGGTCGACCCCCTGTTGGACCGGTCCAGGTCCTCAAAATCAATACAGAGAAAGATTTCTGGATTTTGCCAAGTTGCAACCACCGGTCGACCAGGTGGTCGACCGGTCGACCTCCTTCATTTTTCCCCAGTTTTGTTTTATGTTTAAAGTTTCGACTTTCAGGCACGGGATGCCCTCTAGGGCGACCGGTTGACCTCACAACAGAAGTGTTGTCCGATTTTTTACAAAAATAAACTTCAAGAAATACTCCAAAAAATTAGTAAAAACATTTTAAATCAATTGGGAGTATTTGGACAACATTTAGGGACATTATTTTGGTGTAAAAACTCAGTTAAACAAAATCATCAAAATCATGATAAAAATATTTATCTAACACAATATGCCAAATATTGATTACAAACTCATAGACAAATTCGAATCAATATTAAGACATCGTTTAAGCACAGACAAGAGTTCTTAGACATAGAAAGAAAACTCCTTCTTGTCAGGATAGATTCCCCTCCTAAGCCCTCGAAGCTCTTGTGCTCCCTTAGATGCGAAAGCCTTGTGGTGTTCTTCGTGACTTAGCCTTTTGCTCTCAGAAGCTCTTTGATTTCTTCGTTCCTGTGTTATTTGATGTGTTTTCTCTGTATGAAGTGATGTATTTTCGTGCAAGCCTTGGGTCCCTTTTATAGATGCTTGGAGAGATCACTTGTTTTGGAACGGGAAGCAAACTCTGAAAAACGTGTCGAAACAGAGTCCCACACGGCCGTGTGGTATTGGACTCAGCCTTCTTTCGCATGCCCGTGTGAGATGACACGGTCTAGTGGTGCGATGCCTTCCCATTCCCACACGGCCGTGTGACTTCACACGGTCCAACCGTTTGGCCTGATTCCATCCTCTATTTTTGCCCTTCTTCACAGGTTGTGTGATTTCACACCGGCACTTCCACACGGCCGTGTGACACTACACGGTCCCGCCGTGTGAAGTATTTTTGTCCACTTTCTTCGTCGTTTTGATCTTCTCTTCGCATTCGTCAATCTTAGTTGGGCATTCCAACTGATATTTTTCATTTTAAGCTCCGATTCCTGCAAGAATTACAAGAATATGGAGTATCATGTCCTTTTAAGGAAACTAAGTAAAAACGTAGTAAATATGCGTGCAAATGCATTAAATATATATCATTTTAAGCCCCAAAATGCACGTATATTTTACTCACATCACCAAACCCAGTAATTTCATGTCGTGTTCATGTCGTGTTGTCGTGTCATGCCTTAAATTGCCACCTCTAATTTTCATTGTCAATCACATCGGTCTCATGAATTAAATATTGATAAGATTGAAAGGAACAATTTTAAAACCAACTATTTCCTTAATTCCTTGTTGTACCTCATTAATGATGAATAAGCGAATCAATAACATTATGTCTCTCAAAAAAAAAACATTAAGCATGACATAATGATTAATGGGTGTATGTTTTTTTTCTTTTTTTTTTTTTGGAAAGCACATAATAGGTGTATGTTGTTCAACTACGTTGTACGTTGTACATACTAGTGTTGTTAACTGTTATTAATTTACTGTTTCATCTTTCTTCTTTTGTTCCACACTGTCTAAATAATTTATGGCATTCTAATTATATCCAAAATGTTTTGTACATCATATATATTGTTTCACTATCTAATAAATGTAATTTTTTTTTTGAAAAAAAATATATGAATGTACTTTTTTTTGAGTTTATATATGAATGTAACTTAAAATTATAAATCATTGATCTTATTGTATATATGCCAATTTAATGCACAAGAATATGGCAAGTGAATTTAATACATAATATAGGAATTGAATAGTAGTCTAGTTGATGGAGGCCCAAATAGATCGACCTGTCTAAGGGACCGAGCTGGTAAGCTTCGTCCAAATAGAGAAGCTCAATCTATTTGGTGGGCCGACTTATTGGACTCATGATTGGTCTAATTGAGGACCGAGCTATGGGAGAGATTTGATGGGCCAAACTTACAAGAAGGTAATATAAGTAAGGTGGGCCTGAACTGCGGGTCCAGTACGAACTTGGAATGAGGGCCAACGAGATAGTTAGATTTAAGGGTTTTGGACCGATCTATCAACATTTGGGCCAGTCTCTGGGCACTTGAGCAAGGGACATTTGGGCCAGTCTCTGGGCACTTGAGCAAGGGACATTTGGCCCATCAGG
Source organism: Rehmannia glutinosa (assembly GCA_016081115.2). Classification (NCBI taxonomy): domain Eukaryota; kingdom Viridiplantae; phylum Streptophyta; class Magnoliopsida; order Lamiales; family Orobanchaceae; genus Rehmannia; species Rehmannia glutinosa. The sequence continues at coordinate 68,075,160 of CM071928.1, forward strand.
CCAATTTCTTGGCTTTTGGGCCTAAGCTTTGTGATATGATGGATTGAGCGAGTAGGCTGGAAATAGACTGTAGGTCCCAAGGGGTGTGAGGTAAGTCTAGAAGGAGGGAGGGTTGGATAGACTTAACCATTTTTGATTTTTAATATAAATCAGAGTTTATCACAAGAAAACAGTTAAGTCTCTTGAGAGACAGCTGGGTCAAACTTCACTAGGGGAGTTAACCACTCAACAGACTCTCAGAGAGCTATTGATAGAGTAACTCAGCTGAGTGAATTTAGCTGAGTAAAAATCAAAAATCAAAAATCAATAGACTGTAGGTCCCAAGGGGTGTGAGTTAAGTCGAGAAGGAGGGAGGGTTGGATAGACTTAACCAATTTTTGATTTTTAATATAAATCAGAGTTTATCACAAGAAAACAGCTAAGTCTCTTGAGAGACAGCTGGGTCAAACTTCACTAGGAGAGTTAACCACTCAACAGACTCTGAGAGAGCTATTGATAGAGTAACTCAGCTGAGTGAATTTAGCTTTTTATAAATTCAATTTTCTTAGTTTTTAACATGGAAGTCTTTACACCTTTTTCAGAAATTGATTATCAACACTTATCTTTAATCTTGTTATTATTAGTTGGATAGCAAATATAATGCAAGTAAATAAATTTGTAGAAAATAAGGTGTAGAATATTAAATGACACAAATATATATAGTGGTTCGAAGATGGGGAAATTTCTCTACTCCACCTTCTCCTACTCCAGGAGGAATTTACTAATGCAATTTTGACTTTGTTACAAAAGTACAAACAGTCCGAGCAAACCTTGATCACACAGTTAGCTTCACTCATGGGACTCAGCTCTTCGCAAGGCAGCTATCTCACTGCTTCAGCATTTCAAATCGTTCGTACTTGATCACGTAACACTCCGCCGGATTTGAACCAAGTTCGAACTTGAACCTTACTGAGCTTCACTTCTTGGAAGAACAGACCCTTTTGTTCTTGAAAACAGGTTTCCTCTTCAACTTTGAAGTATGGCTTCTATCTTTCACATGAATGTGTTGGATAAAGTCACTTTGAGAGAGAGTGTTATAGATGTTTCCTTGATTTCTCAGATTTCTCTAATGTGTCTCGTACTTCTCTCTAAAAAATCCCTCACGTTCAAAAGATAGCTAGACAAATTCAAACTTCATTTCTTATTCGTTGGCTTGTCTTGTTCTTGTGCGCAACATTTGATGTTTATCCAACCTTTGTATTAAGTACCTGCAGGCGTCTGAATTGTACCAGACTTCTGCAAGTATTTTATTGGCTCCTGCTACTTGCACTCTTTCAACAAGACAACTTTTAAGGTTGCATGTTTGTCTCTTACCAAAATAGGTAAGTCTTGACTTTTTTTCACAACGGACTTCTTCAGCTTTCTCAAGTCCTTCAGCTGCTTTACCCCATAAGTTGAGTCTTCTCCTTGATTCTTGGATGACTCTGCTGTAAGTCTTATGAAAGACACAACTGTTATACTTGACTGAAGTTATTCTTGGCTACTGAGCTGCGACTCAGCTAAATCTTCTCAACACTTCTTCAGCAAGTCTTCTACATCTTCAACTTGGTTGCTTGATGACTCAGCTAATATTATAACTATTACAAGATGAAATAACATACATAATTTGGGGTGACAACTTTCTATTTCTAAGTTTTCTAAGTATCATCAAAATCTATATAAGAAATTTCTAACATGGTCTAATCTATTGGCCCATTAGTTGGCCTGATAACCTATGGGCCTCCCCGAAGAGGGTAAATTAATGGGCTTCATCATGATAACTCGCATATTGACCGAACCGATGGTCTTGGGAGGCTTGGGGCCCACGTGGAGTGCTAAGCCCAATCTAGTAGAAAAGCAACTTGTTGGTCCAGCTTACTTGGCACGAAACCCTAATCACATACCTATAAATAGCTCATAAAAAGGTATTTTTCAGGTTAGACTTCACACTCACACTATTCATATTGTTTCTATTTTCATATTTTTCTCTCAAGAGGTGATTCTGACTTGAGGTCGGAGAGCACCCAAAACCATTCCGACCCCTTTTTATAACGGTAGTTTTGCAGGCTTCAGATCAGTCGCACATCAGAGTTCGGTTTTATTGGACGACGGGCATTTTCCGACCGACCACTAGTAGTTAAAACTCTTAAACCAAGACCAAAGGTTTAGGGTTCGAATCCCATCAACTCTTCCTTCCCAGGAATACATAATATTGTTAGATGAAATAATATTTAAAATAAAATAAAAATTGTGAGGTGTATGTGTTTGCATAGGTTAATTAAGATAACATACTATACTATTTCTTTAAGACGAACAATTTTTGGCTGATTGAAAAATCGAGACCCAGATTTCTTAGTCCCCAAGCAAAAATGGAGGAGCATGGTGTTGGTAGTATTGTGCCTACGAGTAAATTATTATGTAATTGACATTTTGAATAAAATATTATTTTCATATATATTGAGCTTACATATGTCCATGAACTGTTTGATATTATAAATTGAGTGTTTAAGTTGTTAAACACATAGAGATTCAATTTATAATTCAATTCAAAGAATTAAAGTCCACGATCGGTAAATAAATATGGACAATTTATTTTGATAAGATCGTCTCAATTTTATTGAAGTTTATCTTGACTTTAGTAATAAAATTGTTAATACATTTAGATTGGACTGTACCACGTGAAATTAAATATTTAATTGACCAATTGATATTTAATTTCACTTGATTATCGTACATGACACCTTAATCCTGAGTATGTAATGAACTTTGATTACTAACTTGAAGTTCTTTGAGGCATCAATGAGTGAGATTAAATTGATGATCAATATCTCGATGCTTTGGGAATTAAAGTGAAATAATAAGGAACATATATTCACAATATGGAATCCGTCACCTATTTAATAGGCATGATCATGATCTCATGTGTTCTTCTAATAGACAGTATAATCCGAGCTCGAATTCGACATTTGTTGTTGAATTCATGATGTGATGGCAATCACATGGGACTGTCAGATAGAAGATGAGGGTTGAGATTATAAATATTAGAAAATGGATTTTGGTCATTTTATCATATTTCTAATATTTAGTTGATCAATGGGGTGACATGTAAGATCGACAAATCGGAGGATTTAATTATTGGCTTGATAATTTCAATTAGATTAAGAGTGCAATCTTATCCCTTTAGTGGAATGGAATAAGATTAATATATTATTTTGATTGGTCAAGAGTTGATTGGATCGAAATTAATTTATTGGAGCTTAGTCTAATTGGGTCCGATCGGAGTCCCTTTGGTGGCTCTAGAAAAGAACCGGAATAAATTATAAGAGTTATAATTTATTAGTGCGATGTATTTAATTAAGTGGGTGATTGAGATAATTTTGGAAAGAAGATAAATCATATGATTTGCCAATCAATATGATTTGATTTGCCAATCGAAATATTACCTAAAGTAATACTTTCCTTTTGGCAAAAGTTTCCATAGTTAATTATTTCTTCTTCCTACTTAATAACATCTATCGATCATTTTGTACCCACACACACAAGAGAGATTTTGACTGCATTCTTGAGTTCTTGGAGAACACCGAAGAAGGCTTGAGGGTTTAGAGCGTGGAATTTCTGCAGAAGATTTTTGAAAGCACGCTACAGGGTAATCTCAATTCTTTCTTGTTTGTACAAATTAATTAATTCATGTTAATACGCATTATGATTTAAGATCCTATTCCGGATTGCTCGAATCACATAAAATCGATTTTTGTGATTGAGCAATTCCGTATTAGCTAACAATTGGTATCAGAGCCTAGGTTTTGATATTGTTTTGCGTATTTTGAATTGATTAATTTGTTTATGCATGTGTTAGTTGAGCGGTGTTAGGGCTATGTGATTTATTTTGTTATTAGATTGAATAAGTTTTAATTGTTGAACAATTTATGGCATTGGGTTTTTATTGCGAAATTTGTATTTGTATTTTTCGAGTCTGTAACAAAAGGGGTGGATTATGTCTCCATGTTTTCCCTTTTGATTTAAATTATTGCACATAGAAATAAGATTTTTTGTGTAATTGTTTCTCCCGAAATCGAAATCGCAAATAAATCGCAATGAACTATGGGGACCGAATTGCATCTTCTTCGAATATCCAAGGGCCTTGCCAAAATTCGGAAAAACTCCATTGAAAGAAACGTTAAAAATTCCAATCGATCTGCGGGCCTTCTTGCACGCAGAGATGTTCCCTCGTGCACCCGCGATGGAAATCACCGCAGAAGCCCTTTGGATCGCTGGATGCGGCGGCGTTGGGGGAAATCTTCTTTGGTGGCGGAATCGGCTGGGCGAAATAGGAGCAATTCTTGAGTCGAGTGGTCTTCTCTCTCTCTGCGTGGTGCGGCGGGATGTTTTGCGGCGTGAGATGGTGGCCAAAGCGAAGGCGGCGTTTGGTGGTGAATCAAACGGCGACGGATGTGACGAAGAAGAATACGACTTGAGTCCCTCTGTTCCCATTTCGAATTAATTAAAAAATGCGGAAAAATGTAAATGGGTCGATTGTGCATCTTTGCTAGATTTGGGCCTATTTCAGATTTTGGATTACACACTTTTGGGCTTCTTAATGGGTTGCAGATTGGGATTTTGAAGGAGTTCATAATGGGCCAGACACAATACAAATGGAAATTAAAGAATTGGGCCGGTTTGTGGCTCAATTGAGACTTTAATTTATTTGTAATTTTGTGTCTAGGATGGGCCATAAATTTGTTCTTGTTTTTAATTATTGCTTTTATTGCTTTAATTATTTTGTGAATTAAATGTCATTCATATAACATGCCATATAGATCGCATATACACCGCTCTAGGTACTATATTGTCATGCATAGTTTTAATATTTATTTTCTTTTCTAATTTTTAATTAGATTAGAAATTTATGTTGTGATTAATAATTGGACCAATTTTTTTAAAAAAAAACTTGATTGGGAATTATTAATTTTTCTAAAAACCCAATAGTTAAAAAATATTAAGTGAGAGAGGGTGCACTATTTTAGTGAGCCCACGGTCTACTCTATTAGCCCATTAGTAAGAATATATGTTTGTCTCGTGCTAATGTTATTGGTCTCCCTATAGGAGGGCTACATTGTTTCGGTTACTAGATTGTGTCCATTTTTATGGTGATCAATTTTTAAGTTTTAATTAATTATGATTACCCTATAGGTGACGTAATTAATTTGGTGCTTAGAAATAATCAATATAGAGGTTACACACTTAAATCAAAGACACCATGGGGAATTCCTATAAAATATCCAAACGATGTCAAAGATGGCCAAATTATGTGGTACTAAATTAATATTGCATGAGTTGCTAGATATATTGAATTTAGTGGGAGGGTTCCAGCCTAGCCATAAATCACATTTATTTCTCCTATAGAGGAATATGTTTAAGATTTTGGAGTTTTAGGTTATCGCCATATTGTAGTAGTTTTGGGTCTACTCATGCATTTCTCATCATCATATATGAAATTCTTTTATTGTATGCAAGCTCAATTTATTTTGAATTTTATATTTCAGAAAAATGTCTGCTCATTCACTGTCCATGATACTATCTAAAAATCAACTAGTTGGAGAAAATTACATTGATTGGAAAAGAAATCTCATGATTGTTCTCACTGCGGAGAAGCTAAAATTTGTGCTAATCAACCATGTCCCACTGTTCCCCGCTGAGTCTCGGCCAAACAAAAGGAGGCTTATGATAAGTGGACTCATTCGATGAGATGGCCCGCCGCTACATTTTGGGATCTATCTCAAACGTGTTGCGGCGAGAAACATCGAGTATGAGTATCTTTGTCACGAAATCATGGAAAGCCGCAGGAGGAAATGTTCGAGCACCAGGGCGCGGGCCCGCCAAGCACCATTAGGTCTATAATGAACATGCGCATGAAGCTTGGGGCGCTGTGAGAGATCATATGCTTGCATTGATCGCTCGGTTTAACGTGTCCGAGGTTTTAGGGGCCGAGATCAAATCGGAGACTCGAGGTTGACATGGCTTTGGAGACTCTCCCCAGGAGATGTTCTCGCAATTCAAAGTTAGTTATAATATGAACAAGCTTAACATGTCCCCGACCGAAATGATGAAAAGAGCTCCAAAATCTTGAGAATGTTTTAAAGACCAAGAGTGGTGATGCATTTATCGTTACTTACGTTGGACCATCCTCTTCCAAGCCGAAAGGCAATGGAGAAATAAGAGGAAAAAGTCCATAAGAAGGGCTCACAAAGAAAAGCCTAAGAAGGTTAAGGCAGGATGGTAAGCTGGGGAAGTGCTTGAATTGTGGGGAGAAGGGTCACCGGAAGAGAAAGCGTAAATACCTAGCTTCTAAAAAGCGAGGTGATGGTGAGTTTTCTTTTATTGAGTCATGCTTAGTGGTTGATTCTCTGACGATACTTGGATAGTAGACTGGAGCCACTAATCATATCTGCAATACATTGCGGGGTTCAAGTAACCAGGAGCTCAATGAAGGGGAACATACTCTCGGGGTTGGCACGGGAGTCGTGGTGTGCGCAAAGGTCAGTTGGAGTTGTTTATCTTTATTTTAGCAATAATAAACATTTGGTTTTGAAGAATTGTTATTATGTCCCAGGATATTACTAGAAATTCAATTTATGTTGCTTTATTGTTTAAACAAGGATATTATGTCCATTTTTCACCGATGGCGGTTGATATTACCTTGAATAAAGCTCTTATTTGTAAGGGACATGTGAATAACGATTTGTATACTTTGAAACCTTCTGACAGCTCATTGCACCACACTACATCTAACAAACGCATGAAGTTATCTCCTACTAATGAGACTTATTTGTGGCCTAAGACTTGGTCATATTAACCTTGATAGGATTCAAAGACTAGTAAGGGATGGTCCTTTAAATGATTTAAAGGTAGACTCTCTGCCAGTATGTGAATCTTGTCTGGAAGGTAAAATGACTAAGAGGTCCTTTACTTCTAAAGGGCTTAGGGCCAAAAAAGTCTTGGAATTAGTACACTCTGATGTATGTGGACCCATTAGTGTCCAAGCTAGAGGTGGATATGAGTATTTCATCACTTTCAGTGATGATTACTCTCGATACAGTTATGTTTACCTAATGGCTCGCAAGTCTGAAGCACTTGAGAAATTCAAGGAATTCAGAATTGAAGTAGAAAAGCAATTAGGTAAGAGCATAAAGATACTTAGATCAGATCGAGGTGGAGAGTATCTATCCAACGACTTTAGAACATACTTATCAGAAAATGGGATTTTATCCCAGTTGAGCGCACCAGGTACCCCCCAACAGAATGGTGTCTCAGAAAGGAGAAACAGGGACCTTGTTAGACATGGTCGATCTATGTCAGCTTCTCTACTCTTGCTACATCCTTTTGGGGATATGCTATACAAACTGCAATATACTTATTAAATATGGTTCCTTCTAAATCTGTCCCTAAGACACCCCTGGAATTGTGCAATGGACGTAAGTCCAATCTAAGACATATCCGGATATGGGGATGTCCTGCACACGTGCTTAAGGGAAAGATGGAAAAGATGGAATCAAGATCAGAGTTATGCATTTTTATAGGTTATCCTAAGGGAACAAGAGGATATTACTTCTATAGTCCTCAGGATAAAAAGGTATTTGTTAGTACAAATGCAACCTTTTTAGAGGATAGATATATACAAGAACGTGAATCAAAGAGTAAGGTCCTTTTGGAAGAGATGAGGGAAAACCTTCCCAGTTCATCTATTCCAGAGATCCGCACTGAACCTACTCAATTCGAATTCACATTTCTACCGTCGTTGGTAGCTGGGTCTAGTGGGAGACAAACAGAGGCTCCACCTCTTCGCCACCTACTAGATCTCCATGCACGAGACGGAAGGAGATCATGTTCCCATTGTTCAGACACCTCTAGGTGCTGAAGATGAGAATGAAGAGCATGGTGTACAAGAGGTAGTGGGAGAACAACAACCAATTCCAATCATCCAAGAGCCTCCACCACTTAGACGTAGTGGGAGAGTCATTAGACCACCCTCTAGATACTTGCTCTATGGAGAGTCTTTCGAGGCAGTCTCCACTGAACAAGAGGAGGATCCCACTTCGTATAAAGAAGCTATGAAGGATATAGACGTTGATCATTGGAGGAGTGCTATGGATTCAGAAATGAAATCTATGTACACTAACTCCGTCTGGGATCTTGTAGACTTTACTAATGGGGTAAAACCCATAGGGTGTAAATGGGTTTACAAAAGAAAGAGAGGGATAGACGGAAAGGTAGAAACCTATAAAGCTAGACTGGTCGCTAAGGGTTTTACCCAGCGAGAAGGAATCGATTACGAAGAAACCTTCTCACATGTGGCCATGCTGAAGTCTATTCGGATCCTCTTGTCCATTGCAGCTCATTTTGATTATGAGGTGTGGCAAATGGATGTCAAGATAGCTTTCCTTAATGGAAGTCTTGACGAGTGCATATATATGATGCAACCAGATGGTTTTATCCAAAAGGGTCAAGAGCATAGAGTATGCAAACTGAAAAAGTCCATTTATGGACTTAAACAGGCGTCTAGGTCTTGGAATATCATATTTGATCAAGCTGTAAAGAGTTATGGTTTTGATCAAAATCTTGATGAGCCTTGTATCTATAAGAGAATTAAAGACAACAAGGTGACTTTTCGTCTTTGTATGTGGATGACATTCGCTCATTGGGAATGACATAGGAATGTTAACATCAACTAAATACTGGTTGGCACAACAGTTTGATATGAAAGACTTGGGAGAAGCACGTTATGTTCTAGGAATACGCATCTTTCGAGATAGGAAGAACAAACGGATTGCTTTATCCCAAGCTTCATACATTGATAAGATACTGGAGAGGTTTGCTATGCAAAATTCCAAGAAAGGCTAAACACCTTTCGGACATGGAATTCACTTGTCACGGGAGCATTGACTGGGACTCTAGTGAAGTGGAATACATGAAGAAGGTTCACTTATGCCTCACATGTAGGAAGCCTCGTGTATCTTTATGCTATGTACCCGACCAAATATCTCGTTATGCTCTTGGAATTGTCAAGTAGATATCAGTCAAATCCGGACTAGAGCACTTGGATAGTCAGAAAGCATATACTCAAGTATCTTCGCGAACTAGAGGATATATCTTTGGTTTACTCACCCTCTGATTTGGTGCCCGTGGGTTATACTGATTCGATTTTCAGGTGATAGGGACACTCGTAAATCCACATCAGGGTCGTGTTTACATTGGGTGGTGGTCTTTGTTATTTGGAGGAGTATCAAGTAATCATGTATTGCGATTCCACAACGGAGGCGGAATATGTGGCGGCTTGTGAAGCGACCAAAAGAAGCCGTGTGGGCCGAGGAACTTTCTGCTAAGCATTGAGGTGGTTCCATCCATCATCGCATGCCATTACATTATCTTTGTGACAACAGATGGTGCGATGGCAAATGCAAAAGAACCTAGAAACCATCAACGTGGAAAACACATAGAACGAAAGTATAATCTTGTCGGGATATCGCTCAACGAGGAGATGTGTTAGTAAGCAAGATAAAGATCCTGAAAAAATCTTGTTGACCCCTTTACTAAAAGTTTACCAACTAGAAGTTTTGAGGGGCATATTGAAAGTATGGGTGTACTAGACATGTCTCATTTACTCTAGGGCAAGTGGGAGAATGTTGGTAGTATTGTGCCTACGAGTAAATTATTATGTAATTGACATTTTGAATAAAATATTATTTTCATATATATTGAGCTTACATATGTCCATGAACTGTTTGATATTATAAATTGAGTGTTTAAGTTGTTAAACACATAGAGATTCAATTTATAATTCAATTCAAAGAATTAAAGTCCACGATCGGTAAATAAATATGGACAATTTATTTTGATAAGGTCGTCTCAATTTTATTGAAGTTTATCTTGACTTTAGCAATAAAATTGTTAATACATTTAGATTGGACTGGACCACGTGAAATTAAATATTTAATTGACCAATTGATATTTAATTTCACTTGATTATCGTACATGAGACCTTAATCCTGAGTGGGTAATGAACTTTGATTACTAACTTGAAGTTCTTTGAGGCATCAATGTGTGAGATTAAATTGATGATCAATATCTCGATGCTTTGGGAATTAAAGTGAAATAATAAGGAACATATATTCACAATATGGAATCCGTCACCTATTTAATAGGCATGATCATGATCTCATGTGTTCTTCTAATAGACAAAGTATAATCTGAGCTCGGTAATTCGACATTTGTTGTTGAATTCATGATGTGATAAGCAATCACATGGGGTATCGAGATAGAAGATGAGGATTGAGATTATAAATATTAGAAAATGGATTTTGGTCATTTTATCATATTTCTAATATTTAGTTGATCAATGGGGGTGACATGTAAGATCGGCAAATCAGAGGATTTAATTATTGGCTTCAATAATTTCAATTAGATTAAGAGTGCAATCTTATCCCTTTAGTGGAATGGAATAAGATTAATAAATTATTTTGATTGGTCAAGAGTTGATTGGATCGAAATTAATTTATTGGAGCTTAGTCTAATTGGGTCCGATCAGTCCTTTGGTGGCTCTAGAAAAGAACCTAATAAATTATAAGAGTTATAATTTATTAGTGCGATGTATTTAATTAAGTGGACCGATTGAGATAATTTTGGAAAGAAGATAAATCATATGATTTGCCAATCAATATGATTTGATTTGTCAATCAGAATATTACCTAAAGTAATACTTTCCTTTTGGCAAAAGTTTCCATAGTTAATTATTTCTTCTTCCTACTTTCATTTTGTACCCACACACACAAGAGAGATTTTGACTGCATTCTTGAGTTCTTGGAGAACATCGAAGAAGGCTTGAGGGTTTAGAGCGTGGAATTTATGCAGAAGATTTTTGAAAGCATGCTACAGGGTAATCTCAATTTTTTCTTGTTTATACAAATTAATTAATTCATGTCAATACGCATAAATCGATTTTTGTGATTGATCAATTTCATATTAGCTAACACACGACTTCCGGGTCAATTCAGCTGTTATTTCTTACTTTTTCCTAATTGGCTAAAGCTTTATAACATCACTTTCATTACAACCAAAGTCACCGACCTCGTAAAATGGAAATCCTTTTGGATAAGCTCAATTAACATAGCCATCTCAATCAACATTTCTTCCTGCCAACAAATCTAACATAGGACTATACTCATAAATACTAGGATCATTACAAATACTACAAGTTTATCTTAATTGGAAAAAAACCCACTTATTTTGCAAAATTACAAATATCATTTGACATATGTTTTTATTTCACAAATTGAACTATTAACTATTGAGGAGTGTTGAGGGGATAATTTGTATAATAAATACAATTCGAGATATTTAATTGTAACGCATAAGTGGTACTTATAATTTTAAAAGATAACTGAAATTCTTAATAGTCACACTAAAACTCAAAGGTAGTTTTTGTAATTATCCCAAAATATTATAGTATTTTTTTCTCCTTTCTTATACAACTAACTATAAAGATTAATACCCATCAGTTTAAAAAAAAAAACTATAAAAATCAAAGATATTGAACGAATTCTGATCTGCAGCCAAATAAGTATTATGTTGTTTTTATAATCATTCACATGAGCAACACTAGTATTGCAAAGTACTTAACCCCCTCTTTTATTATTTTTTGGGTCATTAGTACTGCATGTATTGAGATATTATGAGATATATACACATAAATTAAACCTTTAACCAAGAGGAAAAATATATATATTTTCTTTGAAGCAAGAAAAACTTTTATTAAGCCCCAGTGGTCCAGTAGTTATCTTTGCTACATTCATTTAGAGTTAATGCCAATTCTTTTAGGCTTGTATGTATGTTTTTTATTAGTCTGGTCAACTATTTCCAGTATACAATTTCAATATTTTTATTAGGCTGCTAATATAAAACCCCACAAATTTGTGTCATGAATTTTCTCCACAGTTGCATTGCAAATGCTGAGCTGAAAAGCCTGAAGACTAAACCAAGAAAACACAAACACCCTAAATATTATACATTCTGTTGATTGAAAAATCCAAAGAAAAGGGGTCACTGTAATTGATTTTGGGCCACGAAATTTGAGTTGGAGGAGAGCAAACGCTGCAAGAAAGCGATTTGAGAAATCAAACGGACAAGATAGCGTTTTTTTCTGATTGCCCTAAAAAAATCTCTATCTGAAAAGCAAATAGAAAGCTGTGGCAAGATTTTATCGGTAAGTTAATTATTCAGCTTAAAATTTTAAGCTTTTTTCATCACCATGCATGGCCCTTTGGACCTTTACTTCTTCATTTTATTTTCCCCCTTTTTTCTGAGGTTTTTTTGGTTCCTCTGACGTGTATTTTTTGCCCAAGTTCGGTGTATTTGTGATGAGACATTTTACCCGTTTCTTCTCTTTCTGTCTGATCTGAGATCCTGTATTTAGGACAGTGTTATACTCGGTCTTTGATTTGCTTTCGAAAGTATTAGAATGAATTAATGAAGAGTATGATTCTAATTTCTAGGAGGGCCTTGGGGGAAAATAATTTGCTCTCCTGTTGATTTTTCATGTGGGTTTTAATTTTCAACTAATATTTCGCCACATTAATTGGGTTACCGTTTACCATATTTGCGTTTTGACACATAGAATTACTTTTTAAACCCTCTCTCTTTATTTGGCCTGGTACTTATGATCCCCTCTTCCCTTTCCCTGTTATCAAGATTTTTCAGTTGCAAAGACAAGGTTCTCTTACAATCTGGTACCATTTACTCACTTTTCTCTTACAGCTCTAACTATATTAATACATTTGTCTTAGTGGTAAATGGTAATTTTTGTCATAGGTTTGAGATTTTCAGTTTTGGACATATTTCCTTGCTATTAGAGCTATTATTCACAATTGTTAGATAGCTCTATTTTTCTTGCAATATGATTTTGATTAATCATGGTTTTACAAACATTAAATATGATGTTTATTTCAAAACAGGGTTCCTCAGTTTCATTCATCTTGTTCCATCCATGTCCTCTTGAAGGGATCTGGTTCCTAAAAAGATGGAAAATTCTTACGATTCGCATAGCAACGGAAATATAACGGATCGAGGGCTACAGATTATCAGGCATTCTTACCAATCATCCGGAAGATTTTCGTTGTCTTGGTTCGATATAAGAGTGTTCTATGTTAGAATTAGCAATTTCACGGTTGATTATTCGACCCCAGAATGTCTTGCCTTAAACCACATCCCTTTAAGCCCAGACACAGTCCTTGAAGTAAATGGCATAAGATGCTCGATGGATTCCGAAGGAATCTCTTGCATTCTTCGAAGGGACAGGGTGGATAAGAAATCCGAAGAGGCTACTTTTGTCAGCACGGATAGCATAAGATTTACGGGCAGCGTAAAATTTGAGGTATTCGATAAAGAGGACCTTGTAATATCTGGGGTTTTAGAATTGTCAGGTAAAATCATGCTTTAGTTTATGTCTGAATTTTTTTAGATATGAAAGTTTTTTCATGTTTTAGTTTACATGTGAATTTTAGACTTGATACTTTACAATGATATTTCTCAGTATTTCAGTAAATTAAAGACTGGAGTTTTTCTCATAGAAACTCGTTTTATCTTAGGGATAATTACAACACCCCCTGAGGTTTGGGCTAATTACAAAAAACTTAGAGATGTTTCAAAATTAGAAATAAAAACACTCATATTTGATTCTGTCTTAAATTAAAAGGGGTAACTGTAATATTCTAGAAATATCAGGGGGCGTTTTGAATATTTTTTGCTTATGAAGGGAAAAAATGTAAGACGGAATCAAACCTCCAGAAGTATTTTGCAATTTTCAAAAAGGATTCGATACTATCTTTTGTGCCTTTAAGCCTAATAGAAGTTCTCGCACCTGTGGGTTTTGTTGTAAGTAGCCCAAATCTCAGGGGGTGTTTTGTGTTTATCCCTTTATCTTATTGTAAATAAGAAAATAAAGGAAAGACCCTTTTCTAATGTTCCAAATAGTTTTGTTAGATGGGTCGTTTAAAATGTGTTAAATAGTTTTAAGTGAAGAAGTAATATCTCACTAATGGGGCGTTACAGGTACCAATGGTTTTACTGCAGAATCGAATAATGTGGCCAAGAAGTGGAGCATGAATTGTGAATCAGTAATCAGTAGTGGTGTAGGATTTCTTAAAGGAAAACAAATAATGGGTGCTGAGTCTTTATCACCTACAATTGAAGTTTATGTCGCTGGCTGCTTTTCGGGGACTCCAATTATATTAACCAAGACGTTGCAAGTTTATAACCGCAAGAAGCCTAAAAAGGGTATGCTAGATGTGATTCCAGAGTATGATTCTTCTGAATCCCATGAAGAAGTTGCATCTGGGCATGATCTGCAGGTAATGTAGTTTGATTAATGTTCTTGTTCTTGAAATAAACGACTGTCTTGCATTCATTTCATTGTTGGTAATTAAGCAGCACACGGCATCTAACTGAATTTCCAAGTGCTTTTTTGGTTATGTTGGTCTTTATGAGAGGAAAGCTATTTTGTAATAAATTTTGCTCTCCGTAGAGATCTTAGAAAGCACATTGCTAGATCATGGAAAACTATTTACGATTGAGTTATTGGTATTCTGTCCCTTTCACATTGAAGTCCGCATCTTTAAATCTAGAGGCTATAACTAGGTTAAAAAAATAAGGGATAATTACAAAAACGGCCCCTGAGGTTTGGGGTAATTACGAAAGAAACCCAGAGAATTTTCAAAATTACAAAAAACCCATTGAGGTTTGATTCCGTCTTAAGTTTTCCCACTTCATAAGAAAAAAAATTCAAAAGCCTCTTTTACATTTATAGAAATATTACAATTAGCCTCTTAAAATTAAGGCAAAATCAAACCTCAGGGGTAGTTTTTGCAATTTTGAAACTTCTCTGGGTTTTTTCGTAATTACCTCAAACCTCAGGGGTAGTTTTATAATTATCCCAATAAATAACAAAGAAACAGAGTAAAGTTTGATTTGTCATAGCTATTTCTGCTACTGCACTTTTGATCCCACGGTGTTATGTTGGTTGCAAGTGATTAATCACTCTTCCTCACTTAAATTGTCTGAATAATTCAAGTTTGCTACTCCCTGGAACGAATGATCATGAGTAATCTACATCCTTCCACTACGATTGGTGCCTACTTCTTGACAAACATTTTTCTTTGGCAAAAAGGCACATTTCCATTGTGATTGATTTGTTAGAAAATATTCATATGTAAACACCTTGGAGTGAATTAGGTATACTAGAAATTGTCCATCCACATTTCTTGGATTAAGGTTATATCCGCTTTGAACCAATCCTGATCATACTTTTGGGACTTCATTCTTCGAGCGAATCACAAACACTTTCCTCACCTTTGGGAGTGTTTACAATCACTAAGAGAAAGTGCTGCTTAGTTTTAGGCTGGAAAAAAATCACTTTTTAGTGTTTGTAAGTGCCTACTTGTGCTTCTGATTCTGCTTCATTTAATCATAATCTAAAAGCAGGGAGATGGGTGCTTTAGATATTTGCTTCTACTTTTGGTTTGACTTTTACAAACAAATTAGCACTTTTACAACTTTTTCACCAAACACTTCTGATTCTATTTTCAAAAACTACCAACTTCTGATTCTCAACTACTTCTACTTCTGCCATAGTAAATCACTTCTTCTAAAAGTACAACTATTTGGGAGAAACGAAATCCAAATTAAAGTCCAATCGGGTCATAGGTCCAAAACCCGACTCATTTCCAACATCTCCATGGATAATATACTTAAATTGTACGAATATTTCAAGTTTGCTACTCCTTGGAACAAATCACAAACATAAGTCCACTATGGTTGCTGCCTGCTTCCTCTCAAGAAACATGTTTGTTTGCAATAAAAGGCCAATTTCCATTGGGATTAAATCTTAGGCAACTACCAGCAGAATCTTATCCTTGACATGTCATGGGGCATGGGCAGGCACAGATATTAAAGAGATAAGTCATATATATCTTCCTTTGTGTTTTCCCTTTGGTTATCCATATCCTGCTGGAAAACTGACATGCATGGGTCCCATTGTGACAGAAACTAGGTAGGTGATCTTGGATTGAGGGGCCCACTATGGCACTTGGGCTCATTTGCCACTTTTTCCAGGCCTTATCCTCTTCACAGGATAGGCTATGTCCATAACTCAGTTTTCATAAAGAATTCATATGATTTCTCACATGTGATTTCCAACTAAATAACTTAATAGGACCCATTGTATCTTGTGTTGAAATGCTGAGATTCTGCTTTATATCTTGGAGAGAAGCACGATATCTTCCGCGTTTATGACCATAGTTCAGTAATGCTGATTGTTCAATCTCTCTGATAAGATAATTTAACTTTGATATATCATTCTCCTTTGCATTGTTTCAAAAAGTATATGAACATGTTTGAGCCAAATATCATGTTGCGTTGTGTTGTTCCTTGTAACTGGATAGTTAGGAATTCGATGAATACCAATAGTTTTTTTTTATATGTGAAACAAGTGTGTGTAATGCATGACAGTGTCCATAGAAGAAATTATCATCTTTAGCATACAGCAAAAGTTTGTGTCTAGTACATTCATTTGCACTCTTGAAATTCATATTTTTTGGGGATAATTCCGAGAAAAAGAAAGGAAAAAACGTGAGGGTTGGGCTAATGACAAAAGGCCCATATATATTCCAAAATTACAAATAAAAAACAGGCTTGATTATGCCTTAAATTTAAGGGGGTAATTTTAATATTTCTATAAATTCAGGGGGTTTTTGAATGTTTTTTGCTTATGAATGGGAAAAATGTAAGACAAAATAAAACCTCAAGAGGTTTTGCAATTTTCAAAAACCTGTTGGTTTTTTTTTTGTTATTAGCCCAAACCTCTTCTTTTGTTTTTTTCTTTTTTTTTTTTTTTTTTTGTAATTTTCCCTATTTTATGTATTGCAATATGTTAATCATGCCAAAAAGAAGGTGTTCTGATTTTCTTGGCCAAACTTTTAAACATGTAGTGCTCTCTTCATCCAAAGATTCCCCTGTGCATCTCTGTCTTTTCCATAGACCTTCCGTTGATTGAATGCACAAATAACATCTTCTCTTCATCCAAAAGGGGGATATCTCACGAATCATAATGAAGCCCTCGAAAGCCATAACATGGAGCAACCATAGTGCTGCTCCGACCTACTTACTCAAAAATTGAAAAAAAATTTAATAAATCAAAAACTCGCATGAGAATTTATTTAGGGCATGTAACACATAAGCCAAAGGTTTAAATAAAACGAAGTTATTCTCTTGTGATGTTTACATTATAGGATTAGTTTATGGCATATGTCACATATATCAGGGCACATTTTGGTGATGTTAGTATGTATTCCTAATTCAGTTATGTGCTTTGTGCGCTTAAAGATCGTGTATTTGGTCTGTCTAATCTGTTGTTTTCTTTGTGTTATAGTATTCAGCTTCTATTTGCAAACATTATTCTCAACTACTCTTGGTCCGCAATAAATCATCTGAAAGTAGAAGTTTTTGCAAACACGATTTATGCTTCTCAATACTCCTGTCAATCCCCCTTGTGTTGATATTAATTAAAAAAGGGAAAACTCCCTGAGGTGTGGGGTAATTTCAAAAAACTCAGACATGTTTCATAATTATAAAAAGCTCCATCACCATCAGGTTTGATTATGTCTTAAAACTTAAGGGGGCAACTGTATTATGAGGGGTGAAATGTTTTTTGTTTATGAAGGAGGAAAATGTAAGACACAATCAAACTCAAGGGTGTTTTGTAATTTTTAAAAACTTCTAAGTTTTTTCTTGTAATTAGCCTGAGTGTCAGGGATGATTTTGTAATTATCCCATAAAAAACCCTCATATTTCATCTGTGCTTTGTCATGATATATATATATATATATATATAAAAACAGACTTCTGATGAGAGATTCACTTTTTGCCTTTCCAGGTTTCTGATTACAAAATTTACAAACCAGAAAGTGAGGAAGAAGACTACGATAGCTTGTACTGGAGACGGACAGAGTATATCGAAGGTGAAGACGGGGAGCTTTCTTGGTTCAATGCCGGGGTTAGAGTGGGCGTCGGGATAGGCCTCGGCATTTGCCTTGGGATTGGAATTGGAGTTGGTTTACTGGTTCGAACTTACCAGACCACAACGCGGACCATTAAAAGGCGACTTGTCTAGTTGGTCATCATATCATACATCCTTGTCTCGTCCCGATTTAGAGGCTAACGTTGGTTGGTAGTAAGTTTCATGTTTTTCGACGTTCTAACTCGATTCATGAAGAAAAAAGTTGAAAAAACGAAATGAAAATAGAAGTATTTCGTGGACGATAGTTTTTGTGCAATTTATTGTTTAAAAGAGTGCGGAGTGATAGAAAATAGTTGCAATCTGTGCAGAAACATTTTTGATGTTATCACTCTGTAAATAACATGTTTTTCATCTGATCAAGGTGAATACCGGCTTGGATGCTTTATGATATTGATGGTTCATGGTTGTGATTTTTACCAGAGCCTGCAGCTTGAAATGTGTCTGCTTAAAGTTTAGATTTTTGACAATTTGTAATGATTCTCTGATCATCATATGGTCCTATTAGGTAAACTCGAAACCTGTTACTAATTGCCACTTAACAATTGTTGTCGGTTTCTTAGAAGGGGCTAAGAATTTAATAACATTTAGGCATAATTACCAAAAATACACATGAAGTTTAGCCTAATTACAAATAATTCCAGTTTATCTTTCAAATATTACAAAATAGTCAATAGACATATGTTTCTATTTTACATCGAGGAAGTAATTTGTAATCTAAATACAAACTATAAAAAGTATCTGAATTTTTTAATAATTACTTTAAATTTCAGCAGTTTTGTATGATCCATACCCTTCAGCCCACAAATGCATAAGGGAGATGGGCCATACGAACTATGGAAAACGAGAACAATACGAAAATGCTGCTTGAACTGATCATTAACATTTCTCATAATTACGAGAAAAGAAACACGAGATAGGATTAAACTTCGGCATTTTCATAAAATACAGTACCCATATATCGTGGGTACAAATTTGGTTAGTTTTAGTCTAGTGAAATTCTAGACTACATTCCAAATAAAGCCTAAGCACAGTTTTAGTTTGTGATGCTGTTATTATGAATTTCACCATCACATACAACTCAGGAGAGTGGTGGAGCAAGGCACTCAGGCTCTGGAGCCACCTCGGCTCCTCCAAACCCGTTAGATTGGTGCTTGTCGAAACCCCACAGCTTAGCAGATTTCACATCATCCTGTGCCATTTGCCTAGAGAACTCCTCGTGGTCGTACTGCAGTGTGGCTTTGCCTCCAAACTCAGTTGGGAGATTGTCTACGTCAAAATAGGACCTCATGAGTTCTACACTATCCTTGTTCTTTGGATAAACGAATTTCACCTTCTGGAATGTTTTCGGGTCCAAAAAGTATTTAACCACCTGCAAAATACAAAAGCAACAGATTGTCCAAAAATGTTTAAAACACATGCACAAAAACACCCGAAATGGCAAAGAAAATGCAACGATGCCTGGTAATACAAGCACTTCGTGAAAACAGTTTATCCCGGGATAACTACAAAAACTACCCATGAAGTTTAGTCTAGTTATAGAAAAATCCAGTTATATCTCAAAATTACAAATACCCCCATAAGGTATTACAAACACCCCCTACCCTCCTCTAATTGGTAAAATCGAAACAAATATCAAAGGGCTATTTGTAATTTTGATACATAAGTGAGTTTTTGTAATTAGAATGAACATCAAAGGTATTTTTCATAATTATCCCATTAAAAGAAAATGAAAATACAAGCATGTCGTCCTTGCTTGGAATAAAATGGCATACAGTGAACTCCAAGACAGGTCATTCATTAATTAACCAATGCAAACACAATTAAGCACTACATATATATAGAAAGAAATGTGATGTTGAGGATTAAGTAAAGCATACCCTCCAAAATGCTTCAAATATGCGTGGGGGGCTGTACAGAAACGCTACGGCTAGTCTCTCAGGGTAATGATTTTGTAGTATATTGACAGTATCTCTTGCAGATTTGATGGGGACATTGGTGCTTAGAGACCATCCTGAGAAGTCTATTAACCATGCCATCTGTTCTTGTCCTTCTGGAAGATTAAGGATGGCATTCTCGATGAGATACACCAGATGTTTAATCTGGTTATCCATTGATGTCGTATTCTGAAAATGTCCAGCAGCACAATTTTTTCAGCCCTTTTTTATTTAAGAGAGGAAAAAGTGAAAATCAAATAGCTTATAGATCCTTTTCTGATACCTGCATTCCTGGTCTTAGTATAAGAACGGTCCTACCATGACGATCATGAAAGTTTGCTCTGTAAACTTTCCCAGTCTCGCCTTCAATTGCAACTTCATGCTAGTAAAGATCATTGTATATATGTACAGTTAATTTAAGTTGATAAACCACCTTGATATGAAACAGACTAAATGCACTAGTATTGTGAACATCAGCATAACACTAGCAAACAGATAGTTATACAAAAAAAGAAATGGATAATTAAAAAAAAACTGAGGTTCGGGCTAATTACAAAAAATTCCAGAGATTTTTGAAAATTGCAAAAGACCCCTTGAGTTTTGATTCCTTCTTACAATTTCCCCCTTCATAAGCAAAAAACATTTCAAAACCCCTCCTAATTTTCTAAAAATATTACAGTTACGCCATTAAATTTAAGATAGAATCAAACCTGAGGGGGCTTCTTGTAATTTCGAAACATCTCTTGATTTTTTTGTAATTAGCCCAATCCTCAAGGGTGTTTTTGTAATTTTTCCTAAAATGAATTTTGTCTCTCTTACCCAACGGATTTCTTCAGGTTTATAGCTTGACCTCCATCTTAATGTCTCTTCCAACATCTTCTTCGATTTGTCTACATTCCAGTTCCGAGCTTCGAGATATCTCTTCAAACAGGCATCAGTGCAATACTGCAGACTGCGACCGGACAATGGTCCTAGAGAAGCTTTAAGCTCGTTGAACTGCAAGAGAAAAAAAATTAAATAAAAGAAAAAAAGAAAAATCTATCAGACGATCTTCAAGCATGTAATTAGAGAACAAGCAGGATGATGTAAATTTTATTTGTTGTCAGTTACATACTAAATTAATCGCACATTTTATGACATGAAGAATTATGGAGGGATTCATTCACACAAATGATTTCCCAAAATTGCAAAACATTAATGAGTTTTGCAAGAAACATAGTAATCAGAGACTGCAGTGTTCACGCACAACAACTGAAATAAAATCATCATCTACTTCCTTTTCAGCTACTTCAACCAGGAGCTTTGTAATCAACTGATATGCAAATATTATTTTCAAGAAACAAAAATATTAATATTACCTTGCGCTCCTTCTGCAGCTCAACACTCTCACCATCGTGCGAAGGATTACTCTTGCGGAAAAACATGATGCTGCCTAGTGTTACTGTCGTCTAGCAACTGAGCTTATCAATCACTACAAAAATTGCATGAAGCCATTTTAGTACGAATCAACTTCTCCAAAGAATAGGAAAGCAGGTAAACAGAGAGAAATGTCATACAGCACCCAAGATCAAGCATATAACAGACATATTATGCCACGTACGACTATGTCAACTTAAGAGTGTCCTGCTCTTATAATTCAAAGCTGTTAAATCTGTGCTCAGCAACCTCACAGAAGACGAATCAGTTTTTCTTTTCTAATTTAACAAGGTAAATGATCAAATTTGTTATCGATTTTTCAGCATTAGCAGTTCCACAGTACACTAATTTTCGGCAAACCTTTAGGCAACTCTTTTATGTTAAACTATACTGAAACATGGCAAATTCATCGACTTGAATATCTTTAGATGAGCCAATATCAGGTACAGTGACATGTATTTAACCTCTAATATACCCCAGCTCTAGCTGCAATAGGCTTAATGCCAGGAGATAGGTGCAAACCCATAACCCCACCCCATTCAAAACATACTTCCTACCACAATTCAAGCACACAGATACACCAGAAAGAAACAAAAGATGAAAATGAGTCATAAGTCAACTCAGGTCTGATAACAGACATATAAGTACATAAACACACAAATACACACACATACACCACGGCATACCAACTAAATGTATTTTATGTTATATATTTCAATGCGATTAGTAATCTTTTTCCCCTTCTGGGTGGGGTTCCGCGGATGGGGATGGCTGATCTCATTCCAAAATTAAAATGCAAAACAAAACTATTTTGATGCCTGTTTTTGACTGAAGTTCCATGATTTGTACTTTGTAGCGTTTAGTCCTAAAATGAGAACTTTCAATTTCTGTAACCTGCGTTCCTTGAAAGTATAAGATTGCTGATCAAAAATCACCGAAAGATCAAAACTTTGACTTTCACACAAGGCACAAAAACTCAAGTGCCGGCTATAACTTTAGTCAAAATTTCACCGTATCAGTATTCAACCACCCAAAAAATATAGAAAAACGAAAGAAATACGATCGGTCAATCAAGATCCAAAAACCCAGAAACCACACCCAAGCAGATGAAAAAACAAAGTCGCAGCCAGGAAAGTAATATCTCACTCCCCAAATGCATAAGACAGAATACAATTGAAACCAGAATATCAGATTCATACTTAGAATGAAACAAAAACGACAGAAAAAAAAAAAAAAAAAAAAAAAAAAAAAAAAAAGCACAAAGTAATCAAGCGTCAACTCACCCACAGAGAAATAGAGATTTGAGACAGAGAGGTTTTGCCTCTTCTAATCTTCAGGAAAATGTCATGCAAACTTTCCCAAAACCAGTTATACAACACCGAACTACGCTCTCTCTCTTTCTCTTTCTCTCTCTCACACGCACTGTGTGTGAATGAGCTCTCAATAGAGTGTGAAACTCTGAACTGTATATTCATATATATTGTGTGTACTGTGTGTGAGAGAGAAATAATTACTGTAATTTGGTAAATAATGTGTGAGGGCACAATCAGATATTTTTAACTTTTTGTTCTAGAAGTCTATAACAAATAGATGCACGGTGCCGCATACTATTTTATATTTAGGGATTGTCTATCTTTCGTGGGGATTTCATATTTAACAAATCACAGCCATATCTTGACCATTCGATCAGATATTCCTGAAAAATATTGCCACGTGTTGGTAAATCTACTATTAGAGGTCCTGTCAATGTAACAGATCTCTACCGTCTTATACCTGAGCTCTACACGTGGCAAGTTCTCCAAAGGAACGGCCCCGTTTGCTTGCAATTATTCATTTATGACGTAGTCGCATATATAATTAAGGAACAATTGAAACCATAGGAAATGAAAATCAATGATATTTATTGAAAGAAATTGCAAAAAAGTATTTTCTTGTGATCTATTGTTAAATGGGGAAAAATATGTTGATGGGATTATGAAATGCTAAGTAAAAGATTCAATAATCAAATCAAATAAATACAAAAAATGGTTTTATTTTTACAAGAACACTAAAGACCAATGTTTTTAAACCCGAACCAGACATCGACCCGGATTAATATCTGGGTCATGGGGTCACTGGTTCAACGGGTTAAACCATTTTAAACAATCGGTTTATCCATATACATACATCCATATACATACACATATATATGCGCAAATGTCAAAGATAAATACAAGCATAAATGTAAAAAAATTCAAATACAAATAAAAACAAAAACAAGTTTAATAAATTATAATATTCAAATATATGTATAAATCGAATATAAGAAAAAATTATATGTAAATTTACCTAATATTTTTTCGTTTGTAATAAAATAAAAAATATTCTTAAAATAAAATTGAACCGGGTTAACCAAGTTACCGGTTTTTGGGTTTTTTACCGGGTTTAATCAGGTAGCAAAGGGTTTTTTAGCCACCGTATTTTAATTTAAAACCGGACTGGCATGTGACTGGTTCCCGCTTAAACCGGTCGAACCGGCCAGTTCGGTCCAAGTTTCAAAACATTTCTAAAGACATCTTATTCAAAGGGATAGCCAATCGGTTCGTCTACCTCTAGCTCAATTTTTTTCCCCTAGCCCAACTACTTTTGTCCCTTAAAAATATATAATTTTGTTTTTTTTTCCTTAGAGAAAATAGCACAAAAAAATTGGAGTGCGTCGGGGGCCATGAAGGCCTCCCTTAGTTCCGGCCTGGATCTTATTATCAAATTTTTGAAATTATAAACCATAGAAATAGGTATAAAAATAAAATCAAACTAATTTCTGGAAGTCAATTATGTGTTCCACAAACAATTGGAAACTTTAGGTCAATATCAACTCAAAAACTTTCCCAACTTTTTCTAGAATGCATCTTCCCTAAGCACTAAAGTCCATCCATGCGTTTACATATTCACCTAAGGCTCCCAATGGATATGAGCCGGTTTCCATTTTCGTTCCATTGGAAAAAAAAATTTAACCAAACATACAATTATGTATAAAAATTTCCAAAAATATATTATTTTTTCACTTTCACATTTTCTTATTTTTCTTCTTACCAATCACATCTGCACATTTTTTCACAAAAAATTAATCATTGTTACACATTCTCCCACAAATTTCACTATTCACTTACTCACACATTTCTAACTACTAATCATATCAAATCATTATTTTACTATATTTAAATAAACCAATTTTCATCATTACTTTTCCATCCCACATTCAATCATACTCTCAAAATTTATCGTTTTTTCTTCCACATTTTTCTTACCACTATTCTCTGCCAAAAGAAAATTTTTTAAAATAAAACCATATCCATCGCTAATTTCTTCCCCCACTTTGACTATCACAAGCGATTTTCTATTTTGTACTGTGGTTAAAAAGTTTGTAATGTCCCCATAATTTCATATAGTGAAAATATATTTATGGTAAAAATAAATTTTTATTTAAAATAAAATATTAATTTAGAACATTAGAAAAACCAAATAGAAGTCGAATAAAGAAACTACGTACTACTTTTCTTGTTCTTTTTTTCTTGGATCGAAATTTCTATTTGGACTTGACCTATTAATATATTTGTTGCCCATTAATATTTTCGTCAAGTGACATAGATTGAGATAGAGATACAATAATACAGGCAAAAGGAAATATTATTAAACAGCATATTGTCAAGATGTACAAAGCCTAACTATAATCCTGAACATTAATATCCCCAGCATTTGGGCCAACCCCATCAGGAGTCCCCTCACTGTCACTACTTAAAGTATGGGGAACTTGGGATTGAAGGGGTACAACAGAAATAGGGGTAACAGAGGGAAGGGCAGAGCTGGATGCAAGATTGGCTGGCGGCTCGACCTCAGGAGTTGGCTCAAGAGCAGCTAACTCCTTGATGGCAGTAGAAAGGTCAGGAATCTCCAAAGTGTAGCCTTTGCCTTCGGCTCTCTTGGCCATCACCAGCATACCTTGTTTGAGATAAGGCAGGGCTGCTTCCGCAATCTTGTCCTGGTACTCATCCGAAGCTAGGAATTTCTCCTTTTCAAGAGCCCATTCGGCCCTCCCTTGCTGAAGACCTGCAGCTCTTTCAAGAGGGAGTTGCTGCTTGGTCTTGAGTAACTCCTCCTCCACACGTTTGGTTTCAGCTCGAGAGGCTGCAATGTCAGTGTTGAGGTTGGTAACGTGGCTCACAGCACTTCGCAAATCCTCCTCGAATTTGGTAGCTCGGGCCTCAAGCTACTTGAAACGAGTCTCCAGGATCTCGTTGGCACGGCGCAGCTCGGTCGCATCAGTTAGGCCGCAACGAGCATCTCGAACTACTTGACTCATATTCAAGATCATCTGTGAGCAAAAGTGGGGTTATTAGTTTTAAATACTGACTGAGCAAAGAACGCCAACGTATAGCAAAATTATTACCTTAGAGGCATGATGAGCCATGTCACGGATGCGAAGCTGGATATCGCCTGGAGTCAGAGCTCGCTCGTCATTAGGGGTCAGAAGATTTTCTACCCAAGTGGCATTGAGCTCGGGAGTGTTAATAGTCAGAGAAAAGTCCTCAGGAGTGGGTGTAAGAATGTCAGGCATGGAAAGGCGAGTTCGAGACGAGGAGGGATGGGGAAGTCTAGATGTAGAGGGCCGCTTACGGTTCGCACTGTGTCACCGAGGAGAAGAGTCGCCGGTGGGATCAGTGTGCTCAACCGGTGGAGCGTGGAGAGGGGGAAGATCTTCCCTATGGTTGCTGGTCAGGGGAACATGTCCCTGGCCCTCGGGATGCAAAGGCTGTTGAGAGTTTTTTCTCGTTTCAGCAGCTGAAGCCAGCCTCTCCAACATTGCTTGCTCTGCATAAGGAGAAAGGTTAAGCACAAACAAATACATCAAACTATATAAAACAATATCAAGGCAAATACCTAAGGTGCCGGGCAGGTAGTAACTCAGGCGAAAATGATAGAGCAAAGCCCAAGAGTCGACCAAGAGCTGGGCATGATAGGGAGCAGTATTTAAGCGCCGAGCTAGGGCCAGGACATGAGGAGGCGGTTTGGGAGGACGACCTTGGTGAGGTAAGTCATCTAACCACCTAGTAGGAAAGGTCCAAGGAGTAGGGGGGAAATATAAAAGAAGCGTTTCTTCCAGTTTTTAGGCTGAGTAGGGTTATTGATCGAGGAAGCCATGCGAATTTCTGGAGGAAAATGGGTATTAAATGTAAGTCCAAGTGGCTACGATAATCTAGAGGGGGGAGTGAATAGATTATCCCGGTTTTTCAGATTTCGCCCTCTTTTTCGTGAGACTTAAGCAAAAATGAAATGCTAAGTGCGAAAAGTAAATAGCACACGTCGATTTATAGTAGTTCAACCCACCTAGGGCCTAATCTACTACCACCCCAGTATATCCGGGATGGATTTCAAAAAGAAAAAATGATTTTATTAATTTACCACAAATTAATACAACACCTTGAGGATTACCACAACCCTCTTTCACCACTTTGAGGATTACCACAACCTTCTTACAATACCTTTGAAGATTACCACAACCTTCAAACACCTATCACCTAGATCATCCAAGTGTATTCTTACCACAAGAATACTCACAATGATGTCTTGTGTTGAATGATGACCAAAATCAAGATTACAACTCAATAATGATTGATACAATATGAGTACAAGTGTAATCAAGAATTGAAAGCCTAGACCTCAAATAAGTGCAAGTGAAAGTGCTTAGGCTAATACAACAAGATATATGAAAGTGTTTGCTCAATTGCTCTTTGCTTGTGTAGAGTGTTGTATCTTGTTGCTTGAATGAAGCCTCTATTTATAGGAGAGGACTTGGCTTTCATTTCCAGACATTGGCTCCTCCTTGGGGAGTGATTTGCTGCAAAAGAAACCATTTAAAATGATCAATATAGCTGTTAGAAATCAATCCCACAAAATAGGAAAAGCTGTCAGAAAAACGCAACGGATAGTTTCTTGATAAACATGGGTTCGACCGTCACAGAGAGATAAGTTGAAATTGAATTCTGCGAATTTTTACACAGGGGACCGGTCGCGGGGGGGTGCGACTGTCGCCAAGTCATGGACTGGTTGGAGTTGAAGAAATTACGAAACAGAGAAGACTGAACCAAAAAACCAATTCCCAGGTACCGGTCGCCCAGGGGGTCGACCGGTCGCTCTCACCGGTCGACCACCTGGTCGACCGGACGCCCTGTCCCTTTTTTCTTACGCCTCATTTTCTATTTCAAAACTCAACTCAGGTACGGGTTGCCCTATAGGGCTACTGGTCGAGCTGAAACAAATATGTTGTCCATTTTTTATCGAAAATAAACTCCAAAAATACTCCGAAAAATAGTAAAAACATTTTAAGTCGATCGGAAGTATTTAGATAACATTTAGGGACATTGTTTTGGTTTAAAAACTCATTTGAACAAGATCGAACAAAATCATCAAAATCATGATAAAAACATTTATCTAACAAACTCCCCTTTTTGATGATTACAAACCAAAACAATTTTCTTGAGGACAACTTTGAAAACAAATCAGTTTTTCGGTTTTACGAGTGAACTATCCGTTAAAAATATTCCATACAAAGCTCCCCCTATCTATGAGCATATCAACAAGAGATATTGCATAAGCTAGAAGCACAAGCTATAACAATCTTATATAAGATGCCTATAAACATCATAGGCAAAAGAAGCTCCCCCCACACAATACTTATAATCTTTTGCAATTGAGTCCATAATACAAGCCATGGACTAGGTATTCTTGGCTTTAGGAAGCCATAGCTTTTTATTGCAAGCTTTTATTAGCTTCTTTTGGCTTAACGAGCCAATTTCTGTTTCTCCCCTTTGGAATCATCAAAAAAATGTTAGGATGATAAAAACATCATACAATTATATCAAAGTGTGCGCCAAGGGACGGTTTATCAACCGTTGAGCAATTTAAGCTTAAAAAATCTAAGGAAAATGGGAGAAATGTATCATGAAGAGTTCATACGCTCGTTTTATTTGCCAAAACCTGATCTCAATAAATATTGGAGACTTTTGGAAGCAAGAGAATCATGTAGAAGTTGAAATTTTCATTGCGACATTTCATCGAACACTTAGTGGGCGTGAAAATTAAAAGAAGTTGTATATAACCCTTGTAAATGATTCAAGCCAAAAAATTTCAACACCAATTCAAGTCAAACATCATATATTACAACATAACAACCAAGCTAATCATGATCATACGACAATTACATCAAACAATTTACAAGTAAGCCAAAAACTCAAGGGTTCAACCCAATTGAGTAGAGGAACTAGAATTCTTACCATTTGATCGGTAAAGATGAGCGATGAGGATGATAATCGAGCTATATAATGTCCAGGTTGTGAATGGAATGCATGAAAATCAATTTTGAGTGAAATATGTGTGAATTTGGCAAAGGGGACGAAAAATGGCCAAAATATGTTAAAATGGCGAATGCAGAAGACAGAACGGTTTTAATCCAAATTATGGCTTAGGGCGACCGGTCGACGTTGAGGACGACCGGTTGCCCTCAACCTGTTTAGCCCACTGTCTTGTCATTTTTAAGAAAATCCGATTTTCAACCAAAAATCCGATTTTTCGCACCTAAGTTTTAGAAACATGCAAAATGCAAATGTAAGTCTCATTCAATATGCATTATGCCTAACCGAGCTCATATCGACGCAAAAGTCTCGAAAGATAGCGGTTTTGTGAAAATATCCGCTAATTGATCTTGAGATGGTACAAAAGATATCTCAATTTTTCGTTTTGAAACACAATCCCTTAGAAAGTGATGTCGAATCTCAATATGTTTAGTGCGGTTATGATGAGCCGGGTTTTGAGCAATATTTATAGCGGATATATTATCACAAAATATAGGTATGCGTTTTCAAAAGAGCATTTGTAATCCGCTAAGGTTTGTTTCATCCAAAGAAGTTGTGTACAACAAAAAGCGGAAATATATTCGGCTTCGCCGTTGAAAGAGAAACACGTTTTGCTTCTTTGAAAACCAAGAAACTAGGCAATCGCCTAAAATTGACATGATCCTAAGAAGTACTTTTCCGATCATCAATATTTCCCGCATAGTCAAATCACTATAACCTTTAAGAGAAAAATTTTCATTCTTTGGATAAAATAAACCATATTGAATAGTGCCATTCAAATATCGAAAAATCCTTTTAACTGCACTCATATGAGATTCTTTGGGATTGCTTTGAAAACGAGCGCATAGGCATACGGCATGAAGAATGTCCGGTCTACTAGCGGTTAAATAAAGTAAACTACCAATCATACCTCGATACTTTGATTCATCCACGGACTTGCCTTTTTCATCTTTGTCAATTTTGACATTTGTTGCCATGGGGGTGGAAACGGTTCTTCCTTCTTCAATGCCAAACTTTTTCAAAAGTTCTTTTGTATACTTTGATTGCGAAATATAAATACCTTCTTGACATTGCTTAATTTGAAGTCCAAGAAAGAAGTTAAGCCCCCCCATCATACTCATCTCGAATTCACCTTGCATCAACTTATAAAATTTCTTGCACAAAGAATTATTAGTAGCACCAAAGATAATATCATCAACATATATTTGCACAAGTAAACAATCTTGCCCTTTTTCAAAAACAAAGAGAGTTGTATCAACTTTACCTTTTATAAAACCATTTTGCAAAAGAAAAGAGCTAAGTCTATCATACCATGCACGGGGTGCTTGTTTTAAACCATACAAGGCCTTTTTAAGTTTATAAACATCATTAGGCCTAGAAAATTTTCAAACCCCGGAGGTTGTTTTACATAGACTTTTCTTGAATAATACCATTTAAGAAAGCGGATTTAACATCCATTTGGTAAAGTTTGAAATTTTTAAAACAAGAATAGGCAAGTAAAATTCGAATAGCTTCTAAACGTGCTACGGGTGCAAAAGTTTCATCATAGTCAATACCTTCTTCTTGACAATACCCTTGAGCTACTAACCTTGCCTTATTTCGAACAATGTTGCCTTGATCATCAAGTTTGTTCCGGAATACCCATTTTGTACCAATTATGGTTTGAGAAGGAGGACAAGGTACCAATTCCCATACATCATTTCTTTCAAATTGATTCAACTCCTCTTGCATCTCTAGGAACCAATCCTCATCCTCAATAGTCTCCTTAGCATTTTTAGGCTCCTTTTGAGAAATAAGAGCTTTCTCGGCAAATTTTCTCCGGGTCATCACTTTGTCAAGGGGATCACCAATAATAAGATATTTAGGGTGATCTCCCTTAAATTTCAATGCAACGGGAAGATCCGAGATATCACCTCTATCTTCTTGAGGACCATTTGAGGTAGACGGTTGATCATTTGATGTAGAAGTTTGAACATTTTGAGCATCAAGTTGAACAATGGGTTCAATAATGTCCTCTTCATCACTTTCATCATTGGGAATTCTTTCAACACCCGAAGCTTCATTGAATTTGACATGGATGGATTCTTCAACAACTCCACTAGTTTTATTGTAAACTTGATATGCTTTGCTTTTTGTTGAATACCCCATAAATATTCCTTCATCGGCCTTAGGATCAAGTTTGTCTAATTGATCCTTGGTATTCAAAATAAAGCACTTACAACCAAATATCTTGAAATAACTAATATTTGGAGTTCTACCTTTCCAAAGCTCATATGGAGTTTTATTCATTTTAGGACGAATATAAACTCGATTAATGACATAGCAAGCGGTACTTACGGCTTTGGCCCAAAAATATTTTCGAAGAGAAAATTCATTGAGCATTGACCGACTCATCTCTTGGAGTGTTCGATTTTTCCTTTCGGCTACTCCATTTTGTTGAGGTGTCCTTGGAGCCGAAAAATTATGAGCATATCCTTTGGTTTCACAAAAGACTCGGAATTCACCATCAAATTCTCCACCTCGATCACTTCGAATAGACTTAATAGTGACTTCCTTTTCATTCTCAATAAGTCTACACAACTTAACAAAGTCATTAACGGCATCGCTTTTATTGGGAAGAAAAAGAGCCCAAGTATATCTAGAAAAATCATCGACAATAACGAAAGTGTAATGTTTTCCACTAAGACTTGTCGTACCAATATCCTCATACAAATCAAGGTGAAGCAATTGTAGGGGTTTGGTTGTGGAAATTTCATTTTTGGGCTTAAAACTACTTTTAACTAATTTGTTCTTTTGACAAGTGTCACATAAGCCAAGATTTTCAAAATTCAATTTGGGTAGTCCTTTCACATGTTGGTTTTTGTAAATATTTTTCAAATTCTTATATCCAACATGTCCAAGTCGCCTATGCCATAAACTAGTTAAATCATTATTGGCGACTAAACAAGAAACATTTTGACTAACCAAATCACTTGTACAAATTTTGTAAAGATTGCCTTTTCTATATGCTTCACAAATAATTTCACCATTTTTAAGTATAAGGCATTTTTCTTTATTAAAGAAACATCATAATTTGAATCACAAAGTTGGCTAACACTTATCAAATTAAACTTAAGCCCTTCTACTAAAAGAACATTACTAAGAGTGAAAGAAGAGTTACCAATTTCTCCATTTCCAAGAATTCTTCCTTTGCCATTGCTGAACATGACCATACCCTCTTCTTGGAGCTTGATGTTGGTAAAAAGTTCTCTCTTTCCGGTCATATGGCGTGAACACCCGCTGTCCACGAGCCATTTTGAATCTTCCATTGTCGTTATAGCCCCTATTACCTACAAAAGAATTATTTTTAGGTACCCTATAGTTTTGGGGTCCATGGGGGTTAGCCTTGAGACCTTTGGGTCTCCAAACAAAGCTAAAATTGTTCTTCAATTTACAATTGCTCACATAGTGTCCAATTTTTCCACAATAAAAGCAAATAATATCATGGGCACTATTAGCACGAATAAAAATAGGACCTTGGTCATTTTTCTTAAAAACTCTTTGAAATGGCTTATAGCCAAGTCCCAATTTGGAATGCTCACCTCTTTGTGCATCTAAAATTTTGGTGACTTTATCTGTGCTTATGTTGAAACGATGCACATCATTTTTCAAACGTTCAATATCTTTTGTGAGTAATTCCTTTTCGGTTTCAAGAGAGTGAACTATAGTAAGAGTGAGAGCATGAGCTTTGTCTAGAGATTCATAAGAAGTAAATAATTTTTCTTTTTCAACCTTAAGCTCCTTTTTCAAATTTTTGTATTTAACTATCAAATTTTGAAATTCATTTTGCAATTCATCAAAATCACATTGCAATTCATCAACTAAAGAGGAAGTAGACGAGTTAGAGCATACCTCATTATTTTCATCGTCTATGGCCATAAGACCGTGTTCGGTCTCTCCTTCCTCATCGGTTGTTTCGAGTAGTTCATCCCATGTTTTGACCTCCGCATTTAGAGCCTTCTTTTTCGTGAAAGGCTTCTTTTTCTTTTGCTCCTCTTCATCGAGCTTTGGGCAATCAGCAATGAAGTGCCCGGGTTTTCCGCATTTAAAGCAAGCATTATCTCTTGGCTTTCTTGCTTTATTTTTATTCACAAATTTTGCGAATTTTCGAACAAGTGCGGCCATCTCCTCATCATCATCATTATCATAATATGCATTATTAGAAGAAGAAGCAAGACCTTTAGGAATAATTTGCATACCCAATTGATTTGTGGATGGTTTGGAGTTTTTCTTCTCCTTGAGATAGACTTCATAGATGAGGAGGTTTCCGATGAGCTTGTCAAACTTGAGTGTCTCAAGATTTTGTGCCTCCGTGATTGCCGTTACTTTTTCGGACCATGAACCGGGAAGAGCATTAAGTACCTTAGTCACCTTATCTTCTTCGGAGATGACTTTACCAAGGGCCACAAGTGGATTGACAATGTTGTCAAGCCTTTCTACCATCTTGGAGATGCTTTCACCATCATACATGTTAAAGTTTTCAAAATCTTTAACAAGCATGGGTTTTCTTGCTTGCTTGACCTTCT
Organism: Rehmannia glutinosa; assembly: GCA_016081115.2. Lineage (NCBI taxonomy): Eukaryota > Viridiplantae > Streptophyta > Magnoliopsida > Lamiales > Orobanchaceae > Rehmannia > Rehmannia glutinosa. Next base: position 68,108,602 of record CM071928.1, read on the forward strand.
TAGTTCCTTCATAAATTGTTTCCAATTTTTCCCAAACCTCATGTGCCGACCTTATGCCTCTTATATGATTGTACTCGGTGGTGGTAAGAGAACAATGCAAAATGTTTAAGGCCTTACCGTTTAGAGAAAAAGCCTTCTTGTCGTTTTCATCGAACTCCTTGAATGGCTTTGGAGTCAAGGTGCCATCCTCCAATTTCTTGGTTGGTTGATCAACTCCTTCAACAACTACATTCCAAATGTCAAACCCACACCCTTGTAGGAAGCACTCCATACGGTCTTTCCAAAATGCGTAGTTGTTGGCGTCGAATAGTGGTGGCTTGTTGGTTGAGGCGCCGGTGGTGAGATAAGCTTCATTCGTAGCCATGGATCTTTCCTCTTTACTCGGAACGAGCTAGCCAAAGAGTTTGGCTCGATACCACTTGTAAGTCCAAGTGGCTACGATAATCTAGAGGGGGGGTGAATAGATTATCCCGGTATTTCAGATTTCGCCCTCTTTTTCGTGAGACTTAAGCAAAAATGAAATGCTAAGTGCGAAAAGTAAATAGCACACGTCGATTTATAGTAGTTCAACCCACCTAGGGCCTAATCTACTACCACCCCAGTATATCCGGGATGGATTTCAAAAAGAAAAAAAAGATTTTATTAATTTACCACAAATTAATACAACACCTTGAGGATTACCACAACCCTTTTTCACCACCTTGAGGATTACCACAACCCTCTTACAATACCTTTGAAGATTACCACAACCTTCAAACACCTATCACCTAGATCACCCAAGTGTATTCTTACCACAAGAATACTCACAAGGATGTCTTGTGTGAATGATGACCAAAATCAAGATTATAACTCAATAATGATTGATACAATATGAGTACAAGTGTAATCAAGAATTGAAAGCCTAGACCTCAAATAAGTGCAAGTGAAAGTGCTTAGGCTAATACAACAAGATATATGAAAGTGTTTGCTCAATTGCTCTTTGCTTGTGTAGAGTGTTGTATCTTGTTGCTTGAATGAAGCCTCTATTTATAGGAGAGGACTTGGCTTTCATTTCCAGACATTGCTCCTCCTTGGGGAGTGATTTGCTGCAAAAGAAACCATTTAAAATGATCAATATAGTCATGTTAGAAATCAATCCCACAAAATAGGGAAAAGTCATGTCAAAACGCAACGGATAGTTTGGCCGATAAACATGGGGTTCGACCGGTCGCAGAGATAAGATTGAAATTGAATTCTGTGAATTTTTACACGGGGGACCGGTCGCGAGTGCGACCGGTCGCTTTTAGTCGTGACCGGTTGGAGTTGAAGAAATTACGAAACAGAGAAGATCGAACCAAAACCGGCTCAGTGCACGGTCCGCCCGGGGTCGACCGGTCACCCCCGCCTTTTTTTCTTACGCCTCATTTTCTATTTCAAAACTCAACTCAGTGCGGGTTGCCCTATAGGGCGGCCTCGAGTTCTGAAACAAATGTGTTGTCCAATTTTTTATCGAAAATAAACTCCAAAAAATAGTAAAAACATTTTAAGTCGATCGGAAGTATTTAGATAACATTTAGGGACATTGTTTTGGTTTAAAAACTCATTTGACCAAGATCGAACAAAATCATCAAAATCATGATAAAAACATTTATCTAACATTAAATTCCCTACGCAAGTTAGCTAAAGAATGGTGTGAGGCAAAGTCAGAAGAGATGTTTGGGGAAGATGGGCGCATGAGCAAGGGAAATCATAGAATAGGGTGTATAAAAAATAATAAGAGAGCACGGAGAGGAGGATGAATTTAAAAGCAAGGGTTAATTAGTACTTGATCGAGACGCCATTAAAGCTGGGAGGAAGATGGAAGCTCGAAGACTGGAGAATTTTTTTGTGAAGATGGGAAAAAAGCAAAAGGAGAAAGGAAGGAGGGTTTATATAGCCAAGGGGTAAGGAAAGGGGGAAGAAGGTGAACCGTTGGATGTGTGAAAGATCAACGCTTCGGATGAAGAGAGAGAAGGGAAAAGACGGTTGATGTGATTGGCATTTAATGCGCCGGCGGGATAAAGACGCAGAAATTGAAGAGTTTTCAAATTTGAAAAAGAGGTATTTCAGCAAAATTACTCTTCAGCCCGGGTAGATTTATCCATAGTCAACCAATAAATATACCCGAGCTGAAAGAGTAGTGGGGACTAGTTGATCCGATCGAATATCATGTCCGCATGGTCCGACCTGACCCCTTAGCATGGAGGTGCCAAAACCAAGAGTAAGGGTTCAAACCTCCAGTATATAGCTAACCTGACCTAACGTACCAGGTCTTCTTGGTCGGACCTGATCCCTTCTCAGAGAATGGGGATGCTAGAATCAAGAATAAGGCATCAAGCATAAGGTACATACCTGACCTGGCTGACCTAGTAAGTCTTCTTGGTCCTACCTGATCCCTCCTCGGAGCATCATGCCAAAGCCAGGACACGCACCTGACCTCACATAAGTGACATATGTCTAGGTATGACCTGACAGCCACTAACTAGCCGATTGTAATCCTCCTTTTTAGAGGGTCGAGGGGACATAAAGTTGTCAGTGTCAAGGTCGAGCTGGGTAGCATTTAATGCTACATGGGGATGACCTGCAAAGCATTAAATGCATATTGTATGGGACTTGTCAGGCATTAAATGCCGCATAAGCAAGACCTGACAGGCATTTAATGAGGCATAGGTTTAATCCTTAAGAATTTAAATCTGCTGAGTTGGATTGGACAGGGAGTAACTAATCCAAAGGTCAGTTTGACATTTAGTTACTCGTATGACATGTCGGGAATATAGGAACCACCATCTAAAAGGTGTAGCCATTCATGGAAGAACACGTGGCCTGGTGGGGGCCTTAGGAAAAAGCTATAAATCAGAAGAGAAGGGAGAGATTGAGTCATCTTTTTTCATATACTCACTTCTATATACATTTTTACACATATATATCTTTTTTTCTATCACTTACTAACTTGATCGTCGGAGTGCTAACGCCGGAACTCCTCCGATTGTCTTTTTCAGGCTAGCAAGAGGTCAAGTTGGGAATACGATTGGATCTCGGAAACGAGGCATTATCAGAGACTACAATATAGTCAAAAGCTTTTTAAGTGTTGCATTCAAATTTTATTGTGTATATTAATTTTACAAGTGGCATTGGTTGAAAATTCTTTATTTATGCACTAATGTTATGTCTTCTTCTTTTTTTGAATGATGTACTAATTATATATTGTAATTTTAAAAGTCATATTTAAAGATGAAAAGATATCAAAAATATTTGATACGTAGATATTCTGAAGATAAGATTTCGATATATTGTAATGGTAAAGATATATCTTTTGTCACATGTGACAAAGATCTTTGAAGATCATAAAATTCAAATACAGCATATCTATATTTTTGAAGTATAAATTGTTCCTTCTAAAAATATAGTACTCCTACTAATTAAAATTCAAACGTTAGAATCTGGTTAACCAAGGGCCAAAGGGTAAATATTGTTGGCATGCCTTTTATTTTAAAATCTGCAGGGAAGTAGTTTTTGAGATTAAATAAAAAATGTGAGCAAAATATGAAAAAACAAACACAAGAATAAAGATCCCCATGGATCGATGGCTTTGGGACAGTTGTTTAAAAATAAGATTTGGGATTAACTAGGTCAATGTTGATGGCCTAATTTGTCATCAACTATTCTTGATTTGACATTTTAAAGAATTCTCTACAAATCATTATTGCCATTTAAAAGACTATTTTACCTAATCTTGTTATTTGTTAGGCAGGGGTGTGTACGGGATGAGACGGTTCGGAGATTTGAAAATCTTTAGAACTGTCCCGAAGTTTAGAGATTCTAAAAATAAATCTCCAAAATTGAACCATAGAAAAAATTCTCCATCCCGAACCGTATCGAAAGTTCGAGACGGTTCGGGATGGAGATTCAGTTCTAATGAGACAGGACGGTATGGTTTGGTTCGGAATGGAGATTCGGAGATTAGACATAAATAAAACATACAAATTTGAAAAAAAGAAAACAATATAAAAATCACCAAATGGATATACTTCTAGAGTTCTAGTATCTTTTTAGTGTAGTCTCAAAATTAATACTAAAACCATAATAGGTAACACAATCCTAACTTTTAAACTTAATAACCACTATAATACAATAACTGTATGATTGGTATGTGGGAATGGAGCAGGAATGGAATGAGCATTCCTTATTTCATTCTCATTCACATGCCTGGTATGCTTTAGTAATGAGAATACGCATTCCCATGGGAATCCCTATTCCTAAAAGTAAGGGAATGACCATTCCTCCTCTCCCCATGGGTTTACCTATTCCCAATCATAAAAAATGACTCAAATTTTATTTTTAATAAAATTATTTTTCTATAAATGACTAAAAATGTTGGATATAATCTATATTTGCGAAAAGTAGTGTTATAAATAAAAAAATTATTTATAATTTAAATATAAGTTATATTTAATATTTTAATAAATTATAGTCAATTTCCATCAATATTCAATAGTTAAATCAAAATTTTGATGTAGAATTCTTTTATTGATTTTCAATATTTTCTTATAAAAAATAGAGAGAATTACAAAAATACCCCTGAGGTTTGGGATAATTACATAAAAACCCATAGATTTTTTAAAATTATAAAAAAACCCTTGAGGTTTGATTCTATCTTACATTTTTCCCCTTCATAAGCAAAATAATATCAAAACCCCCTGATATTTATAAAAATACTATATTTACCCCTTAAATTTAACACATAATCAAACTGGTGGGTTTTTTTAAGTTTAAAACATCTCTGGATTTTTTTGTAATTAGCCCAAATCTTAGGGGTATTTTTGTAATTATCCGTAAAAATATTATAAAATATTTTTAATATCATAGATATAAATCTATATATATTATTTATCATACATTAAAATATCTTATATCAATTTACGAATAATATATTTAATAAAATTTATTTAAAAAATCTTATTTAAGAGAATTTGATACTTTAAAATTATTTTTCTCAATTACTATCATTAATTTATAATTACCAATCAAAATATTTAAATCAAGTAAAAAATCGTCATCCATTCATTTCTCCATTCCTTGTACATATCAATCATAGGAATAGTAATACTACATCATTCCATTCCTAATGCTATTCCATTTCTAAATTCATTTCATTCCAACCTAATTCCATTCATTCATGTCAATCATGCCGTAATAGTCTATTATTTGGGCAATTGCCCTTCTACTGGCTTAGAATAATTATAATTAACTAATAATTTTGATAAAACTAACATGAAATAAAAATTTATAATCTCAATATCTCCTACTTAACAACTTAACATAATATGTATATTATATTTATAATTTATGTGATGTGGTAAAAGAATTAAAAATATGATCTTTTTTATATTGTTATAATATGGTAGTATTACTTTGTTTCTCTTTTAAGTGCAATTTACTAATCATTTAACTAATTTTAATTTCAAATAATTTACTCTATTATTAATACTAAATTTTTTAAAATTCATAATAGTTGCAGTATTATGGGTTTTTTTAAATGTGTTTTATATTTAATTTACTTTCAAATAGTTTTTTGATAACTCAATATCAAAATATAAATAAAATAGAAATAATATATATGTATTTATATAAAATCTTTAAAATCAGTTCTAGCTTCGGGTCCTCAGTTCGGAGAGGTTCGGTATGGTTCTCGGTATGTGTATTTAAAAATCTCCGGAACCGCACTGCAAATATTTTCGGACAAAGTGAGGTTCGAGGAAAGTAAAAAAAAAACGGATATTTTCGGTTTGGTTTTGATAATCTCCAAATCCCGTGCACAATCCTATTGTTAGGTAATCAAAAAGTTCAAAATAATGAACCACTTTAATTAGCCGGTAAATTAATATGCTCTTTTGTCTCTTTGATTTCCAATTTTGTTCACTGAAATTAATTCTAGAGAAAATTAAAACAAGATGCATAAAAGGTGGAAAAAAAACAAAAACAAAATAATAAAAACCACAAGAAGTTGCCAAAATTGAATAGTGGAGTTGGGGAAAAAAGTTGGGGTCCCCATGCCCATTACACTTCCAAGAAAATGCTAACCAAAGTGGTCTTGAGTCATCCATCTCCACAAAAAGTCAAGAGACCACAGATAGACTAAAGTTGGGATTTCTTGAAATTTTTGTTTTTGGAGCTTGGACCAAGAAAACATAATTATAGTACTAAAAAAACATTATTTTATTAAATATTTCAAATTAGATTTCATTAAGAAATTAAATCATTTTGGAAATTATTAAATGCATCCTAGTTGTCAATAAAATAAATCAGTACAACATCCTGAGAACTAATTATGGAAATTTATTGCTAATAGTATTATGTATCTAATACACTTTCTCGCATTTTAGACGTTTTCAAGGGGCATCAAATTCAACTAAGAGAAAATAGACAAAAAGGAGAGCATATTCCTTTATGCTTCGGCCGTGTGGAACTATAAAGCGTTCTTTAAAATGGCCTATTAATTAAGTCTGCCTATGAACAATTACAAGGTCGATACATTTTTTCGTTTTGTTTTCTCTGGCTACTACAAAATTGTAAATATATTTATAAAGTTCAAAACATGTACCAAAAACTAAACTTATTTTTATTTTGATTATTCTCACACATTGTGGTATATGATGTGCGTCCTTATAAACTGTCTTCAAGAGAAGCCTTGTATTTAGTTAAAAAATTGAATTGGTAAGATGCTAATCTCTTTCATTTTTTTTAAACAACATATAAACTAATAAGTAATAAATACATACCTTTAAGATGTTTTAAATTAAGGGAATTGATTGTAGAATTTCGATTGGTTTGGCGATTTATAGAAACTGCACTATCGACCGAGATCAAATCCCACCCGTCCCACCCTATCGTGACTTTGTAATTGTACTCAAAAAAAAAAAAAGATGTTTTAAATTAAAAAGAAATATAGGTGTTTAATGGAAAGTAGTATTTCTTCTCTTTTCTAGTACTTTTACTTTTATTAGAAGATACATTGGATTATTTTATTGTAGAAAGGTGCTTTAACTTTTAATTCATGAATTAAAATAAATATATGTTTAAAATAGTATTTTGTATCTTAGACAATTGTTGGGGATATTTCATAGAAAAATGAGGCTCAAATTAGACTCTCGCACCAAGTCACCAACAATTAATGGTATATCTGAGCCAACTAGTAGTATATTATCTAGAGGTCGGCAATGCTCAATGCCTCATGCTTAATAACTACTAACCAAAAATTTAGAAATCGATAGCATAATTAATTTGCAGACAAATTAAATAGGCAATTAAATTGTGACACTTTGTAGAAATATATATTAACTATGAATTGTATGATTTTTAATATTATTTTGAAATTTTATTTAATTTAATTCTCCAAAATAACATCTATTTTGTTGATCAATCAAAATATGTCAATATATCTCAGCGTTTTAGTAATTCAAAACCTGCGAATTTTAGTGTCAAATTTTAAATGTAATGCAGTAAACATGAATGTTAAACGAACCAGTTCATCAAATAGTCATAGTAAGAGCTAGCTCGTATCTTGCAAGTGTAAATAGGTATGATCTTAACTTTCAAACTAAAATATTCAAGAAGTTTACGACACTTAACGCAATAATAAGAGGCAATATTAAGATGCATATTCAAGTTACGGAATCAACCTTACATTTCAAAGGTAGAAGCTTGTATTGTTAGGGCGATTAACCGGGATTTGATCATATAATCATTGTGTGTTCCATCCCTCCTATCTCCACTGTACTCCAAAAAAAAAAATCAAGATTCACTAAATTATTAAGTTTCGTTGGGCATTCTGATGCTAAATTTTACTAAGCACTTATAACATTATTAAAAATTAAACTAGTTTGCCTTCGGACACAACTTGATCGTCTAACCAATCCAAAATAAGTGTTTGAAAGTGGTAAGATGGGGTTCGAATCCCGGGGTCGGTGAGGTCTAGAGGTAGTTCCGTAGTTATAAGTTATGTATTATCAAAAAGGGTATAAAAAAAATCTAAGTCACTTTTATGAGGAAATCAAAATATAACTAAACTCTTAAATCAACGTTGTTGGAAACTGGATGAAATCTTCTATTCGACTTGAGTATTGCCCAAACTCAACTCGATTTATCTCTACACAAAGATGTAGAATCTTAAAATTTTAGAATATAATTTGAAAAGTTAATTTGGAATCTTAACGATTAATATAGTGAAACTATTATTGTTGAAATCATAAGGCATGTTAATAAGAATATTGAACCAATGCTAATTCTAGTGGAAGGATACTGGAATTTGAAGTTGGTAGATTGAAAAGTCAGTTTTACATTGGGTGTATTTATCATATTAAGTTTGAAACACAACTTTTTGTCTTATTTATTACTAATATATATTGAGGAAGAAATTCTCATACTTTTAGTATTGACTCAACTGGATGAGTTTGATATTATAAAAGAAAGTCGAGCACAATTTAAGATGCCTAAATTATATAAATAGGCAAGTAAAATATAGTAACTGATGTATTGTTTATTTGTAATTTTGACACTAGAATTGATGTAATTTATTGCCAACTCAAGTTTTCGAGTATTTTAATTTTGTAGTTTTTATTTTACTAAATTAAGGTAGCTTCCCATTTATTTGGAAAATAATTGTTTGTTAAAAGATATATTACATTTATGAAAATATTGTTATTATGTGAATTAAAATAAAGGATTATATATATATATATATATATTTATATAGTGAGAGAGTTATATGAGACCACCTTATAGGATAAGTCCATAGGGACCAATCCTAGCCACATATCTAGATTTTTCATGGTTGTGATTTTAGAGCTAAAAATTCAGATTAAATGTTGGTAATTAGAGAAAGGGGTAAATTAGTCATCCTACAAAATTACCCAATATTCATGGGATTCTGTTCACATTATGATCACACAATTTATCAAAATCTCACATCAAATTCAACATGAACAAATTTCATCTTCCTTAATCATCCTCCTTCTTCAACTCATTACTGTGAGAAACCATTCATCCTTCTTCTTCAACGCACTATTGTGTGAAAAAAGTTGCAGACAATTTGCCATAGTTGCTAGAGCTTGACTTCAGTTCGAAGTTTGCTTATGAAGATGTAATTTGTTGCTTGTGTAGATGTGTCATTGTGTTTTTATATACCATTAACTACATAAGCAAGTCATAAGCAACAAATTCATACTACATAAGCAACAATCCTATACTACATAAGCAACAAATATACACTACGTATGCACCACGAATACATTAGCTACATAAGCAAGTCATAAAGAACAAACACATACTACATAAGCAACAAGCTTATACTACATAAGCAACGAATATACACTACGTATGCACCACGGATACACTAACTACATCGTGAGTCATAAGCAACAAACTCATACTACATAAGCAACAAGTCTATATTAGATAAGCAACAAATATACACTATGTATGCACCACGAATACATTAACTACATAAGCAAGTCATAAGCAACAAACCCATACTACATAAGCGATAAGCATATACTATATAAGCAACGAATATACACTACACATGCATCATAGATACATTAACTACATAAGCAAGTCATAAGCAACAACCCTATACTACATAAGCAACAGAGAAATGTTTTTGAAACTGAAACGCTGGAGAGAGAGTATGCGTGAATAGTGGGTGCAATCGCGTGAAAGAGGGAATGAAATCTTAGTAACTGATTCTAAAGTGCCAAATTACCACCCTACCCTTTTTAATTGCTGAAACAAATAAATAAACATAAAAAGCCCTAAAAATCTGGACCACCCAAAATTGTTGATCTATGGTTAGGATGTGTCCCCATGGACTCACCCCAAGTAGGGGGACCTATTTGATCCATATCTTATATATATATATATATATATATATTGTTGGAAATTGGTTTGAGAAGTAATTGTTTGATACCTAACTTTGACCAATTTTTTAGTGACTAATTATTTAATTTTGGAGGAATTAAATATTAAATTAATATTCTACGTTTTGAGTAGATGAGTGTGGTATATTTAACTTCTTAAAACCATTTTGTGGTGAGTGAGAAATAAAATCTACAAGCTAGTCACTTGAAAATGGGATAATGGATGATGGGAAGGTGAAAAGACACCATCCCACATGAGAATAAAATATTAATTTTATTCAATATATAAGTAAGTGGGTGTAAGAGTGTACAAGATGAAATAACTATAGTGCATATTCAATATATAAAAATACGGTTGATTGTATTTTTATAGGATATGCATACAACAGTAGTGCATATCGGTTCTTGGTACACAAGTCAGAAAATCCAAATATTTCTGAAGGTACCATAATTGAATCAAGAAATGCAATATTTCTTGAAAATGTATATCCTTGTAAAGAAAGGGTTGAAATAAGTTCTAACAAAAGAACTTATGAGAAAGCAAGTAGTTCTTCACAAGGGAGTGAAGAACCAAGACGAAGTAAAAGGACTAAAACTGCTACGTCATTTGGTCTTGATTTTGTCACTTACTTGTTAGACGGTGAGGCAAGTCCAGTTAAAGAGGCTCTGTCTAGTCCAGATGCTCCGCTCTGGAAAGAAGCCATCAATAGTGAAATAGAAACCATTTTACATAATCATACCTGGGAGTTGGTTGATCTCCCTGCAGGTAGTAAGTCTTTAGGGTGTAAATGGATATTAAAAAAGAAATATAAGACAGATGGAACTATTGATAAATATAAAGCCAGGTTAGTGGCTAAAGGCTTCAAACAAAAAGAAGAAAGTGATTTCTTCGACACATATTCACCTGTAACAAGAATTGCATCCATTCGAGTGCTTATTGCGATTCTGCTTTGCACAATCTCGAAATTCACCAAATGGATGTAAAACCTACGTTTTTAAATGGTGAATTGGAATAAGAAATATATATGGAAAAGCCTGAAGCATTTGTAGCACCTAGGTGTGCAAATTGATAAGATCGTTGTATGGACTTAAACAAGCCCCGAAACAGTGGCATCTTAAATTTGACACAACGATGTTGTCAAATGGCTTTAAAATCAACGAATGTGACAAGTGTGTTTATGTTAAAGGCACATCGAATGCGTTTGTCATAATTTGTCTATACGTAGACGATATGTTAATAATGGGTAGTAGTCATGATATAATCATAGACACTAAGAAGATGTTAAAAAGAAATTTTGACATGAAAGACATGGGAATTGCTGATACGATTCTCGGAATCAAAATTGGCAAAACATCTGAAGGAATTAGCTTGACACAGTCCCACTATGTGAGAAAATGCTTAAGAAGTTCAATGCTTTTGATGGCCCACCATGCAAAACGCCCATTGATTTGAGCATAAATCGGTAGTAAATAAAGTTGAACCAGTAGCTCAGTTGGAATGCTCGAAGGTGATAGGAAGTTTGATGTACATTACAAATTGTACACGTCCAGATCTTGCCTATCCTATAAACAAGTTGAGTAGGTATACAAGCACTAACTAGGGTACTAAGATATCTAAAATACACCCTGAGTTATGGAATACACTACTCAAATACCCTTCAAGACTTGAAGGGTATAGTGATGCTAGTTGGATTTCATTCAAAGGACTCTACTCACTAGTGGATATATATTTACTATTGGAGGAGGAGCGAGATCAAAGAAATCCACTAAGCGAGGCTTGTATAACTAGATCCACCATTGAATCGAGTTTATAGCTTTTGATAAAGTCATGAAGAAGTTGAGTGGCTTCGTAATTTCTTAGAAGATATTCCATGCTAGAAAAATCCATTACCCCTGTGATTATTCACTGTGATAGTCAAGCTACTATAGGGAGAGTACAAAGTAATATGTATAACGGTAAGTCTAGACACATCCGTTGTAGACATAATACCGTAAGACAATTGATCTCTAATGGTGTTGTATCAATTGACTATGTAAAGTCAAAGGATAACATAGCGGATCCGCTCACAAAAGGGTTTAACAGAGATCAATTGAGTAAATTGCTAGAGGGAATGGGATTAAAATCCACAATTTAAAGAACGATTAAAGTGGTAACCCAACCTTGGTGACTGGAGATCCCAAGAACTTGGTTCAATGGGAAAACTAAACTTTAAAAGTTCGATTAAGCACTTGTAAACCGCCTACCCATCCCTGAAGGCAAAACAAGTGCAATAAATTTGTTGATTGTGGTAAGGTTAAGTCATAAGGACTTTTAATTATAAATTGACTCGGTCAAGAAAGATCACCTATATAAGTGAGAAGTGAGGGCCGCTTCAATGTAACACTTATGAATCCAAAGATGTTGTCCATGGCCAAAAAGGACACAACTGAAGAACGAAATGTGACAGAAGTCATATTGTGTAAATGTCATTGACTAGGTGTACACGAAGGAGGAATAGTTTAAGGCATTGCATCCACTAGGCCGCAGGTATATCAGATGATATTTACAAGGAAGGTTCAAAGTCGCAAACTACATGTCCTGATACAATATGGTTTCAATTAAACTGAGTACAAGAGTCTGCATTTTCATGTGCATTTGATTTCCACTCATGTGGATTGTGGGGGATGGTTGGAAATTGGTTTGAGAAGTAATGGTTTGATACCTAACTTTGATCAATTTTTTGTGACTAATTATTTAATTTCCGAGGAATTAAATATTAAATTAATATTCTACGTTTTGAGTAGATGAGTGTGGTATATTTAACTTATTAAAACCATTTTGTGGTGAGTGAGAAATAAAATCTACAAGCTAGTCACTCGGAAATGGGATAATGGATGATGGGAAGGTGAAAAGACACCATCCCACATGGGAATAAAATGTTAATTTTATTCAATATATAAGTAAGTGGGTGTAAGAGTGTGCAAGATGAAATAACTATACACATGCGATTTCGAATCTATAACGGACTTATGTTCCACTTAATCTTTCAAGATATCGAAGATTGCTTATCCTCCCGATAATCATCTTCATCCAAATAACTCCGCCAACGCCATAATTACCTTACGCAAATTTTCGAAAACTTTTCATGAACTGCTTCCCGAATCAATATACTCGACTGCCTGGTTGACTACCTGAACGTGTATTTAATTTCTCGCATGAGTCAACTTGGTGTGTCGAGCTCACGATCGGAGTGGATACGTCGGGGATGGAACCGGCGGCTCTCGTCTGCTATTCCACTCTCCGGCCCCATCGTCCTAATCCCGCAACTGAGGGACGGAGTTTGTCCAAGGGAAGCGGGTCGTAATACTTGAGGTATAATCATGATTATGACAAATCCGAGCCTTGCTAGCTCCACTTGTGATTTTGTCTTTGCCTATGGAGCGATAAGGTGACAGTCTTTGATCATCTTGCTCGGGGAGTTACAAGGAAGAACGGAGGAATCGCTGTCCGATCCACACGATTCGGAGTTAATTGGACCCGCTTGGTTGGCGCTACAAATTAACGCAACCGCTACTTGTATTGCATAGGTTGGCGCTACAAATCCGTGCGCAACCGCTACTTGTCTTGCATAGGATTGGCGTTACAAATCCGTACACAATTCTCTGTCTGCTGGACCATAGTGCACGCTGACCACGAATCAAGCTTTTTCTTAATCGTATAAGTATATTACTTAAATATATTTATCACGCGATTGTGGATCGTGTGTGAAATCATGCATCATCTCTCACGCGTTTTCATACAACTAAATTTCTCGCATTAACTATATACATATCGCCACACTTGCACACAATCACCCCATCCCTCGAGATTTCTCGTGTCACCCCCTCCCGTTTTCTAACCTTAGAAGATGACTTTGTCGAAGAAGGCGAACCTGCATTGGATTGAATTCTCGTGCTCACTGTTGGACTTACTTCCTATTGATATCTATGTTCTTTGGATCGCTTTTTTTATTTTTCTCTTTGTTGGACTCTTTTATTTTCTTTTGCCATTCTGGACTGTAATTTAAGGGCGTAGGACCCTTTGACACTTAAGCTGGTGATATGATGTGTACTTTATTTCCTAGTTCTGGACTGTAAGCTATTTGGTTGTTGGGATGTATTTGTAATAGTGTTGTACTTGTAGTTTTCCGCTGCTTTAGACCTTGTTTCACTTGGGATTATTGCATCATTTTCTAGAATGTTGGGTTTATTTCTGTTTAAGTGATTGATTGTCGTCGCGTCGTGTTTGGGGGGGACAGTTATGGTATCAGAGCTCGGCTAGTAAGATGGAAACTTACACCGAGCTGACCCAGGATAGGACCCTCGGATTGTGTTGGGTAGTACCACGACTGGACTAATTAAGTGTGAAATCAATTTCAAAAATGGCATAGAACCGTATTACTGATTTTATACTAAGTTAGAATTTATACTTGGAGATTCCATGATCATACTTGATTTGACCTAGTTGACTCTTGACTAACTTTCTTTATTCATTCTTTCCCTGTTCTCCCTTATCTTTTCCTTAACTTTGTCTAATCCTCCTTAGTTTGGCTTGACCAAGATGGAGCCGACGCCACCTATTTGGTGGGAATTATTGGAGGCCCGTGCCGAACGTGATTATTTCCGAGCATACACAAACCACTGGCACCAGGAATACCTTCGGGCTACCTCGGAATTGGTAGAGGAACGCCGCCGCAACTAAGAACTGACACGCCTCCTGACGAAGAGCCAAGAGGAGAAGAACGATCTTACCCTTCTTGCTAAGGATCGCGAGGATACCATCCGTGCTCGCGAAGATCAAATCCAGTCAATCTAGGAACACTTGGAAATTACTCGAACGAAGATGGAATGCGCCAAGTAAGGCCGCAGAAAGTGGGAGAGGGACGCATACATGTCGAGGGCCACCATCGACGCCTCAAGATACTATCATCAAACAAATGCAGGTGATCGAGGACCTCACGCATGCCTTAACTCGGCGGGATCTTTGCTGGGAGGATGCCTTAGCGCCTAATGCGCCACCATTGCCACCGCCCGAGGCGAACCCATGCCCGACCTCGAGGCCGATAATGAAGAGGATCCCGAGGAGGATCCTGAAAAGATCTCAAGAGGATCCCAATGAGATCCAATGGAGGATGGAGAGCCCGAGGCGCTTGAAGCCGCCCCACTTGATGACGCTCGGATCGGGAGCAAGGCCGATTTAGCCGATCGCCTAATCCGAGGCGGTACCTCACCGATCGAGTTCTCGGTTATGGACGAGGCCGCTAGTGATGATGACAACCCTCACCGAGTAGATAGATTCTATGCTAGATTTTAGCCGACGCGTATTTCCATCCTATTGTATTTTGCTTTCCGTTGTACTTTGATCAAGTTGTATCCTGGACTCTAGTTTATCTTCGATTCTATATTCCGGTTGTATGAACTCATTCGGTGTATTCAAATTTCACATCAATGAATATACTTTTTCTACTTATTCTATGTCTTGTGTATTCTTTGTTGTGATATAACTTGTTATATCGAGTACTTATTGAAATTATTCCTTTCTGAATTGTAGCTAAACTACAGATACATGGCTGGAAACCGTGGACACGGGAGACCCCGCCGTGTTCCCCGAAGGTATGAGGACGTACCCAGGGATTGGGTACCCTCCTCCGAACTACCACCACCTCCTCCGCCAGTCACAGGAGATAACTTGACTGCAATAGCCCCGCAATGTAGCATCTTTGGTCTTCATGAGGCAACAAGCGAGCCTCAACGGCGTATTCCCGAGCCCGCTAGAGAGGTGAATGATCGCACTTTGGAGCGATTCTTGCGATTTGACCCACATGCTTTCTTAGGAGAGCCTGATGACTTAAAGGCAGAAGAATGGATTGGGAAACTGGAGAAAATCTTCAATGCTCTCCAATACTCAGGGGAACAAAAGGTTACGCTCGCCGCGTTCCGACTAGAATCGGCTGCTAGAGATCGGTGGAGAGCATTGAGAGAAAATGGGAACAGGACCAAGTAGATAGGACGTGGGAAAATTTCCCGGTGAATTCAATGAGCAGTACATTCCCCAAGTCGTGAAGGAGGCACACCGGGATGAGTTCCATAAGTTGAGACAGGGGAACATGTCCGTAGCCCAGTACGAGTCTGAGTTTCATCGATCGTCTAAATACGCTCTGGGGACAATCAGTACAGAAGAGGACAAATTATATAAGTTCACACGGGGACTGAAGCTAGAACTTCAAAAGCGACTTGATTGTTGAAATGACAACCTACTCACCATGCGTAAAGCGCACTCTCCGCATCCAATCGGGATCGAACCGTATTGGACAAATTCAAGAGAGTAGGCCATCAAACAGTCTCAAGAGGACAATTGTGGGACAACCATCTAAGCAGCCTGCTAAGTTTCAGAAAGGACCAGTTAATGAGACGGATAAAGGAAAAGGACCAGTACAGAGAAAGTCGGGTCAAGTGTGTACACATTGCCGTAAATCGGGACATACCGCCAATGATCATTGGCGTAAACGAAGGAAGTTTACGCTGTTGTGGTAGTAATCAATACTAGTCAAGGATTGCCCGAAATACGAAGACCGGACCAAACAGTGCAACCCGCGAGTAGCCTGTAACGGCCAGGGTAATCGGCAAGATGCCCGCCGAGCATTTGCACTAGCCGGGCATGAGGCTCCGAGGCAACAGACGTGGTGGAAGGTACGCTTCTAGTATCTAACCACTACGCTAAAGTACTATTTGACCCTGGATCAACGCATTCATTTGTCGCACCACATTTTGTACACAAGTCGCATGCATGCATAGAACATATGCCTATAGGTCTAGAAGTATCAACTCCTATGGGCGCAAGCCAGATAACAGATATTATCTATAATGCATGTGAAGTTAAGATTGATGAGATAAATTTTCCTGCCGATTTGATTTTATTACCTATATCCAAATACGACATAATTTTGGGGATGAACTGGTTGTCTGCACACCATGCACAAATGGACTATCATCGCAAGTCCATTAAGCTATGTGAACCCGGTAAGCCCGAAGTAGAAATTTCGGGAAGAGCACGAGTTAAGATTGCCCCAATCATTTCAGCAATTAAAGCGAGGAAGGCGATCACTAGAGGGGCACAAGGGTACTTGGCGTTTGTAATTAACAAACCCAAGGTTGAGACACAAATTAATCAAGTACATATAGTATCGGAATATACAGATGTATTTCCATAAGAACTCACCACTGTCCCTCCAGATAGGGAAGTCGAGTTCACCATTGAGGTATTACCAGGAACCACCCCGATCGCCAGAATACCGTATAGAATGGCTCTTGTTGAGTTACAAGAGTTGAAGACTCAATTCTGGTGATGGATGTGGGATTTATCCGACCAAGTACATCTCCTGGGAGCACCGTCTTATTCGTCGAAGAAGAAGGATGGCACATTAAGACTGTGTATAGATTATCGCGGTCTTAATAGCGTGACCATCAAGAATAAATACCCCCTCCCGAGGATAGACGAATTGTTTGACCAACTTCAAGGAGCGACGGTGTACTCAAAGTTTGATTTACAACAAGGATATTATCAACTGAAGATTCGTGAAGAAGACGTTTCCAAAATGGCATTTCAAACCAGATATGGACACTACGAGTTTGTAGTAATGCCTTTCGGTCTGACAAACACACCAGCAGCGTTTATGGATCTGATGCATCGAGTCTTTCAACCTTATTTGGATCAATTCGTAGTGATATTCATTGATGACATACTCGTATACTCTAAGTCTAAAGAGGAGCATGAGCGTCATCTGAAAATTATTTTAGAGACACTACGAGAGCACAAGCTGTATGTCAAATTCAGCAAGTGCGAATTTTGGCTTAGTGAAGTCGCATTCTTGGGACACATAGTATCCTAAGACCGGGATCACTGTAGATCCTTCGAAGGTACGAGACAGGTGGTTGAATGGAAACAACCCGAGTCTCAGAATGCTTAGAGATCGGAAGTTTCTTAGACTAGCCGGATATTATCGAAAATTTATCCAGGATTTCTCCAAGATAGCCGGACCACTCACTCGACTGAGCCAGAAGCAAGTCAAGTTTGAGTGGAATGACAAGTGTGAGGCTAGTTTCCAAGAGATGAAGAAACTACTTACTACGACTCGATCTTAGCCCTTCCAAAGGGAATGTAAAAACTTTGTCGTCCACGAGTGATGCATCAAAGGAAGAGCAAGACTCATGCGGGAAGGAAAGGTCATTGCTTACGCATCACGAAAACCTGCGTATGAAGCCAATTACCCAACGCATGGCTTGAAATTGGCAGCAATAGTGTTCGCGTTAAAGAAATGGAGGCACTATCTCTACGGAGCAACATTCACGGTTTACACAGATCATAAGAGCCTAAAGTATCTATTCTCTCAGAAGGATCTCAATTTGAGGCAACGGAGATGGATGGAGTCAATACAAGACTATAACTTTGATATTCAATACCATCCCGGGAAGGCTAACGTAGTAGCTGATGCCTTGAGCAGAAAGGCGAGTTTAGCCAGACTAATGATTCGAGAGTGGAAATCATTAGAAGAGTTGAGAACTTGGAATCCGACAAGAACCAATACTCAAATTTTGTGTGCTAACATTTCGGTTAAACCCGACCCATCAACAAGATCAAAGCGACAAGAGAGACGGATGTGCAACTTCAAAGACCGAAAGAGAAGATACTTAAAGGAGAGGGATCGGAATTCTCGGTACATGAAGATGGGATCATCAGATTTCGGAATCGAGTTTGTGTACCGAGTGACGAGCAGATTAGGAGCAGAATTCTAGCAGAAGCACACCGTTTGAAATACATTATACACTCTGGAGGAAACAAGATGTATAAGGACTTGAAACGACATTTCTACGGTGGGTGAACATGAAGAACCAAGTAGCGAGTTTCGTTGCGAGATATTTGACTTGTCAACGAATAAAAGCGAACACCAAATGACCATCCGGTTTATTACAACCGTTGAGAATTCCCGAGTGGAAATGGGAACACATAACGATGGACTTCGTGATGGATCTACCGAGACCGGATTTGGCGATGATGTTATATGGGTAGTCATAGACCGACTCATGAAATCTGCACACTTCTTACCCATGAAGAAAACCGACAGCTTACAAAAACTTGCGCAAATTTACATCCGAGAGATCATTCGACTGCATGGAGTGCCAGTCGACATAGTGTCAGACAGAGACCCGAGGTTTGTCTCCGTTTCGGGAAATGCTTACATGAGGAATTGGGTACTTCGCTAAGTTTCAAAGACAAAGAAGACATCCGCAAACCGATGGCGGTCGAGCGAACAATTCAAACCCCGGAAGACATGTTGTGTAACGCCCTAGTTTTCGAAATGTGATTTTTAGAGTTACTAAAAAAATAAATCTACATTTTATTTTATCACTATTATTTTTTTAAATACTTATCTACTACAGCGGAAGCATAAATTAAAACGGGATGATCGTAAACTAGAAATCCGAAAATTTTATCGTATTGAATAATGGAAAATGCAACATTTATTGTTTCATAAAAATCAGAATAACTAGGTTGCTAATAGGAAATAATAATAATGTAAAACTAGTTTCCTCCCTAACATGCGAATACTAATAAATAGAAAAAATTTCATTGCTTCCCTCCATCACTCCGCACCCATCCGGAAAATCAAAAATTAGTAATAGGGGTGAGTAACACATACTCAAGAGGGATCCTAATTGTCCAAATTAAATATATACAAGCATAATTTCATAAATTTAAGCACATATACTTTGCCATTTGGCCGAAGCCATCACATATACTTTGCCATTGGCCGAAGCCACACATATACTTTGCCATTGGCCGAAGCCTCACATATACTTTGCCATTGGCCGAAGCCACACATATACTTTGCCATTGGCCGAAGCCTACTTTGCCATTAGCCGAAGCCACACATATACTTTGCCATTGGCCGAAGCCACACATATACTTTGCCATTGGCCGAAGTCTACTTTGTCATTGGCCGAAGCCACACATATACTTTGCCATTGGCCGAAGCCTACTTTGCCATTTCACTTAAATAAATAATTATTCTTCACATATAATAGGCACGTCAAGTTCAACAATTATAATCACATTGTCAAGTATAGAATTTATAAAATTATACAAGTACGTATTTAATAAAGACAATTAAACTTCGCACTTAAAAGTGTAAAGAAAAATCCCTACCTCAAATGTAGTTGATAGTCGTACGAAGCTTGAAGTAGAAAGCCTAAACGTCTAGTTCTTCGTCACCTATAATAAATATTGGTATAATTAAGTTATTGAAAATAAATTCTAACTCTGATTCAAAGTAAAAGTGCTTATAAAATAAGTTAAGGCTCCTAATAGGTGAAATTTAATAAAAAAATATAAGTTTCGGGTCTAATTTGAAAGAAAACAAAAATAATTTTAGGTTTTTGGATCAAACTAAAAAGTGGTGGGGTTGAAATGAAATTTCCAGAAATTCTAACTTAGTCCCTAGTGCTGAAATATAATTTTTGAAAAATTAAATATGATTTGGGTTTAAATGAAAAGGCATGGGTCTCAATTGAAAGATATTGAAACTTTGAAAATGATCTAATTAAAACCCCAAGAGACTAAATTGAAAAGTCTGAAATTGTTATTAAGAGCAAATCTTAATCAAATTTTCAAAAGCCAGCCCTGAAATTTAATCCACTGATCTTCTTCTACTATTCAGTTCGGTCGACCACTCCCTCCGGCACCGAGATGCCGCAACTGAACTCCCAAAATAGCTAAATAAAAATATAAAAAAAACAACAATCACACACACACACACACAACCCGTCACCTGTTCACCATCACAAAATCAACACACAAATTTCTTTTACTCACACACACATAAGGTAACAGACACACACACACTCGTCACACACACACGTCACACACTGTAACACACACACACACAGTCACTATAACACACACACACACCCCCTGACTCCCGCACACACACACACACCTCAGACGCACATAACACATAGTACACACACTAATTCATACGCACACACGAGCACTCTCGAGTCTCGACCGTAATTCAATCCCGTCAATAAATGAAAACAAAGATATAAATACAACTTTAACTTAATTGACCTACCTCTGTGATAAGCAAAAAGTGAAGAGAACAATGATGAGGCGATGAGATTTCGGTGAGCTATTTTCTTTATTGCCGTGAGAGAAAAATATCTCATAATTTTTAACGTGGGTTTGAGGATTAGGAGACTGTTGGGGACTGATAAAAGGAATTGCTAGGGTACGATGGGTTTGAAAGTTGGAGGATTTGGTGGGATATAAGTTTATCTAAAGGAGTTTTGAAAAAACACAACTCTTTTATCACATTAATAGCTTTATTATAAAAATTATATATATATATATAATATATATCACTAAAAATATATTTTTAAATAGAATAATTAAATAGGAAAATAATAAACATATAATTTATATACAAAATAAATAATGTATTACATGTTGCGAGCACACATTGGATTTCCAAGGAAGTTGGGATTCGCACTTACCATTGGGCCGAGTTTGCTTATAATAACAGCTTATCGTGCCACGATTGGGATGGCACCCTACGAAGCACTTGTATGGACGAAAGTGTAGATCCCCTCTACACCGGGAGATTGATGACCAATGGACTCAAAGGAGAAATGTCAAATCACCCTCGATTCCAAAGGTCGACTTAGTTCGGAGGCCATGGAGAAGGTCAATTTGATCAAGAACGGATCCGATACGACTCGAGCCGCCAAAAGAGTTGCGCGGACAAGAGGAGAAAGGACTTGGAATTTGAAGCCGGAGATGGAGTATTTCTTAGACTCTTGCCACGAAAAGGATTGATCAATCCAAAGAAATGAGGCAAATTGAGTCCGAGATATATTGGACCATACAAGATTTTGCAGAGGATCGGAAAGTTGGCCTACAGACTTGAGTTACGAGCACAGTATGCGGGAATGCACGATGTATTCCATGTATCGAGATTGAAAAAGTATCAACCGTGATTCCGAGCATATCATCACTCGTGATGCTCCTCCTCTAATGGAGAATTTATCTTACACCGGAACCAATCGTAATCATTGACCAAATAGATACGTCGGTTCGTGAACAGAGATTCAATGGTTAAAGTTGTATGGCGGAACCACAACCGAGACGAAGACGCAACATGGGAGATGGAAGAAGACATGAGGAATCAATATCCAGAACTATTCTGAAGAGAATTTGGGGACCAAATTCTTTTAAGGAGGGGAGAATGTGAAGCCCTCGATTTTTATTCGAACATGTACTTGTCTCATGTATCGTCTTTGTACTATTTGACTATTCTACCGCGTCGCTTTGACGGGTAAATATTAATGATAAATATATTTTGTATTTAAATTCTTTTATTTGTTACTTGTGATCGTAATCATTTATTAGTTTTATTTCACATTTATGATCACTTGGTTGATCATCATTATTATTACTTGTGTATTTACTAGTCACCTTAGAAATTTAAGAGACTACTTATTTTAGAGATTTATACCTTATAGAATTAAGAATTCGATTTAGAATAAGTGATCATGAGACTTATAAGTGATCAAGGAAATCACTAATTTGGAGATTGATATTATTCATCTATTATCATCAATTTTGGGACAAAAAAAATATATATGGAATTACCAAATACCCCTTAAGGGACGGCCATGATGGTATTTTAAGTGTAGAAATATCTCCCAACTCTTGTACATGTATACCTTGTGTATTCATCTTGTGTATTTTTATACCATTAATTCAAACCTACATCTTAGAATAATCCTACAATCTCAACCACCCAATTGGTCAAACAAGACAAATTTAAAAATCCCCCCTAAACTTAGCATTTTGGCTAATTGTCCCTAATAAAGTTGCCTAAGTATTACTTTACTCCCTAATTTCCTCAATTATTACTCTAACTTATCATCTAATCAAACAAGACAAAAAAAAAATTTATCCCTCTCCCCCTCATGGACGGCCAAATGGCCATATTGGGGATCAAATTTTGTTTCAATTTTCATTCTTCCCAACTCTAAGACTTGAAGATCATCTCAACTCTCTCTAAAAATCCTCCTACATCTCTCTACACATTTTCTTCTTCTTCTTAACACTTAACCAAAAAATACAAGAAATTCCCCTCTTAAACTTCACAAAAAATTCGAACCATATACTACACAAGGTAAGAAATTTTCTTCTTCAATCTATTCTTATACCTTCTAGCTCACCTCTTTCACCTCCTAATTTAAGTTTGATTTTTTTGATTTTGAGGTATACTTAGAAGACCTTTGAAGATATTAAGAGACTTGTCATCTTGAAGAAAAATTGTGAAGAAATTGGACTATAAGGTAAGAAATGGAAATTTTAGTATCTTCTTCTTCTTCCCTATTAATTTCGAATTTTAACACAAAAATTATAAATTTGAGGTGTTTAGGGGCTGACCTTGGAGCTTTGGTTAAGAGGTGATCAAGTTATTAAGAGACTATCAATTTTTTACTACAACTTTCAACTACACAAGATAAGTGTGGTACCTTTGGCCTATTCCTCCTCTTTTTCCCTCCTTAGTTCAATTCTTCATTTTCTAACTCAAAAATCCTTGTATTAATTGACTTAGGGGATACCTTAAGTGAAGATTAAAATCCTCAAGGTTTAGGGACATATCACTTTACACCAATCAACCAAACAAACAAGGTGGGTGGAAAAATTCTTTCAACTTCTAGGTGTTTTATTTAAAACAAATGCATGTAGTATTTTGATTTTGAGCACTTGAGATATATATTATGTATTGCATGCTATTTTCTTGTATCAAGTTGGAAAAATCCTCAAGTGTTGCTCAAAAATGCGATTTATCGAAAAAATAGGGCATACATGTACACTTTATTGTTATACTTGATGAAATTTTGTACGAGAATAATATAAATGTGTATGACTCTTGAAATCTATGTTTGGAATGATTTATAACCTGGACAAGTCGAGCATAATTAATTAAAATTCAACTTTTGGACTTAAAATGTAAAATGGAAAGTTGGTGGACTTAATTGCAAGAAAATAAAACTTAAGGGACCCCTCTGTAATTTTTGATTTTTGGGACTGAACTCAGGTTCCAAAATTATGTTTTGACATTTTAATAAAGTTTTAAGAGTTTTTAGATAAATAAAATCAACCCTTAAAAGCCCAAGGACTAGATTGTAAAATTTTAGAAGTTTAAGGGCTATTTTGCAATTTTCGAAACTGTACCAGATCCTAATTTTAAAATTTGAAATTTTAACTCTTAAGGGACTGGAAATAACATATTTTAAGTGTATTCCAAAAATCCAAGTGTTTAGAGCTTGGAAAGTAATTTTATAAAAATTGAGGGACCAAATTGTAAAGATTAAACATGAGGACCAAAATACAATTTTCAGGACTTATGCAGTCCATGCACCTGGAAATACTAATTTAACTATAACATAATTATATCTTGGACCCAAGGTTCAAATTTTATAATAATTGGACCCCTAAAAGCCTTAAAGGCAATTATTTCAAAATAGGACAAAAATGAGATTTTCAAAAGTTAAGGGACCTATACTTACTTCTTTTTAAAACTGTTTTTGTCCCAATATCTCACTGACCTTAGTGACATTTTACAACTGGAATCACATTAAAATCCCTTCTGGTTTGTGAGTTCCAATTATTTTAAACTTAGAGCCCGAAATGGCAATTTTAACAAATTCGGGGCTAATGTGAGAATTTAATAAAAACTCGACCTCAAAACTTTAAAAACATAAATCTATAAACAATTTAGAGAATTTAGGAACTGACCTCATAATTTTTCAAGGTCGGGACATTTATTTATTCAATTTTTAACCCCAAAAGAATTGATTTTTACAAAACGGAGCTAATTGAAAATTTTCTTTTTACAAGGTCCTAACTCGAATTATTTTTATTTTAAAGAAACAGCCCTGGACCTCTCTGACTTTACTTATTGGTTGAAATATTTTTTTTCTCAGAAATCCCTTGATTTATCGGATCGTCTTGACCGATTAATACGCGATCGTGAGGCGACTTCCTCGTCTTGCGATTTCGAATCTATAACGGACTTATGTTCCACCTAATCTTTCAAGATATCGAAGATTGTTTATCCTACCGATACTAATCTTCATCCAAATAACTCCGCCAACGCCATAATTACCTTACGCAAATTTTCGAAAACTTTTCATGAACTGCTTCCCGAATCAATATACTCGACTGTCTGGTTGACTACCTGAATGTGTATTTAATTTCTTGCTGAGTCAACTTGGTGTGTCGAGCTCACAAATCGGAATGGATACGTCGGGGATGGAATCGGGCGGCTCGCCTGCTACGCTATTCCACTCTCCGCCCCATCGTCCTAATCCCGCAACCGAGGGACGGAGTTTGTCGAGGGAAGCGGGTCGTAGTACTTGAGGTATAATCATGATTATGACAAATCCGAGCCTTGCTAGCTCCACCTGTGGATTTTGTCTTTGCTATGGAGCGATAAGGTGACAAGTCTTTGACCATCTTGCTCGGGGAGTTACAAGGAAGAACGAAGGAATCGTTGTCTGATCCACACGATTCTGGAGTTAATCGGACCCGTTTGGTTGGCGCTACAAATCCGTACGCAACCGCTACTTGTATTGCATAGGTTGGCGCTACAAATCCGTCACGCAACCGCTATCGGTCTTGCATAGGATTGGCGTTACAAATCCGTGCACAATCCTCATGTCCGCTTGGACCATAGTGCCTGCTGACCACGAATCGCTTTTCTTAATTGTATAAGTATATTACTTAAATATATTTATCACGACGATTGTGGACTGTGTGTGAAATCATGCATCATCTCTCACGCGTTTTCATACAACTAAATTTCTCGCATTAACTATATACATATCGCCACACTTGCACACAATCACCCCATCCACTGAGATTTCTGTGTCACCCCCTCCTGTTTTCTAACCTTAGAAGATGACTTTGTCGAAGAAGCTGAAACCGGCCTTGATTGAATTCTCGTGCTCACTTTGTTGGACTTACTTCCTATTGATATCTATGTTCTTTGCTGACCGCTTTTTTTATTTTTCTATTGTTGGACTCTTTTATTTTCTTTGCCATTCTGGACTGTAATTTAAGGGCGTAGGACCCTTTGACACTTAAGCTGGTGATATGATGTGTACTTTATTTCCTAGTTTTGGACTGTAAGCTATTTGGTTGTTGGGATGTATTTGTAATCGTGTTGCACTTGTAGTTTTCCGCTGCTTTAGACCTTGTTTCACTTGGGATTATTGCATCATTTTCTAGAATGTTGGGTTTATTTCTGTTTAAGTGATTGATCGTCGTCGCGTCGCGTTTGGGGCGTGACACCGACTGGACTGGGCCTAGTTTTGCACAGAAAATATTTGTTTTTTTTTATTTTTTAAAGAATAAAAACAAATAAGTTGCAACTTAAAAGCTGAAACTGCAGCTTTTAAAATGAAACAACACCACTCTGCCCACTACTTGGAAGTTACAACATAGTGGCCATTGAAGGAGTGCCCACTACCTGGAGGTTACAGCCCATTATCTTGAAGTTACTGCCCTACAGTAAAGAGACCCCAAAGCCTGGATGGAAGTCCTATAAATAGGAGCATTATTGTTGTTCAGATTACATTTTCATACACATTTTTACATTCTTGTACTTGCATAAAGTGTACTCAGCTTTTAATATTCCATTGAAGGTGCCTTGAAATTTGCAATCTTTGCTATTTCAAGGGCTTAAATCTGTTGTATCTTTGGGGATAACACGCCATTAAAATCGCACTATACGGGACGTGTTTATCTTGCGGATAGAGTATTTACTCGCCTCAACTTTTCTGCAATTTTCTATTCTTTGTAATAGATAGGTTCTCTTTGTAATTCAGTTTATAGAAATAAACACCAGAACTTTCAAACATATATTTTGTTTTTCGTAACTTAAAATTATTAAAAAAATTAATATCCCCCACTGTGTGCCATATTAGCTCCCATTAACAAATCCAGAAATGATATGATAAGAAAATGTACCCAAATACATTTCTAATGTATTTGGATTTAGTATATAAATAGAGGACACCTATTTATGCATTTAAAAATTGGGATCCAGCAACGACGATGTAATTAAGATGAATGAATTTTATCTTAAATATTCAGCAAGTCCTTTAAGAGTAAGTTATATAATATACATATTCAATTCAAAATCATTTATGTATCACATTTCCCTAAAAATAGGGATACGAGGGAAAACCATTTTATACGAAGGAAAAACTTTTGAACTTTAGCTATTTATTGGGTGATAACAATGTTGCACGCTTATGTATATATATGACGCTTATGTCAACAATTAGCTATTTCGAAGTGCAACATTGTTTTCAAATACATGTCCAAACAATAGGGCCTAAAGGCTAAAATACATCATTTGCGAAGTGGCATAGTGGAGTTGGGTGATTTCTTGAGGTCGAAAACTCTCAAATTAGATGCTAATCTTGTGCCAGTGCGGTTTACCTAATAAGCGTGTAGCTTACAAGCTACTGCGTCAAGTTCGGAAATTTATCAGTGGGAACCCGAAAAGTAATTGCTACAGAATCCCAACCAAAAAAGAAGGGGGGTTCTAAATTGCCCAAATCCATATAATACAGGTGACTTTTAATAATTTGTTTGGGTGTCAATCGTATCTTTTTTTGTGTTCATGGGTCGTGTTCTGACACATATATCATAGGTCTGACACGAACGCCAAGATACACTACACAAACACGACCAGTTTATGACACGAGTAATCCGACACGACATTAAATCTATATAATTTAAAGTTGATACGAAAAAATAAAAATACAAAGAAAAAGAAAAAAGTACAAATAAAAAATACATTGAACATTAAAAAAATATTAAAAAATACATTTAATAAATTTTTCATCATATATAACCAACTAAAACATCACAAAATATTGAAATATGTTAATACGAAATTAAATGGGTTACATAGATCAATTGTGTCGACACGCGGATCGATCTAACCTGACCTATTTATTTTTCGTATTAACCGTGTCCGACCTGATTTTGACTTGAACATGTTAAAGACTATACATATACTTGTACCTACTAAATTCGTGTTAAATTCGTATCACAAATTGGCGTCCCTATATGCCCGACATCATTTGATTGACTAGGAACGGTTGCAACTTTTCAGAATTTGATGAAATCTGCAGATCTAATTACCAACGGTTTCAAAATTTGACAGATGGAACATTAATTCCTTTAAATCAGTAGTACCCGAGTATCAAACTCAAACTGCGAACGCAATCTGCTTTTAAAATTGTCTGGAAATGAACACATGGAATAGAACTTGGTGTTCTAAACTATTATAAACTAATATCCTTTTTTTCTTTGAAAATAACATCATTTTTTCCCAACAAAACTAATATCAAATACAAGATCAATTATTAACCAATACTGATATAACTTGAAAAAGGAGCTATATACTCGAATAACTCTACAAGGACCCAGGCGGACTCGAACCACCAACCTCTCAATGCATTGCTACAATTGAGCGCTCTGCCAAGTTTGAGCTTATGGATCCATCCAACAATACACACACAGTGTTTGCATAAACTTTTCTTTTTAGAAGTAATTTATTGTAATTAAAGGAAAAATAGTAGATAATAAAAAATTAGTAGTGTTTGAAAATAGAATCATAAAGTTTTTGGTGAAAAATTATAAATTGCTTATTTGTTTGTAAAAGTCAACGCAAGAACAAAAATCTAAAACACATCTCCCAACTTTTAGATTTTGTTTAAATGAAACATAAACAAAAACAGAATCAAAAGTTAGCATTTACTATAAAATGATATTTCCCTTATACAGACTCAAGTTATTTTCTAGCACAAGGTAAAATTGGAAAACAGACGGGATAATATACGACTGATAAGTGCAACCCTTTTTTTTACCGACTCGATTCATAGCGTTTTTCATTTATTAGGAGATTATCAAATCAGTACCACAATACACAAATTAAAACATTTGATTCAATATGCGAATTGTTTAAACACAAATAAGACGGAGAGTTATGAAACCGAATTGATTTGGATCTAGGCTTTCGTCCCTTTCTGTCTTTCAATTACTCGATATTGTTAAGAATCACATTGCAATGACGAGATTTAGCACCAATCACCCCGAAAACATTACATATATCGAAGAAACTATAACCAGATAACCAAATATACACCACCCTGATAACGATTGAAAATATTAATCCATAAAATTCCAAGTAAAATACAGAGAAACGTAATTCCCCAGCATCGAACTTTTCCACAAACTGACAAGTCCCATATAAATCTACCACATAAATATTTAATTTACCAATCGAAAACCATGTATATATGAAACAAAACCTGTATTTTGCCTGGCATGCCAATTGGATCCTGCCATAGAATTTTTCTCCAAAAGAATTCCATCATTTTCGCAGCATCCTGAACCCCTAACACAAGACGACAGCTGAGGCAAACCACTACATTCCTTGAATTAACATTACTGTCATACGTGCAACATTCCTTCATCAAGACAGATGCAGCAGAGATGAAACATTTTCAATTCATAGCAACCACACATGAAACAATCAAGAAACACTTCTAAAACCAATTACAAAACAAATGCAAAAGAAATAGAGAATTTCAAAAATAGTCAAAATGGCTTTATTGTAGTTGTTTTTATATTAAAGTTGGCTTTTCCAAAACATCTTTGATCTTCTACCTTTCTATTTTTTTTTTCATAATCTCTTTTTGGAATATTCGAATGAACATTTTGATTATTCTTTTTTTTTCATTTTCAAATTCTGAAACAATTCACAAGAAGTCGACTTGAGTAAAAAGGGTTTTGGTGAAAACAGCGGAAACCATATTTGATGTGAGAGATACTGCAAATTTACAGTACAATTATGGGTAAAAATAGCTAGAATGACAAAGCCCACTTTATTGTATGGCCATAATTTTACAGAACATAATAGATTGAAAGCAGAAATCTGAAAATGCACACACCACACACGCACTGGCGGAGGGGAGGGGGCAATCTGCCCCCCATTTTTTTTTCAAAAAAAAATTATAAGGTAAATTTTTTTTAAAATTTTTTTTAGTTAAAATTTATATGTTTTTCTATTAGTTTTTTATCTGGCCTACCCCAATTCCATGTATCAGCCCACCCCGTAAATTTGAAAATCTTGTCAAACACAATGGCACGGAAATTTAACCATAACAAACACACAAACACATTCAAGTAACAATTTTGGAGAGTATCGAACAAAATTTCCATCAAATACTACTAACGAAAAGAGATGAATCAAAAAAAAAAGTGTGGAGAAAAATGATTAAAATAAAAATGTTCTCTCAAAATAAATTGTTTCATACTATCAAGGGCCAAAAACAGATTCAAAAGCAAAAAATAAAGGAAAAGGGCAAATACAAGACAAAGCAAAATTACTTCAATCTTTTGGATTTATGAAAAAATGCACCTGCATGTTTATAAACTCCCTGGTTATAGGGGTTCCCTGAAATGAAAGGTGCATGAGAAGAAACAGCAGAAGAAAACTTAGTTGGGGCATTTTCAACAGAAAATTAAATATAAAAAATTGACCAAGGTCAGCATCTTGTGCATCTGTTTCCAAATAGAAAATAAAAAAATATAAGATTAGAAACATATTAGGAAAATCATACTAAGGGCTGCCACAAAGGCTTTTGAATATTTTATTGGAGCTTCGCATTTGTTTTGTAATAGATTTTAAAAAATGTTTTGTCCAGTCCAAAACACCCTCCCTCGTGCAATTGCAATACCAAACCCTAGCCGGACATTACAGAAAGTCGAGATCTAAGGTGATTATGAGATTAAAAAAGC
Organism: Rehmannia glutinosa; assembly: GCA_016081115.2. Taxonomy (NCBI): domain Eukaryota; kingdom Viridiplantae; phylum Streptophyta; class Magnoliopsida; order Lamiales; family Orobanchaceae; genus Rehmannia; species Rehmannia glutinosa. The sequence continues at coordinate 68,139,478 of CM071928.1, forward strand.
CAACAAATAAATAGTGGATTCAACAAAAAAAGAAAATCAAAAGGTAACAACATAAGAGAACAATTAAAACCTTCACCAATCATTAATAAACCCACAGAACAATCAAAACCTCCACTAAATATTAATAAACCCGCAGAAATACGTAACCAAGTTGGTAAAAAAAATTCCTCTCAAAAGTAACTGAAACCGGTTAAACCAAATCCGAGTGCCTAGGAGCTTACTTGACAATTAAGACAAAAAGGCGAGATCTTCAGAAAAGAAATGAAGGGCTCAACAAACACATATTACCCCCATTACATCACCATATAGAAAAGAAAGAGAATACAACAAATCTAAGAGATGGACCACGTCCTCACTTCATCATGAAACTTAACTGAAAAAACCTAAGAACATGATACTGCGAAATGTTAAATAAATACTAGCAATAAATACAAATTAATAAATTATTAGCTCATGTTAACATGATACTGCTAAATGTTAAATAAATACAAACAACAAATACTAATTAATAAATCATTAGCGCATGTTGTCAACAGTTAAAAAATAAATGGTATAGTTATAATTGGACAACTTTATGGTTGTTTCACTAAAATTCCAATATCAATATGCAGTTGAGTTGTGCAATCGGTCGTTTAAGTTCCTTGATATTACTGCATGATAAAGATAATTAACACTCAAATTCCAATTTCTTTGTGCAGTTGCGTTGTGCAATTGGATTTAAATTCCTTTAATGTTGTTTCAGAATAAAGATTATTAACATTATTCGGTTTAATATCATTTTTGTTACAGAGACTAAATTGTAAATTGGAGTAAAAGATAAAGAGTTATTTTCGCAGTATATTACCCTCGCAATAATGAATTTCTTAAGAGATTTGATGATGTCAAGTATTTCATTTAGGAGAAACATCATATGGCTAAACAATAACAAGTCCAGAAGACACACATACATACATATATATATACAATATTTGGACCCGTAATTGAAACTCGATTTAACAGAGAGATTATAAGTCAAAAGTTGAGTAAATGTAAAATTTAGAGTTTTAAAGTATTTGCAGTTAGAAATTGAGAAATGAATACTAGTGTAACTAGGTAAACTGAAGGAATGCCAATTAGTACCTTCGGTATAGTTGATGGTTCAGAAGACCACATCCTTGTATTGCTTGATCTCAAATTCCTCGCATATAATTGGGGTATGCTCTTGAATGGGTTGTGTTTTTTAGCACACATTGTAACACAACCCATTCAAGACCAATTATGATTATGGAATTAATTGCTGGATATTCACTGTGAGAGTGCCGGGAATGCTGGACAAATAGAGACCCAAGAAAGGGAACACACACACGCAGGGGGAGAGCCGGGCAGATCCCCGCGCCATCTCCCCCGAAACAAAAAAGATATTTTTTTTATTAAATGGCGACCTGCCATGCGAGCGCACCCATCATGGCAAAGGTCATTCAGACAACCACATCTCACCTCACCTTCACATCTCTGTTTTTCTGATATAATATCACCTCTCTTTTCTTACATAACTGTCAGCTCACCACTTCTATAACTACTTTCTCACAAATAGGATCATGAAATATGCCAGAACATTGTGAGCGATGCCAGCTTGATCGTATGTCCGCTCCACTCCAAGAAATCAATGTGGAGGGGAAGATCATTTCAAGATCCAAGAATATGAGCTCTCCTGATCCACAAATTCCATCTAGCCAACAATCAGCATCAAGAAAACAGCATCTGCACATTACACGTACGTCAACGAAAACGTCGAAACTAGATAAAGAAATATGACGAAATAAAACGGGAAAAGAAAAATAAATTAAAAGAGATACGATAGAATAAAAACTGAAAATAACCCAATGCATTCTGTGAATCATACATCTCAAAAGGGAAGACCCCTGGACCTAACCGATCATTGGACAAATCAGATATCACGACTGCAAATGATAAGAACAAAAGATAACAAAGACAAATAAAGAATAATTAAGAGAAGAACCAACACATAAAACAAGAGATCCATGATTTAACTTCATCCATATGTTTAATACAGCAGCCGGAGGATTAGCGCACCGCCGCCGGGAAATCAACGGCAAAACGAGAAGCATAAAATCCATAACCAAAACGTAGATCGTCTAGCGATCTAAACAAATCTGAAGGCAGAAATCAGGAATACTATTTCTAAGAAAACAACGGAGGAGCTACGAATTGGAGAAGAAAATTGGGATAAAACGGGAGGCACGAAGGTTGAGAAGCGACAAGATATATTTATTGAGGGTGTGTGGTGATCCAACGGCTGAGAATGAGTTGGAAGGATATTTTCAACGGATGGATATCGTGAACGGTTTGGATTTGACCGACTTAAATTATTATCATTATTATTTATTATTTATTATTTAAAGGTCGGTAGGAATAATCGGACGGCCGTGGTTGGATTTGACCAGGCTCTTCTAGAGGTGTCCAAATGATTCGTCTCCTTAACCGTGGTCAATATTTTAGGGTTCTTTTTTTTTTTTTGTCAAATCGATAGTGATATATTAAAAACTGAACCAAGATAAACCAAGAGTACAAGAACAGCCCACTGGCCTACAAGCTCAACCACAACCAAATTAAGGGATGAGAAAACCCAACTACATAGGGCTGAGAACAACATGAAAAAACAACCTACAAAAACAAAAAAGGGAAGGCCAAAACAACAAGAGCCCGCACCAATATTTTAGGGTTCAAATCGATTATAATTTGTACATTTTGCAAATCTCAAATTGGCCGATTTAACCATAGTTTTTAATTTTTTTTTTAATTTAAAACCAACATGTCCGAGTCAGGGATCAACTAAACGTTGATTATTGAAAAATTAGAAAACAAAGTTTCAATATATGATTTAGTGAATAGCAAAAAATTCAAACTATTTTAGAAGAATATGATTTAGTGAAAACTTTTGAATTTTATTTGACAACCTAATTGTATTCATAAACATTATATTTCGCCCTCAAACCATTCGAAAATCTAGAAAATCATTGTTTATCATATTTCGCCCCCAAACCATTCGAAAACCTAGAAAATCAAGCACTGCAATATGATTGAACTAAAACCGCCAAACAACAAGACTTTGTTGAAAAAGATGATGAAGATAAATTTGGCACGAAAACCACAAGCACATCCACTGGAGGAACCAAGAGCGATGGTTAAAAGATAAGAGAATGAATGCAAGCTTTATTTAACATTTTTACTTCAAATTTCAAAATACATGTTAACAAAAGCTTTTAAATATATTGGTAAGTTGGAATTTTAAATGAGAATGTTCCACCTATCAATTTATTAACAAACATAAAAACAGATTAATTATGAACCAATACTAAGAAAATACTGAAAAAAACCAAGAATTATTAAACTACAGTACAATTGAAAAAAATGAGCCATTTACTCGAATAACTATACAAGGGACCCAGGCGGACTTGAACCACCATCCTCTCAATTCAATGATGTAACTGAGCGCTCTGCCAAATTTGAGCTTATGGATCCATCCAACACAATACACACATCAGGGTTAAATCGAAAAAAAGACTAGGCCATGTATAACTGACTAGTGCAACTGATTTTTACCGACTGCATTTGTACCATGTTTTACATTTATTAGGAAATTATCAAAAATCAATACCACAATCCATGAAGTAAAACAAATGAGACGCAGAGTTATAAAACCGAATTGATTTGGATTCACGATTTATGTTCCTTCCTGTATTCCAATTACTCGATATTGTTAAGAATCATTGCAATGACTAGACTTAGTATCAAATTAACCAAGCTTCGAAAATATTAAATATATTGAAGAAACTATTATCCAACCACTGAACTAAATATATACCACCCTCCATAACGCTTACAAATATTTATTCCATAAAATTATAGGTAAAATAATGAGACACGTAATTCCCCACAATTGGGGAAACCCATAATTATAGTTACAATTAAAACTAGGGTAAATCTCACTTTACCCCTATACTCTCATTCAATATCACTTTTACCCCTTTGTACTTTCAATTGTATCACTTAACCCTTTTGCACAACTAAAATATCATTAATTCTCCTATTCCTTTATCCTAATTGTCCCTATAATTATTTTAATTTAACAATGGCATCAAATACAATAATTTTTTTGGAATACTTGCTATTTATTAGAATTAATATAGATTCTTTAATTTTTTGAGAGGAGAATTAATATAGTTCCTTTTGAATAACTATATAGTAGGATATTATCTGTAAACTAGTTCATACATTTGTTTTCATAATAAAATAATAAATCTAAAATTATGTATTATGTAAATTAATATTTTGTATTCAAAAAAGCATCCACTAAAATGACTATTTTTTTCTATTTAACATAACTTTAATTAAATTAATATTATTTCAATAGATAATTGAGAATTTACTAATAACATTTCAGTTTCACATCTTTAATAAAATTGTATTATATATATTATTATAATTGTCATTTCTATAAGTTCGTGATGACTAAAAAATAAAAGTATAAATATATTAGCTAATTAAAATATCCTATTATAGATTAATTTAATAGGGACTATGTTAAAGTTAAATAAATAGCAACTAAATGTAAAATATAATAGATTTAATATTAAATATTAAGCGTTAATTAATCAAGTTCTGAAAGTTTATTTAGAAAATAGTACAAATTTATTAAAATAAAATGATTTTTAAAATTTATTTTAATGAAACTAAAAGGTAAGAACAAAATGATCATCATTTTGAATATGAGTATAAAATAATATTCTAAAAGCATAAGTGGGAAAAGTGATCCTAATTAAGAGTATTAGGAGTAAAATAATTTTCAATGGGGCAAAGTGGAACCCTAAAAACTGCACTTTCTAGTAAAGCAAGCCTCTGTCAATTGGAATTGCAATAGTTTCAATTTACAATATTGTCAAAGCACGGAATTAATGTCAAACTGGTGAAGAAGTCCCAAATAAGTCTACCACAAAAATTGTGGAAGTAACCAATTTACCAATAATCAAGACTACATAAAATTTAACAAAACCTGTTTTTCTCCTCGTATGCCGAATGGATCCTGCCAGGAGGAGTCTTTTCTCCAATAGAACTCCTACAATTTCGCAGCAACCCAAACACCTAGTACAAGCTGAGGGAAGAGGAAAACAACTAGATTTCTTGAATTAAGATTACTAGCATTCGTCCTAACATTTCCCTTTTATACCTTTCTCAAAACAGATGCAGCAAAGATGAAACATTTACAATTCAATAGAGCCAGATCTGCTAAGTAAAAGCCACAAAATTAAGGCAAATAAGGTACGGAGTTCTTTTGACTATTGTTTAAAACCAATTACAAGACATGGGCCCAATTAAATAGTCAAAAATGGGTTTTTTAACGAATTCGACCTTTTAATGTTTTATTTATGATTTATTTTCATAATATCTTTTTAGAAAGGTGATTTAAGGACCACTTCTCCTTATTTTCTTTTGTCATATTGAAATTTCGAAAACAAGAAGCCATTCCAATATAAAAAGCACCCATTTGAAGTGAGGAACTGAAACTTACAGCACAACTAGGGGCGAAAATAGCTAGAATGACAAAAGCCCACTTCTTTATATAACCATAATTTTCCAGAAACGTAGAGCTAGCAGCAATAGCAAGGTAAGGTAAAAAGGATAGCTTTAAGCCAAGCTATAGAACAGATTGAAGGCAGAAATCTGAAAATACAATAAACAAGAAACAAGTTTTGAGTGTCAAACAAAATTTTCATCAAGCTACTAACAAAAACAGATGAAGAAAAATAGGAAAAAATGATTATTAAAATAAAAAATGACTAATCTTCTCAAGGGCCAAAAACAAAAACAAAAGCAGAAGGAAAAGCGCAATAGAAGGCGGAGCAAAATTTCTTCTATCTTTTGGAATTACGAAAAACGCACCTGTTCGTCCAATGAGATGAAATGAAGGGTTCTTGACAAGTAAACAGCAGAAGAAAAGTTTGTTGGGGCATTTTCCACAGAAAATTAAATTAAAAAAATTGAGCAAAGTCAGCCTCTTGTGTAGCCAGCCGTTTTCAAAATCTGAAAATATAAGACACATTTTTTATTTAAAAAAAAAAGAGTACAAACAATAAAAGATAGGAAACAGATTTGAAAAGGCCTATTAAGAAATGTATACTTAACTTCACATTTGTTTTGTAATAGACTTCAAAAAATGTTTTTATCCAGTCCAAATAACCCTCCCTCCTTGAAGGATAGCAAACCATAGCCGGACATAACAGAAAGTCAAGGTGCAAGGAGATTCTTACATTAAAAGAGCCAACAAGTACAGCAGTTCAAACAAAAGGAATAGAGAGATATCGAATCTAATAATAATCAAAAAGTCAACTACGGCGATTCTGGGTAAAACGAACGAAATAGTAGATTCTACAAGAAATTCATAAGGTAACAAGATAAAAAGAAAAACAATCAAAACCTCCACTAAAAATGAATACACAACACAGAAAAGAAGTAATAATTAACCAAGTTGGCAATAAATTCCCTCCAAAGGCTACTCAAACGTAGTAAAACCAAACCAAAGTACCTAGAGCTTACTTGACAATTAAGACAAAGGCATGATTCTTCAGAAAACACGTGGTTGACAACCTCATAAAAAGTGCAAATGGAACTCTACAAAGCCTGGTGAATAAGAATGGATTCCAACCATGGAATTACGAATCCAATATGAATATAATTGTCAGCCTGGCTCATTTAGAAAACACCAATAGCACAAAGCTCAGCCGCAGCAGCAACAGCAATGCAAATCAGACAAACACCTCGGCAACAGCAACAATCAATAGCAGTCTGGCAAAGTCGGGAGCATCATAGAGATTCACAAGTAGGAAGCATAGTTGTGGATTATTGAGCCACAGCAGCAACAGCAGCCATCTTCACGTGCGCGCATCAAAAACAACTGACGGTGGAATCCAGAGCATCCAGCATATCTTAAATCAATCCGGCAGTAAGAAACATGCCCACATGGTTAGGACAACACCAGCTCTAGTGTGCCCCTCAAACAGAATGTCTGATCTATTACAAACATACTATCCTTTCAAACTATATCACCCAATGGTGAAGGGTTTAAAAAATACATATTAATCACTTCACATATAGATAACAAATAGAATACATCAGAAATATAAGAAAGAGGGACCACGTCCTCACTTTATCATGAAACTTAACAATATAACTGAAGAAATCTAACATGATACTGCAAAATGTAAGATAAATGACCAATAAATACTAATTAATAAATTAATGAGCTACGCTAATCACGACAATGCTGAATTCAGTATTGCATGTTTTCAACAGTTAAAAAGAAATTAGTATAAATAATACAAGTGGACAACAATATACAGTTGAGTTGTGCAATGGACATTTCACTTGATGTTCTTCAGAATAAAGATTATTAACACTATTTGATTTAATATCATAGTTGCTAATAGTTGTTACAGAGACTAAATTGAAAATTGGAATAGATGATATAGACTTCTTCTCTCAGTATTTTACCTCCACAATAATTAAGAAAATAGATTTGGTGATGTCACATATTTCATTTAGGAAAAAGAATATTGGGATGAAAATAACAAGTCCAGAAGAAACATATGGACCCATAATTGAAATTCAAGTTATTAACAGAAGAATTATTTTTTTAGTACAATGGCGTTAATGGGGTATAGTAGGGGAGGGGACACACACACTCAGTATGGAATCAAACCCGTTAACAGAAAGATTATAAGTCAGGTTGAGTAAATGTAAATTAAAGTTTAAAGTATTTGTAGTTGGAAATTGAGAGATTAGTACCAACGTAACCCCGTAAATTGAAGGAATGCCAATTAGTACCTCTGGTGTAGTTGATGCTTCAGAAGACCAAATCCTCGTATTGCTTGATCTCAAGTTCCTCGCATATAATTTGGGCATCCTATGGTCTTGAAGGGGTTGTATTTTCAACACACATTGTAACACAACCCATTCAAGATCAAATATGTTAATGGAATTAATTGCTGAATGTGGACTGTGAGGAGTGCAAGGAGTGCAGGAGAAATAAAGACCCAGGAAAGGGGAAAGACACGCACCACAGGGGGAGAGCCAGGCAAATCCCTGTGCCATCTCCCCCGAAACAAAAAATATTTTTTATTAAACGGCGACCTGCCATGCGAGCGCACCCATCATGGCAAAGGTCATTCAGACAACCACATCTCACCTCACCTTCACATCTCTGTTTTTCAGATATAATATCACACTAGCTCTCTTTTCTTACATAACTGTCAGCTCACCAATTCTATAACTACTATCTCACAAATAGGATCACGAAATATATCATGAAATATGCAAGAACATTAAATAAATCACAATCACTTCCCTTGAAATTATTCAGTCGACCAGAAGGTCCAGAACAATCTGTGTGATGCCAGCTTGCTTGATCGTATGTTCGCTCCGATCCAAGAAATCAATATCCAGGATGAGACCATCTCAAGATCTAAGAAGATCTGAGCTCTCCAGTTCCACAAATTCCAACTAATCAATAATGAGCTTCAAGAAAACCGCATCTGCACATTACACGTACGTCAATGAAAACACCAAAACAACACAGGAATAGAAAAACAAACTAAAGGAGAAGCGATAAGTTAAAAACTGAAAATAACCCCATGTGTTCTGTGAATCATACATATCAAAAGGGACAACCTCTTGGACCTAACAGATCATTGGTCAAATCAGATATCTCGACTGCAAATAATAAGAACAATCAACATAAACAAATAAAATGTAGTAAGAGAAAAACAGGGATCCACGAATTACCTTCATCGATCTGTTTAATACATCAGCAGATCTACCCAAAACTCAGCGTTTGAAAACCACTGCCGCAACATAAATCAGCAGGACGAACAGTTAACCGCCGAAAATCAACGGCAAAACGAAACGCTTCAAATCCATAACCAAAACGTAGATCACCTGGCGATCTAAACAAATCAGAAGGCAGAAATCAGGAATACTATTTCTAAACAATGAAGGAGCTACGAATTTGAGAAGAAAATTGGGACCAAAAGGGGAGGCACGAGGGTTGAGAAGCGACAAGATATATTTATTGAGGGTGTGTAGTGATCCAACGGCTGAGAATGAGTTGGGCGGATATTTTTCAACGGATGGATATGCGTGAACGGTGTGGGTTTTGACCGACTTAAATTATTATTATTATTATTATTATTATTATTATTTAAAGGTCGATAGGAATAATCGAACGGTTGTGGTTGGATTTGACAAGGCTCTTTGATGGGATTATACTTTAACTAGTATTCCACCCGTGCGATGCACGGAATATATATTGAGAAAAAATAATTTTAAATTTTTAGAGGTTTAATTGAGTAGAATTTCACTATATAATTAAAATACAAAGATAAATAGGTATAAATAAAAGATACAACAATAAATCATAATGTCATACCATAAATTATTAGATAATTAAAAACTTTATTTTCAAAGAAATGAAAATTTTAATAACATTGTTTTTGAAAAAATAACCTGGAGATACTTAAAACATATACATCATAATAATATGAATTTCAAAACATGTATATTTAATTTTACATTGACTTACAACCATATTTTATAGCAATATTGGCACCGACGAAAAAGTTAGGACAATATTCGTCATCTATAAAATCAATAATCATAGAGATATTTGTGGCTGTAAATTACGACAATCATGACAGGGATGATAAATTTTTGTAATATGTAATAGCGGATTTCTTGCAAAATAAAAGTATAAAAAATAATATGACATATCATTATAAAGCTACATATATAAAAAAGGAATCTAAAAGATAAAAATGTCATATCGTTTGTTTTATTAGATAAATGAGAAATTGAATACTATATTGTTGGAAATCCATATTTATGCTAACAAAATTATATAAAACTGGTGAATAAAACAAATTAACATAGAATAAAAAATAAAAAAAATAAAAGTTAAATGAATTATACTATTTGAACAATTAAAAAATTGAAATAAAAGTTGGGTATTAATTGAATATATGCCCAAATAAAAAATTTGTAGCAATTGGAATATAACAAATTTGTAATCGGTAGCTCTAAATATATAGGTTGACCCATTTAAAAACTTCTATAATCAACAATAAAGGAAAACTTGGTGGATATGGGATGCCCAATTTGGGCCCAAAGGTAACCCAACATAGTTTATATGTGCAGCCCAAAATTCATTAAAAATCTGTCAAAAGCAACGTAATGTCACTATTAGGGTAGGGTTAAAATCCAGCGGCCGCCGCCGACTTTTTCTTTCTTTCATTTCACCGAAATTTTAAGATTGCTCTCACCGTGCAATCTTCATTTTTCTTTTGATCTTTTTTACTTTTTCTCCGACTTTCTTCTGTGAATCAAATGGAAATACTCCATTTCTTTTATTCTTATAAAATTTATGTCGAAAATGAGAGTCAACATTTTTTTAGTGACTATCGGATCCGTACGGATAATTAGAAAAATGTTTAGATCTATATTTTTTTTGCTACTTATCTGTTGGAAGCCCACCAGATTTTTTTCAGTTTTATGATCTTTCATTACAAATTTAAAGTTCGACTTTTTTTTTTTTTTGGAATTTTCTCAGATCTATATTTTTCACTACAGATCTGAAAAACTCCTTTAGTATTAATTCATTTTTTATTGTTTTTTTACTTTGGTTTATATGTTATTTTTTTAGTCATACTTCCAATGTAGTGAACATTAAAAAAACAGGAATTTGTTATTTTACATTATGTGGAAATTTTACGTAGGACGGAAACATAAAATTTTAACTTCATTTTCTTCAAAAAAAGGGGACTGGCATGGCGGCTTCTGAGAACTGAATTATGAGATAGATTGAGTTCATTACGTGGAGCGGCTAATGAAAGAGTTTTTATTTCTAAGGTTCGTATTTAGGCTTCAACCCAGTCTTTGAGCTTCGGATTGGAATTTTTTGGGATATTATTTGAGTTTTTTTTATTGTCACTATTAGATCTGATTATATTCAGTCTAATCCTAAGACCAAATAATTTCGTTTAAAATTTGTTCTTTTTTTTGCTTTATAACATATTAACTAAACGATCATATTATGAACATTAGTTTTTGATTATATCATTACCATTTTTAATTATCAAAAAGAAAGTTTTTGATTCTAAGGAAATAAATTGTTATTATACGTGTCTAAATCCTAAATTAGTGTATATTTTGACTAAATTATAGAAAAAGTATAAATATGGTTGCATTTTCACATATATTGAAGTTTTCACTATTATAGTAAGTTGGGCTTATAGTTTTGTATGTTTTTTTTTTTTCAAATATACAATATCTATGTCATTAAGTTTTTGAATATATGATTTAGATATGTAGGAAGCATTTACAAAAAAAATGTAGATTTAGAAAGCAAACTAAGAAATGAGTCAGATTTATATTTTTTCTTAAGATCTGATCCGACTTTCTATTTTCTCAAATTTTCAGTACATAATCACATTTAAACAGATTTAATCTTATATGCCTAGAAAACTAATCCATTAGTATAATTTTTATGTCCACCAAAAAAATTGGCCCCCAAAAAATTGCCCCATAAAATAGTATTTTCTATATTTTTTTAATCATTATTACATAATTTAATGTGCACTAAATACTTATGTCCCCAAAATTTCTACAGTATGTTTTCTTTGTCGATTTTTTTACATAAAAAGTAATTTCTCCGACATGTTGGGTTTTGCTATTGTTGATGATTCTGCTGTATATAATTTGTTTACGCAATTTGTTGACCTTTGAAAATAGATTAGTGGAAATAGATATGATGTTTATTATGTTACCTGTATATTAGGGTTTTCAATGGACTTGCCTAAACTTGTAAGTCTTGATATTTTATTTTCTTACAATTTTAGTTGAAATGCATACGTAGTAGGTTTGTCAGATTTGAATTCACATCACTTTAGCCATGTGGGTTTATTTTGTTTTTGATGCATGCAGAACTTGAGAACCTAATTTCCGTGGAAGAAGAAAATTAGTTGAGCAAATAAGGTTTAATACTGACCATAAATCATACATATTTCTTCAGCTAGCAGTATATTTACTTATATCCTGATTCTTTAAAATATTACAGAAAAATGCAGGAAAAGTTGAGACACTCTAGTGTACTCTTAATTACATAACTTGAATAGACATGATAGATTTCTAATATGCAAATGCCATTGTTCCAGTTTGGCTGTTGTAAATGGCTTTTTGTAACTGAAGATGATATTAAAAATTTGCTATGCTTCCAGTTTCAGTTCGTGTCCTACCCGCATCAACGTTATCATTCTGGAAATCATATCAACGAAATCAGGTTAGTTGATTTATTTATTACAAAATCTATATATAAAGTAAAGCTAGAAACTCACCCTTCTTAGGCTTGTTGAAAATGATAAGTTAGTGATTGTCATAATATTTGAAGTCTTTTGAATCCGCTTGTATTCTTTTGGTTGAAGATTATGACTGATGAATCCACCTTAGGAGAAAAAAAAAACAGAACTTGAAAACAAATTAAGAAACAACAGTTCATCAAAAGAAATATGCATTATGGACTAAACAGAAATTTAAAATAACAAAACTTAACAAATATATTAAAATTAGGATAAAACAGAATCGATATATAAAAAGAAATATAAAAAGCACAAGTGTATACATAGAAAAAACATATGCAAGCCATACCAAAAATTTACATATATGTTATGAAATAGTCACATCATGCTAAAAATATCCAAGCTATCTTAATGATTTTGCTATTTTCAGATTAATATTTTTCTATAGCTACTGCTTCCATCTACTATTGACAAATATACTATATATATTGCATCCCTATTAAGTAAATGCAGCTTATTTAAACAAAGTTTTACACATAAATTAAAAAACTAACCAGACGTTCCTGATTTTGTAAGCTTTATTTTCTTCTTGGTCTTCCAACTCCTTCTAGATCCTTCTCTCTTCACTGTTGTAACCAAGATAGCTAACTCAGTTGTAACTATAGAAAAATGAATGAATCAAAAAGAAGCAACTAAACATACCTCTTTGTCATTTCAGATACATTTTAGAATGAAAACATTTGAATAATTGCCATTTGCAGGTACTGTGGACACAAAGCCATTGCAATGTCAATGCCCAGTACATGTTCGTGGGAGCCTATTTATAGCATTTTGTTGTGTATTGTGATGGCCTGATGGGGGCCTATTTATAATATTTGTTTATTTGTTGTGAGTTGTGTTTTGCATTGTGGAATGTGTTGTATTAATCAAACTGATTTCAAAATTTGAATGTGATCTTTTTAGTGCCCAAGACAAACAATCGTCATAATTAATAAATTAAATTATTGAATTTTAGCTACCCAAGATAATGATATTTAATTGCATTGTGGACTGTGTTGTATTACTAAGACCACTTTCAAAATTTGAATGTGATCTTTTCGGTGCCCAAGACAAAGAGTTGTCATTATTAATAAAGTAAATTGTTCATTTTGTCAGAATTAATAGATAAAGTCGTAAGAATTAATAAACAATTAAATAAAACATTTTTCCATGTCAGACTTTGTTTTTGCACATTGTTCGAGAATTTCCAGAATTGGTAACAGCATTTTGGCGAGATTTTGCTATATTTAGAAGACTTTCTTACTTTTTATATATATATATATAGATTATAGAGGTGTCGAATTGTTTGAAAGGATTCAAGACTAGTGAACCGAATTGGTCAACAGTCTCCTTAACCGTGGTCAATATTTTAGGGTTCAAATCCCAACCGATTATGATTTGTGCATTTTGCAAATCTCAAATTGGCCGATTTAACCATAGTTTTTAATTTTTTTTAATTTAAAATCAACATGTCAGAGATCAACTAAACGTTGATTAAGGATTTTGAAAAATTAGAAATAAAGTTTCAATATATTTGTTTATGTGATCACTAGCAACATCGTTGTATGAATATTATTTCTCATTTCATTGATTTTTCTTTTTTTGAAAGCATTTCTCATTTCATTGATGATACATGTGAATAGCAAAAATTCAAACTATTTTAGTAGAATATGATTTAGTGAAAACTTTTGAATTTCATTTGACAACATTCCTAACCTATATCCATAAACATTATCATATTCCGCCCCAACCATTCGAAAATCTAGAAAATCAAACATTGCACTATGATTGAACTAAAGCCACCATGCGACAACAAGACTCTATTGAAAAAGATGATGAAGATAAATTTGGCACGAAAACCACAAGCACAACCACGGGAGGAACCAAGACCAATGTCAAAAGATAAGAGAACTTTGAGTGCATGCTTTATTTTACATTTTTACTTCAATTTTCAAAATACCTGTTAACAAAAGCTTTTAAATACATTGGTAAGTTGGAATCTTAATGTTGAGCTGGTTGAGCTCAATATAGCTGGAAGTTGTCATTTACGTCTTTACATTTTTATTAGTATAGTCTCTTACGCTTTTTCAGTTTTTCTCCCTAACAAACTTGACATGTGTCATGTTCTGATTGGGGCTTTTGAATCTGGCGCTCTCTTCATGTGTATAAAGCTACTGCTGCAACTTCTTCTTCCTTCTGAGATTTTACTTTGAATAATATGGTTCCCAAATTTTCTCTATTCAAATACTTAGATGAGAATTGAGAATTCCTTCATGGTACCAGAGCATGGTATGAATCATAGTTCGAATTGAAACCGAAATTATCAACAACGAAGTTACACCTGCAAAAATGACATCGGTCTACACAAAGGATCTTGATCCATTGTCGTTACATGGATTAGATCACCCTTGGATGATATTGGTTATGAATCCACTCAATGGCGCGAACTACCTGCACTAGAGTCGAGCGATGAGGCTATCACTTGGAGCGAAGTCGAAACTCGGATTCATCTATGGCACTGTCACAATTCCGGATTTGAACACTGAGGCGTACGCACAATACCAAAAGGTTGATTGCATGGTGATCGCATGGCTGCTTAATGCAATATCCAAGGAAATTGTGGAGGCATTTATATATGTGAAAAGTTCGAAGCAACTCTGGGATGAGCTGGATGAAAGATACGGGGAAAGCAACGGACCTCTCAAATACCAATTGCAGAAGGAAATTGGAAATTCACCCAAGGTACATCGACTGTTACTACCTATTATACCAAATTGAAATGTTTGTGGGATGAATATGCATGTGTAGTGCAACTTCCTAAGTGTACATGTTGATGTGAACCGTAGCAACAACGTGCATACGACCGAAACAACAATATGTTATTAACCCAAGATCTTCACTAGTTCGGTTAAAGATGATGTAAACCTCAACCCGTTGCTTAGAAAAAGCAAGAACCTCGGTATGCGTAAACGCCACAAACGAATGTGTAAGTTCGTTTGATAAGTCGGTAATCACAACAAGATGAACAATCTTGAAGTTCTTCGAAAAACCCAAATGGTTGGAGAGAAAAATCTCAATTCAATATTCAATATCAAAGTTCTTTGAAAAATAAACAAGTGTTTGCCTTATATAGGCGACTCAAAACAAACCCTAAACCAACTAGGAAACAACTTAAAATTCGAAAAAGGAAATAAAACTGAACAACTCAAAAAACGCGGCTCCCGAACACGACCGTTGAAAGAATTATAGCACAGATAGTAAAAGTTTCATAGAGTACGGATGTGATTGCAGATGTGGTCACATTCGCAATCACATGCAGCGAAATTTTGAAAATAGTAACAAGACACACGAAATAAAACTTGTCTATAAGCCAACAAGCTTGTAGACATCCAATATGGCGAAACTTTCCACTAGTAAAAATCATTTGATTCCGTATAAAAAAATACTAAAACCAACTAGTAGAAACTCAACGAAAAACTCATATCTAGAGTATATTTGATCTATGTAATTCAACTCATACAACAATATACATGTGTGGACTTCGTTAATCACGATACTAAAAACAATGGACGAAAAAGCTAACAAACACAACTACAGGGTTGAATGTAATCTCAGATGTAGTCACATTCGAGATCGCATCCAGAGCAGCGAGACTCCTTGTGCTTGTATGACTCTTAACTCTCTCAAGACTCTTGTAACTCTGGTGTATTTCTTGTGTAAAAATTATGGACGTCCTCTTCCCTATATATAGCTGTTCAAACCCTTCAAGAGACTTAATACACAAGGAAAGAAGATATATACAAATATATGACAAGTAAATCACTTATATTAGGAAACAAGATAATTATCCAAGAGTCCTAATATATCAATATCATATCAATATGATTTCTTTCCTAATCTAAAAAAGTCATAATCATACCATAAGTCTAGAAAGGCAAAACAAATCAAAATTCAATCTTTATATTTTAGAAAATTATAGTTGGCGATAAAAAATCGCCCTAACAATCTCCCCCTTTTTGCCTTTCTGGACAAAACACTTATCAAGCACAAAATAAAAAAAACTCCCCCTAAATATCATGCTGAGAAAAAAATACTGAAGCAGATGTAATCACATTGTAGGTCACATGCATGACTGCAGCAAAAATATCATAAGAGAATTTTAGCAAGTTATCAACAACCAAAAGCAAATAACATCTAGCTAGAGAATATTGTTTAGTACATCCCAGAATTAAAGATTATAAAGTTCATCAGTGGACACATTGACATCCATCATCAGTCCTGGGCGTCTCAGTCGCCATAACTCCCCCTTGAGCAGTGCTTGGTCCAGCTACATTCTTCCCCCTTTTTGGCCAGAAATCGAGCCAAGTATAGTCTGCAATTGGGAACGGAGAGCAGAGAAGTGAGCAATCTGGTGCTCAGCAAAGGCCAGTTGTACCTGTAAGAACGCCACAGAGACATGAATATAGGGGATGTTAGAGGAAATGGAAGCCGGGATGTTGCCAACATCCGGAACCACATCCGAGGCCACATTCGGAACAGACCCAGGGACAGGGGCATCAACATCTGGAGAGACAACAGAGATAGGAGTCGTCAGAGTAGGTGGAGCATCTCCTGGATAGACAAGGGGCAGATCAACAATGCGATTTTGAGAACTGAGCAGGGGTCGAGAAACATGAAAAACCCCAGGCTGATTTGTGAAGTGATCACCCTCTCTTAGTTCAAATCCTTGAGAAACCAGGATTTTATAGATGAGACTGGGGAATGGCAGGGACCAGGATTTGGATTCACTTGTAGCAAAGAATGTTACCTACTCGAAAGCCAATTTACCTCAAAATCCAGAGGATTATCGACGTCTATTTCATTATCTTTCTCTCCGGGATGAACCGAGGCAAGAACCTAGCGGTAAGAGTTGAACTCGGAGAAGATGGGTGCTCAGGGAGAGAGAGGATGCCATACCTGGTTCCTGGGTGTGATCAAACGGAGATGCAGTCCCAGATGCAGGGACATTTACAAACCCAGATGCAGGGGCATCTTGAACGAACGTGGGTGTAGAGATTTTTGGTGATGGAGGAGTGATGGTCTCTGCGGCGACTTCTGTGGGAGTGGAGGAAGGAGTTGCAACGGTCTCAGGGGGTACCAAAACCTCTGTAATCGGAGAAGAAGAAGGTGGGTTTCTGTCAGAGGGGGATACATTGTCAGATGTCGCTCCATCTCTGACAACATTCAGATCAACAGTGTCAACCATGGATTTTTCAGAATTTGGGCTCTCAGAGTTGTGGGATGAGGATGATGATTTGCTCGGACTTCCGAAAAGGTTCTTGATGGAGGAAACAAAGCGAGCCATGGAGAGGGAGATAACCTTTGAACCTAAAAAAATTCCAACCACACAAAAACTTCGAAAGATGTGATAAATAGTAGGAGAGGTGTAATCGAGTGCCTGCAATTAAATATGGATTAGAAAAAAATCAAGGTCAGGCACACAAATCAAAGTACAAAGGAAGAGTTTTATTTAGGAAAGAATTCCCCATGGGAAAAATCGAAAAAGAAGGAAAGAACCAGGAGTCCAATTAATCTCAAACTCTAGTTCACAAAGTGTCCAAATTATGTCAAAATGTGTTAGGAATTTTATTGTTTAGATTTTGATGAATGCCATGTAAAACTTAGAATAGAAAGTTGGCACCCCAATTCTTGTTGTAAAATGCATTGTAATAAATAGAATCGCTAAGCCAAAGTGAGTTAAGTCGACTACGCCTAACATGCAAGAAGACAATCAAGACTTGAAGGAAGACTCACTGCGAGACAAACTGAGTATGGCAAGAAGAGTAGACAGAACTCTACTATAGAAGCAACTGAGATACAAATGGTGAGTGGAGCATCACAAGTCAACTCAAGAAAAGCCAAGTCTCAGTTGAAGTGACAAAGAGTCATCCATGATTGGAAGGCGACTCTAAGTCACCTGGGAAAGCAAGGAAATGCGGTCAAGTCGAGATAATCGTAAAAGAATCGTTGCCAAATCAAGAGAATTACTTAAACAAGTAATATCTCCATACCACTTTTCTCGAGTGCTCGATCCCGAGCGTGCAAAATGAATGAACCAATGGGAAGCACTACACCGTGTCGAACTCGAAAAGGTGAAAGAACAATTCATACGAGGAAATGGCAATTCCAAGAATCGCAACAAGACAAGCCAACGATCGAAAGTGACTTTCAAAAATAAGCTATCTCTTCAACGGGCAAATTTTTGAAAGTTCACTATAAAAGGCTGAGGAGTTTGTTTGAGAAGAAATAGATGACACACATGTGAGATATACAAGTATATTAGAAAAACTGAAACATTCTCAATCCTCAAGCCTACATTACGAAGAACATCAATCCAACACTCACCTGTGAAGGAAAGATAACTTCAATCAGTTGAAGAGGAAAATACTGAAAACAAGGGGTCTACATTCCAGGAAGGATTGTAGGAAGGTTCAAGGTTGAGCCAAGTCTTAAGCTTTTGGAGGGCTTCGTGATCAAATCCAAAGAGCTTGAGCAAGTGAGTCAGAGTAGTAGCAAAGGCAATGCCTGTGAAGAAGCCGAGTCGTCGAGAAGCTTGGTGAGTGATCAAGGCGTCTCAGTTGATTGAGTCCCAAAGGATCAAGTCGGTGTGTGATCAAGACTTGTATCCTGGACCGTTACCACTTTGTAAACCGATCATTACCTAGTGGATTCCTCCGGGAGTTGGAGAAGAGAGGAGTAGAAGAATTACCCCATCTTGAACCTCTATAAAAATTTCTTTGTGTCATTTACATTTCAAAGACTTTAATTCTTGCATTTTTAATCGCTTATATCTGCGATAAATTTGCTATCCACTTAATAACTTACAAGTACTAAACCAAGCACTAAATTCTTGCTTAATCAAACTTAAGGGTGTTAAGTCTTCCAAAAAACAAAATCACAAAATCGAGTTAATTTAGAGCCAACAAATGAGTTACTTCATCAACACTCAGATTGAGTCTGTTGAGAGATTAACTCTTGAGTGACTAAATTGATCGTCCTTCAAGGACACAACTGTAGTATCAACTCTGAATTTTTAAAAGGACTAAATCGAAAATTTGGTAAGGTTTATTCAACCCCCCCTTCTAAACCTTACACTTACACCCCTTGGGACCTACAAAATGTGATAAGGAAAGTAAGATCAAAAATAAGATTTACCCTTATCCTTCAAATCGGTTCAACCCACAAAATATATCCATCAAGATTTTCAAGATTTTGGGAAGAGAAAAATATCACTCTCAGATTATATATGGAAACCAAATCTCAGCAAAGAATCCAAAATCACCAGGACATGCAAAACCTAATATGCCTAATAAAACACCAAAAAGGAAAAACACACGCAAGAGGTGAAATGTGCTGCAGCAATGGATATAGGTTTAAATGTCGTCACATTTTGAGTCACACCTGTACTAACTGATTCAATGAATCGCAATTCGAAATCCCAACTTTTCACGAATTTTCGAGTTTTCTTTAATTTTTCCGAGTCTCATGAGGGAGTTAACTAACAGGGAGCTTTCACTCAAATGCCATAGATAGCTATTTTTCACATGATCATGTATTTTTAAACAACAATACGCTTGAGAAAATTGGTCACAAGGAATAGCTTCACACAATGGGTTGGTAGTTTTTTTCCTAGAATGCCTCCAAGCATGATCAAGACTTTATTCACAACTCAGCTACTGGGAAAAAATCCTTATTTTTTTTGAATTGGAGAGATCAACTCACACCAGTTTTCCAAGGGAGACAATATATGTGACTAGTTCGAACCATCAATCCACTTTTTGCAGATATGCATGAAAGCTTACAATGCAGGGACGCCTAAAAAAAATAATCAAAAAGAAATAGAGGAGAAGAAAAGAGATGCAAAGTTTGGATGTCACAACGAATGTGAGGTGCAATGCTGTGACATCGCGTGTAACATTTCAGAGAACACACAAACCAAGAGACTTCCTTAAATTGGAGAATCTCTCAAAATCTAAAGCCTTGGTGAAGATGTCTGCAAGCTAATTTTCATTAGCAATATACTCAATTTAAATTATATTTTTCTCAACTAAATCTCGAATAAAGTGATGTCTAATATCTATGTATTTAGTATGAGAGTGTTGGACAAGATTTTTTGAAATATCAATCGCACTCATATTATCACAATAGACAATCAGTGTTCCACTTTGCAAACCATAGTCCTCAATCATTTGGTTCATCCATAAAAGTTCTGTGCAACAACTCCCAACTGCTACATATTCTGATTCAGCAACGAAAGAGATACACAATTTTGCTTTTTGTTATACCATGAGACCAAATTATTTCCCAAATAAAAACATCCACCAGTTGTACTTTTTCGATCCACAACATCTCCAGCCCAATCAGAATCACTAAATCCCACAAGAGTAGTGTTAGTGTCTTTTGTGTACCAAATTCCCAAATCAGTTGTGCCCCCTACGTCTCGAATGATGCGTTTTAAGGCCTTTAAATAAGTAACCTTGGGATCAGATTGATAACGAGCACAAAGACAAACACTGAACATATTATCAGGACGACTGGCAGTCAAGTACAACAAACTTTCTATCATGCTTCTATACAAGGTGTGGTCAACACTTTGAGCCACATCTTCTTTACTCAACTTTTGACTCGACCCCATGGGAGTCTTCAAGTGAGAGGTGATCGCGAAATTCTTACCGCAAGCGTACGGTGTCAAGTTTTAATATAGTTTTGAAAGTAGGGTTATCGTCTCCACAATAATTGTTATCGAATTTTATACTAAGTACTAAAATTAAAATAGCTTAACTCTATCTAGAAATCGAAAAGAGATGAAGATTTATTAAACTAAAAATAAACTAAAATTAACTAACAAATTGGTTCAGACAATTTATCAAACACGTAGAAGATGAATTCTACAGGGTTGATTTCACCTAGTTATCCCCTATGTTTTCAATCCAGTTTATTAATCACAAGTTATCTATCTATAAGCCAATATTCCTACCGTTTATCACTTCCTCTCTCGAGCGTCAAATCAAACACGCCAAACAATCTAAAATTATTGATCAGATAATCCAGATGCAATCAAATCAAATAGCACAAATAGATTAAATATTATGCGAATTTCATAAACTAGAAATCAAATCATAGGTTCAAACGTAAGTTACATCAATCCCCTAGAAAGATGGGTTTAGCTCATGTTGGATGTACAAAAACTCGTAAAGAAATAATTATACATCTCAAAAATTGACAAAGAAAAGCAAAGAAAGAATTGAGAAGAAAACAGAAGGAATTCTCTCTGTGTCCAAACGAGAAGTGCCTCCAATTGCCGTCCCGAACCCTAGCTCTATGTCTCTTGCCTTGCGTTGTGCTCAAAATAATGTCCCATGTTCGTTCGTCGATGTTGCATTGCAAATACCGGGATGGTGCTACAACACAAGACTCCGCCCTCGCTCCGCTATACCATTTTCGACCCCGCGCTGCGGCACGGGGGTTTTGGCGCTCGTCCTCGGGCTATATTTTTCCGTTTTTCTGCTTCTAAAATGCGATCTTCACCTCCTGAACACGTTTTTCATCGTTTTTGATCAATTTTGGCATCCAAGACTATCCCGACTCTCAAACAACAACTAATTACATGAATTCGACTCAAACGATACTAAAATACCCGAAAACAACGCAAAATCCTACTCTAGAGCACTCAATACATTGGTATAAAACCAACTTAACAAATACCCCCAAACTTAGACGTTTGCTTGTCCTCAAGCAATTACAGACTCTAAAAATCAACAAACATGGAGGAAATAAAAATAACGACGACTGACTCAACAAACCAACTGCGAAACTTCACAACCAAACTCATTCGTCAAATTTCGTTTCACTATCAATCAAGCACGTATTTTCACAATGTGATCATGAAGGTGGAATGTTTATGCCAACCCCGTTTTCATTATCCAGATAGATTCACGCAATCAAGTGTTTTCAAAATGATCCACTTTTTGAATATAGAGATGAGATGCTTACCGGACTCCATAGGCTTGTCTTTCACACTAATCTCCACTAATGTAGGCTAATGTAACACAAGGATCAATAAGACTTTTAAAGCTTGTAATGTGGGCTTAGGGTAAGGTAGGAAAATATGGGATTAAGTGGCTCATATCACTCAAACACACAATTAACACTTCGCATTATCAATAGGCAACTACCCTTCACTTTTTTGACATCCCCAATGTTTACGAACCTTCAATCCCGCTGATGTTTCTCATTTTTTTTTCATATATATATATATATATATATATATATATATATATATTTCGGAACCCCCAAACTTATTCTTTTGCATACATGGGGTTTCATATTTTCTTTTCTCGGGCAACTTCATTCAAATAAATACATACCCTTCTCATCATACCCTCCTCAACCTTCAATATTTTTCTATACTTTGTGTGTATGAGTGATGGGTAATTATGATTTTCACATTTAAGCTCTGGGTATTAGATTGGTTCCCAAAGAAACGGGTTTATAAGGCTCAAAGGGGGACACTAGGGAAAATATAATACAAAGGTAGGCATTTTAGGCTCTCGCTTGTTCAAAGATGGCCTAAATCACTTTTTAGTATTACTTCACCTAGGATTTCGCCTCGACTAGTGATCAGACAAGTTCTAGAATCTGGTGGGATCATAAAGAAACACTCAACCGCATAAATCATCCCCAAATAAATCAACAGAGTTAAGCACATAGATGAAATTAATGGAAAGAAGATTAAATCACAGTTTAAACACATGCTCTTTTGACCGTTCAACTCATATTCAACAAATTCACTTAGTCATGTAGTTTCACAGTTTTATTGATGCCCGACTCGACTCTAGACTCTTTTTTTTGTTTTTGTTTTTTGCTTTTTTTTTACTCAAGACTCAACTCGAAGAATAAAAATAGGTTGCACCCCCCAACTTAAAACGACATTGTCCCCAATGGAGAGATGGGAAAAAGGACTTTCCTGGTAGCCGAGGAGCGAAGGCTCCTTAAGTCATATGGTACTACTACGTGTATGAGGTGTCTCGTATAAGCTCACAATGCATCCTAGCGTACAAGCCCGTGGGTGTTATATGCCGCCGAGGTGTGGTCTTGTTCTTCCCATTTGCCTTGGCCCGGCCCCTTTTTGGCTTCGCATCTTTCCAACCTAATAAGGTAAATAAGAAAACAAAACTCGTGGAACCAAGGAATTCGGTTATGGGTGAGAAATCGAAAATCAGAGTACGTACATAATGCACCAAAGTGGAAAATATAGTGCCATGTCAAAAAGAAAAGCATAAATATGCAAGATAGCACTAAACAATTTGAAACTGTCATTGGGGCATTTAATCAAACACCTCATATGCATGAATTTGGGCAAAGATAGTAAACGCAATGGATAACTCAATTCAATCCCAAAATTCAATACCAAGCCTAAGTTTAACATGATCAACCAATCCACAAACCACAAATCAACAACAATTATCCTAGCACTTCTACAATCCAATCACACAAAAATCACAAGATGGGGAAAACCATGGGGTGTGGTTTGGAAGTTGCAAACTTACCAGATAATGAGTGGATGAGATGAAGATGGTGTGTGTGGTGTTAGAGTGCTCCTTTGTGAAGATGGAGAGGGATATGTGGGATTTGCACAAAAAAGAGGGGAGGGATGTGATGCAACATACTACTCCTAAGAATGCAAAAAATTCAGAAAAAACAAAAACAACTACTAAACTAAATTAAAACTAATAAAGCAATAAAAGGGGCTTGGGTTGCCTCCCAAGAAGCGCTAAGTTTACAGTCTTCAGCCAGACTATGTCAGATTATCCTCCAGTTGGGGCTCCAATAGGCATGTTATCCACGTTTCCCTTAGAAACTTCCCAACCTCCAATGTCTTCAGCTATATTCCCAGCCATATGTTTACCATCATTTAATTCAAATTTTAGCCTGTTGGTTGGATGGATGGTGAATACGACTTTCTCCTGATTTACCCGCAGAGTTAGCTCCCCCATTTCTACATTGATCAAAGCTAGTGTTGTAGCTAAAAACGATCGCCCAAAGATGATAGGTATTTTCGTGTCCTCATTCGCATCCAACACTACAAAATCCACATGAAAAACAAATTTATTAATTCTTACCAATACGTCTTCAATTATTCCCCACGGATAGGCGATGGATCGATCAGCAAACTGCAAAGTGATATTGGACGGCTTCACCTCCCCGAGCCCAAACTTCGTCACATCAGAAAGAGATATAAGATTTACATTGGATCCAAGATCACAAAGTGGTTTCTCAAAGAAAACTCCTCCAATAGTACAAGGAATAGTAAAACTCCCTGGATCCTTCATTTTCTGAGGTAGTTTACTCTGGACTATTGCACTACATTCCTCTGTCAAGTAGACAGTCTCAAACTCTTCCAACTTCATTTTCTCGGATTCCACTGGTTTAGCATAAATAGGTGATTCTTCGGAAGCAAGCTGAATTTTTGCTTCCTTTTTCACATAAACCGCATTGTGCTCTCACCATTAACTTATGTATTACTTGGGAACTTTCCTTCACGCAATGAATTCATGGTCAGAGCCAACCGACCCATTTGTGTCTCGACGACTGATATGCGTCTCCATTGTGCTCATCTTAGTATTCAGACCATCAATCTGCGCCTCACTCCTATTCATTCGATTCCTGGTCTCTCCGATGACTAAGCCGAGCATTTCTCCAAGCGACTGCTTCTTTTCACCCCGAGTGCATTGGAACTGGATGGGTTTGGATAACCCGGAGATGAATTCAATACGTTCCTGTTGTTGCTATAAGAGAGATTCTCATGATTGCGAAGTCCCGGGTGGTAGTGAGTTGGTAATTGATTACCTCTGTTATTAAAATCTCGGTTATTCACATAATTAACTTGGTCGGCCTCGTGAGCAGCGGCTGCGTGAACGGTTGCGGGTGGGAGTGTGGCTTGTTGTGGTGTGCCGCCGGTATTCATGATTGTTAATTGCTTTGTCGACTTTCGAGATTTGAGCCGCCAAAGCCGACATTGTATCAGATCAAGCTCAAGAACACCGGAATCGGCTTCGACGCCGACCTCTCGAAGGGCGTTGATTGATAGTCGTTTGTGGCCATTTCTTCAAGTAGAAGTAAGGCCTCAGTCGGAGTTTTAGCCATCAATGTACCTCTTGATGCCGCATCTAGTATCGTCCTCGTATGCCCATTAAGCCCATTGTAGAAATACTGAACCCTTTGCCAGTCTGCATAGCCATGTTGTGGGCATCTCCGCAATAGATCTTTAAATCGCTCCCAAGCTTCGTATAATGGCTCAAAATCAATCTGTTGGAACTGGGCTATCTCGCACTTTAGTTGGAGTGTCTTGCTGGGAGGGAAAAATTTTGCTAAGAATTTTTGAGTCGATCATCCTGGCTCGTAACATTTGCCCGGGGCGGACGCCTAACAGAATTGCCGGCCTTATCCGGAGTGAAAACGGAAAAGCCTCAATCGAATGGCCTCATCATTCACACCATTCATCTTGATGGTGTAGCAAATTTCCAAGAATGTGGCCAGATGTGTATTCGGATCATCCACTGGACTCCCCCCAAATTGATTATGTTGAACCATGCTTATGAGGCCCGGTTTCAATTCGAAATTATTCGCATTTACGGGCTGGCGCACAATTCCGGAGTAATTCTGGTTCACGATCGTAAAGTAATCCCGGATTACCCTTTCTGGTGCCTCAGGCTGTGGTGGCACATTCATGACCCAATTTTCGTTATTCTCATTATCTCCGTCTTTTGCCATTGTTCGATTCTGTGCTCGCTTTGCTACATTGATTGCTCGAAGTGTCCTTTCAATCTCTGGATCAAAAGGAAGCAAATTAATATCGTTGGAATCTCGCATAAACAGACAAGTCAAATGAGAAAAATGAAATTATAATTCTGAAACTAGTCTAGATTAGGATTAAGACAACGTGGTAATAGTATTAGTTTAAAATAGGATAAAACAATCCCCGACAACGGCGCCAAAAACTTGATCGTGAAATTCTTACCGCAAGCGTATGGTGTCAAATTTTAATATAATTTTGAAAGTAGGGTTATCGTCTCCACAGTGATTGTTATTGAATTTTATACTAAGTACTATAATTAAAATAGCTTAACTCTATCTAGAAATCGAAAAGAGATGAAGATTTATTAACCTAAAATTAAACTAACAAATTGGTTCAGACAATTTATCAAACACGTAGAAGATGAATTCTAGAGTGTTGATTTCACCTAGTTATCCCCTATGTTTTCAATCCAGTTTATTAATCACAAGTTATCAATCTATAAGCCAATATTCCTACCATTTATCACTTCCTCTCTCGAGCGTCAAATCAAACACGCCAAACAATCCAAAATTATTGATCAGATAATCCAGATGCAATCAAATCAAATAGCACAAATAGATTAAATATTATGCGAATTTCATAAACTGGAAATCAAAACATAGGTTCAAACGTAAGTTACATCAATCCCCTAGAAAGATGGGTTTAGCTCATGTTGGATATACAAAAACCACACATCATTTTTAAAAAATTGGTCTAGTTCCTCTTGCATAACATGTATCCAAAATTCATCTTTAAGAGCTTCAACAACATTCTTAGGTTCAAAATTGGACACAAAACAACATGTTCTCACATTGATACAATCAGTAGACAAGCAGACCATTCTTACCATATCACGATAGTTCACTCTACCTTTCCCTCTTGTCTTAATACCATCAGTAATGTTACCAATGATTTGAGACGTAGGGTGATTTTTCTGAATCCTTGTAGGTATGTCACTACCACGATCCACGATTGGATTATTAGTTTCTTCAACAGGTTCATTGTCAGAATCAAAGTCTAACTCAGCTGCAGCAGACACGGATGTGGGCTCAGATGATGTCACATTCGATTCGCATTTGAGAGACAACCATGTATGGAACTTGATCACATTCTCCGTTACATCCAGGCCTACATCCTTCGCTGGGGCAGTCTCAACAAATTCAAGCAGATCTATGTTCACTTGGTTTTATACCATTGATTTGGGCTTCCTAGACTTGAGTTTTGTGTTGTTTTTTAGTATTTTGAGTCATTTTTGTTATATCTCATAGGTTAGGCATTAATTCTCATTGTTTCGAGTCATTTGAGTGGTAAATCCATGTTGAGGGCCAATTATATTGAGTTTATAGTCATATTAATGAATCATGTATCAAAGGAAGTATGAACGATCAAACAATGAGAGATTAATTTGAAGAAACGTCCAAATGCGTTTGAAATTTCCATCACTGGCAGGGTTACGTATTTTGGACATAACTCTCTCTACAAAATTGATATTGAGATGATTCAAGTGGATATGGAAATCTAAGAGATAGGTCTACAACACTGATGAAGGGCGCAAAAGCAAATTCGGACATTTGATGGGTGAAAACACCGGGCGGGCGCTGTAGCGCCCGGAACAGGGAAGTCTGCGACCATCTCAAGTTGGGGCGTTGCAGCGCCCAACGCCCGTACTGCGGCGCCAAAGTGTATTTTTGCATTTAATTGTTGGGCGCGCACAGCCGCCTCAGGGCGAAATTCCTATGCCACCTACCCTCTTTCTTGGACTTTTGTGGAACTATAAATAGAAGCCGTGGGGCATGAAATTAGGGATCTTGGACCCTTGGGCATCCAACAAAACAACTAAAAGACATAAGAGAAGGCTTGGAATATCTTGGGAAAGGCTTGGAAAATAAGATTGAAGGCTTCTACATCTTGAAATAGAGAAGATCCCTCAACTCTTGTTCTTAATTTGTTGCTTTCTTCATATCTTATAAGATGTATTGTTGTATGATGGCTCAAAAGCTACCTTTAAAACCGTAGGCAAGTGCACCTATCGTTTTATAGTATAGATTATTGAGTACCGAGTGTCATTCCCACGAGGATTATAAGTACTAATAATTACCGTCTTTTTGTTATTTAATCTAACAATTTTCAGAGTTTTTGATAAAGAATCTAAATTATCGAAGTGTAAAAATGAAGTAAAATTTGTAGAATAAGAAATCAAGAGATAGAAGTGTGTTTGAATGTAAATCCCTCTAGAATGTTTTTGTGATTTGACAAGTTAAAAGATTCAACCATAAGCCCTTAAGCAAAAACCAACCTCTTTTAATAAAATCTCATGCTATGTGGACCGTAGAAATTCCCGATTTAAGTTAATCCCTTTCTCAAGGCGAAGAACTCCTAATCTCAAGTTGATTAACTGAAATCTCTTTCTAGTTAAAACCCCCAAGATTGCATTATAACGATTTATGAATTCCCATATTAGGTTTGACCCTAATCCAGAAGATTTATGTCGTCCTATATCTAGGATTGCATGCAACTCTTTTCACTTATATAGGTTCTATTTCACCATGAATCTCTCGATTTCCCGGATGAAAAATAAACTTCAAATCAATATTGCGCATATATCAATTCGAATGAACGAAGCATAATATAAGTGAATCACACAAGACATGAAAATTTTATTAAAAACATACACACCTTAATCACAAATCCATACTAGAGTTCATTACATTCAAACACTAGGAGTTTAGCTACACATGATTTTGACCAAAGAATAAATTACACAAGAAGATGTAAACATTGTAGACATGGTGTACTTATCTTTATCAAAATCTCAATTGACTTGATGATGTTGCTCCAAGCCTTCTTCCCCAATGTTGCCTCAAGCTTACTCCTCCAAGACCTCTTGATCCCAATTCCACTCAAAATGTTAAACACTATGAATCTCTCTATGAGTGAATATTACATGAATCTCCAATGAATGATTTTCCAACTCAAACTCTTGGCTTTTATAAGCACCATCTTGTGAAATACCATATTAACAAATGCCCCATTTCCATGCTTGTTAGTTGAATCATTGTGTGCACATTCATGGTTGAGTTGGTTGAATCATTGTATACACATGATGATTGAGGGAATATGGGGACATGTTGCAGCAAAATTGGGTGTTAAAGGTGTATAAAAGTGGCCAAAAGGCTTGGTAGGTGAGTCTTCCATAATTTTCACATGGGAAAGTTGCAAAAAGGGGTCCCGGACACGCCCGTGTCGGGCAAAGACGGCCAGGCCGTCTTTGCACAAAATTTTTCTCGAAAATTGCCCGACACGGCCGTGTCGTGACACGCCAGGCCGTGTTGTTAGCGACACGGCCGTGTTGTACAACACGCCCAGGCCGTGTTCGGCTGTTTTTGTGCGGTTTTCCTCCTCTTTTGATCCCCTTCAACATGGCCGTGTTTGGTGACACGGCTTGCCGTTGGACCCTTTTTCCAATTTTTATCCAATTTATTTCTTCTTTTTGAACATGGCCATGTTACTTGACACCCCAAGTCATGTTGAGTGATTTTCTTGCCTTTTTTCAAGTAATATTGGCTTCACATTGCTCCAAATTGCTCCACCTATAATGTTAAACACATCACACTATGAAATGCTACGTAAATACTTGAGAAACTATGATTTTTCTAACAAAACAATTCAAAAACTATTGAATTAATAATATAAAATATGTACAAAATGACACTTATCAAACCGCCTCCAACTTGGAAATTTTGCTTGTCCTCAAGCAATTTTTAAAACAGAGATGGGTTGAAAACAAAAAAGATATCTATTTTCACAATTTCGACATGATTGAAGTGAATCGCTAACCTTTTCCTTCCCAATTAAGTCAATCCATCCGTTTTCAAATCAACCAATTTGTTAAAAAGAGAGTGACTTCAATAATCGAATCTTTCAAAACATCACAGTTGTCATATCACGAAAAATTTGTCGTTCATATGCTTAGATTAAATACAAAAATGCAATGATAAAAGGAGAAGTTCAAAACTCCTGTCTTTTCAATTTTTTTTTTTTTTATTTTATTTTATTTTTTTTTTTTTTTTTTTTTTATATTGCAAATATAATTATAAAATCGGACATTTTTGAGGCAAACTTCCACTAGGTTTAAATTTTGAATGTCTTTTCAAAAACTCCTGGGTGGTGTCCCATATTCATATTTGAGTCGCCGTTTTACGTAAGAGACAAACATGGGGCTCATGAATGCTCCTAGTTACTAAGCAACAACAAACAGAGGAATATAACCTCGAATTGTCCCTTTATATAACAGTATTAGCACAATTTTTTTTTTTTTTTTTTTTTTTCAAACCCGAGTTATGGTTTCTCTAGTGATCATGACACAAAGTATCTAGATTTAAGCAAAGTCCAAGCTAACTTCATGACATTAAACTCTTTTGGCCAAATTCATCCTTTTACTAGAGTCACGCAGTTTAAAAACATTTTGGCAATTTGAGTTTTCAAAAAGATGACTTTTTCGGGATAAAAATGGTCATAACCAATCCACAACTAACCTATCTAATTGTAAAAAAAAATCACCTCATGTTTGTTTGCAAGGTATTGATAAGGTGCGTAAAAAGAAAACAAAATATCCACAAAGAAAGCTAAAACACGCAAAGCTAAAGAAAATAGTTCAAATCCAAGCGTTCTAACAAATCTCGCCACCCCCAACTTCAAGGGTCACATTGTCCCCAATGTGAAGAGGAGATGGGATACAAAATGGAGCAAAGGAAACAAAAACTAAGACAAAGACAAATACGACCTTATGACGGTGGTGGGAAGTGTCCTTGAGAGAGATGCCATTGATGGAGTTGAGATAAAAGGGCATTTTGTTGTCGTTGGTCCTCTCGAATATCCCTAATGACGCCAAATTGCTGCTCCATCATTTGTTGTTGACGGTCAAGCATATTCTCGCCGCGTCGAGCATCGCTTTGTTGATATGATAGCATGTCTCTTTGGTGTTGTTGCTCCTGTAGAATAGCTTGAAGATTGACTTGTTCATGTGGTGGCGGTGGTGGTGGTGGGTGAGATGAAATAGTATGGGATGGTGAACCCTTGGAGGAGATGGGGATTCGGGAGCATCATCCTCTATGGGAGGTAGTTCGAGGCGACTCGTCATCCTCCGGATTGTGTCGCATACCCATCAACCAATTGTCACGATTACGAATTGTAGTTCGTGCCGGGTCGGGAAGTAATAGTCGTTGGATGTATGTCGAAAAGCAAGCAAAATTGATCATTGATTCTTTCAATTAATTTTATAGCAAAGACATACCTCGAGATCAATACGATTGCTTCCTCGCGCTTGTTGTAAATCCGTTAAGTCATGCTCAAGTGAAGAGCAATTGGAGTAATTAGGCCTCCAACAAGGATTTTACTACAATCGCCCCGCCCGACTTTCTGAAAATGGCGTGCTAAGTGAGACCCGTGTCAAGGTGTTTGCCATAGACCATAGCCCATAAAAACAATAGCTCGTCCTTCCTCAAATTCCCGTCACTTTCCCCTACCGAAAAGTGTGCTAGCCATCACACGATGCATATAACGAAAACAAGGGTTTATTACGCTGTGATACTTTAGCACGAGAAGCAACATAGTCATATGAAGGAGCTATTTCATTCCAAAACCGCTGCATTAAAGTCGCTAGGAAAGCGTCTGTTACCATCAATTGGAAGACCATATATTTGATTGAAGTCGGCAAGAGTCAATGTATACTCTTGATTGAACAAGCGAAAAAGAAATGAGGCCGTCCCCTAGCATGAGTTCCCGTGAGGATTTCGGCGTTAAATGAGCTAAGGAATTCCGGTGACGCGCTCATAAGTTGGTGCTTTCGCACCCATGAATTGTCCCCACCCAACTTGTTCAAACATCCAATCAATATCTTCTTGAGCCTGGGGTCTCTAATGTCACGCAAGCGTCCCTGATACCTGGTGTTGTGCAATGGTTTACTCAACAATTGTTGATATCGGGTTGCTTGTTCGTCATCCCTAATAGAATGCCATGACGATTACTTGGTGGATTAGCCCGGAGGGGCGGCGAGAGCCGAGGGTCCCCAGGACCCTAAGGAGCGGTAACTCGGCCGTTTTGACATGGTAGTCCTTGAAATAGACACCCACAAGAGAAATCTCCAAAACCCACAAAATTCCCAACAATCAATCGGTAGAAGTGTTGGTAATGGAGAAAAGATGATGTTTTATGGAAGAATTTGAGTTTAGATGGAAGAGTGAGGTGAATTTGGGGAAATTTTGGTGAAGAAGAGGGGTTTTTAGGGTTTTGAAATGAAAAGAATCGAAAAACTGATGAAATCGACCCTTCCTCAAAGTTTTTAACAGCCGGACACGGCCGTGTCGGGCGACACGGCCTGGCCGTGTTCGGGCTGTTTGTTGAACAAAATTTGGGCTCAACACGGGCGTGTCGGCGACACGGCCCGGCCGTGTTCGGGCCAATTTTCATTTTTTTTTTTTTTTTTTTTTAAATGGGAAAAGAAAAAAAAATTTTGACAGCCCGACACGGCCGTGTCAATGGCGACACGGCCTGGCCGTGTTCCTCGGCTGTTTGTTACGAAAAATTTGGGTCCGAACACGGGCGTGTCGGGTGACACGCCCGCCGTGTTCCGAGCTGATTTTTTTTTTTTTTTTTTTTTTTTAAATATCATCCCGAGTAAAAAAAAAATGAATCCTAAGTAAAAATTTGAAACCAATTGACACAAAAATCATCGGTTGCCTCCCGGGTAGCGCTTTTTAATGTCGTGTAGCCGGACCGATTCACCTCTAATTGTGTGATGTATTTGGGAGATCCTCAAGCTTGAGGGAATCTCTATACTTATCATCGATGGTGCCCCCAAAATAAAGCTTGACGGTGTCCGTTTTTTAAAGGTGCCCATTTCCTTGTGTGTAATTTCGATAGTTCCGTAAGGAAACACTTGAGTAATGTGAATGGCCCGACCACCTGGATTTTAACTTACCCTAAAATAGGCGAAGTCGGGAATTGAATAGTAACACCCGATCACCCTATTGGAATTCCTTCGTGTGCTTAATGTGCTTGTCATGCCATTGTTTCGTTCGTTCCTTGTAAATTTTCGAATTCTCGTATGCCGAATTTCGCCATTCTTCGAGTTCGTTAATCTGCAATAAACGGTTATTTCCTCGTGCACTTGACAAGTCATAATTAAGCATTTTAATAGCCCAAAAGGCTTTATGTTCAAGCTCAACCGAAATGACATGCTTTACCATAGACGAGTCGGTATGGGGTAGTCCCTATTGGCGTTTTGAAAGCCGTTCTATAAGCCCAAAGGGCATCATCGAGTTTGAGGGACCAATCCTTGCGAGAGTGCCCAACCGTTTTTTCCAAAATTCGTTTTAATTCGCGGTTGGACACTTCGACTTGACCGCTAGTTTGGGGATGATAAGCGGTCGCGACTCGGTGTGTGACACCATAACGCTTCAAAACCTTATCAAATTGATTATTACAAAAGTGGGTGCCTCTATCGCTAATGATGGCTCGTGGTGTACCAAACCGGGTAAAAAGTTTTTGAGAAAATGCACCACCACTGAGCATCATTTTTAGGTAAAGCTTGAGCCTCTACCCACTTAGACACGTAGTCAACGGCTACCAAAATATATTTATTGCCAAACGACGCCGGAAAAGGTCCCATAAAATCAATACCCCAAACATCAAAAATTTCACAAACAAGTATACCGTTTTGGGGCATCTCATTTCTTCGAGAAATATTTCCTGTTCGTTGACAACTATCACAAGTTTCAACATACCGTTTTGCGTCTTTGAAAAGTGTAGGCCAATAGAAACCCGACTCAAGGACCTTGCGTGCCGTAGTATTTGCTTGATAATGTCCACCAAATGGGTCCTTTGTGACAATGATTCAAGATGGAGATTGTTTCGGGAAGTGCAACACACCTTCGTATGATTTGATCCGCACAAACTCGGAAGAGGTGGGGATCGTCCCAAATATAATACTTGAGGTCCGAAAAGAATTTCTTCTTTTGTTGATGGGTCATCCCTTTCGGAAGAATTTTTCCCCGCAAGATAATTAGCGAAATCGCAAACCAAGGAATATCAATTGAAATTGAGTTAAGGGCAAAGAGTTGCTCATCCGGGAAAGAATCGTTGATATGTCCATTGTGTTGCTCATCGGTGCCGAGTGCTCAAGCCGAGATAGGTGGTCGGCGGCAAGATTTTCGACCCGCTTATCTTTGATTTCCACATCGAATTCTTGGAGTAAGAGAACCCATCGAATCGGTCGTGGTTTTGCGTCATTTTTGTCGAGCAAATAGCGTAAAGCGAGTGATCCGTATAAACAATGACTTTGGATAGAATCAAGTATGACCGAAATTTGTCAAAGGCGAAAACCACTCGCAAGTAGTTCCTTTTCGTAGTTGTATAGTGGGATTGAGCAGATTCAAAGTCTTACTTGCATAGTAAATTGGCCGAAGTGTTTATCTTTTCGTTGCCCAAGTACCGCTCCTACCGCATAGTCACTAGCATCACACATGAGTTCGAACGGTTGAGACCAATCCGGAGCCACCATGATGGGAGAAGTGGTGAGTTTTTCTTTCAAAGTGTTGAATGCTTGGAGACATTCATCGTTGATATCAAAAACTGCATCCTTTTCTAAAAGGCGAGTAAGTGGTCGGGCGATTTTTGAAAAATCTTTGATAAAGCGCCTATAGAACCCGGCGTGCCCAAAAAGCTTCGGATAGCCTTCACCGAGCGGGCGGTGGCAATTTGGAAATTGTATCAACTTTCGCTTTGTCAACTTCAATTCCCCTGCAAGAAATTTTATGCCCCAAAACAATGCCTTCTTGTACCATGAAGTGGCATTTTTCCCAGTTAAGTACCAGGTTAGTCTCTTCGCAACGAACAAGGACTTTTTTAAGATTTGCAAGACAAAGATCAAATGAATCCCCAAAAACCGAGAAGTCATCCATGAAGACTTCCATGATTTCTTCTACAAGCTCGTCGAAGATGGCAAGCATGCAGGCGTTGAAAAGTTCTCAGTGCGTTGCACAACCCAAAAGGCATGCGTCTATAAAAGTACTGTAGGGACAAGTGAAAGTGGTTTTCTTGATCCTCCTGCTATCGGGATCTCAAAGTAACCCGACATGCCATCAAGGAAGCAATAATAGAGGTGACCAGATAAACGTTCAAGCATTTGATCAATAAAAGGTAAGGAAAGTGGTCCTTGCGAGTAGCATCGTTAAGTCGTTTGAATCGATGCAAACTCGCCAACCTCATTACCGTCGATCGGAATAAGTTCATTCTTTTCATTTGGTACCACCGTCATCCCACCTTTCTTTGGGACCACTTGAACCGACTTACCCACCACCGCCGAGATTGGATAGATTAGCCCAAAGATCTAGTAGTTTGATTACCTCTGCTTTAACTACCTCTTTCATGTTTGATTTAAGCGACGCCGAGGTAGAACAACCGCTTGAAGTTTTCCTCCATCGAATCTTGTGAGTGCAAAAGGAAGGATTGATCCTCGAATGTCGGAGATTTTCCAAGCGATGGTTTTATGTTCCCCTAATATTGCCAACAATCTATCCTTTTGATGAGAAGATAAATTGGAGGAAATGATTACGGGAAGTTTGGCGTTCTCGGCTAGAAATGCATATTCCAAGTGTTCGGGTAACTCCTTCACCTCCAACAAAGGTGGATCCTCAATGGATGGTTTGATATGCTCCTCCCGTGAGTTTTCAATCTTTTCGAACTCTTTCGGTCGCTGTTGGTTTGTTTTCCTCCAATGCGAGTACGGATTCCCTAAGAAAGGGGTTTTCATCCGATATACCCGCACTTTGAACAATACAAGTCTCCAAAAATTCGTTAGAAATCATGCTTGGTAGAGAGTTGGTTATCTCCATATCGATAAGATCAATAGCAAAACATGAGTCATCTTTATCTATCGTATTTTCATTGATGTAGCGATTTTAAAAATGACTTGTTCATCTTCGACTCTTAAAATCGCTTTGCCATCATGCACGCTAATGATTGCTTTAGCAAAGAGCTAAAAATGGACGCCCTAGATCAAAGGGACTTCGACATCCGTATGCATATCAAGAATTACAAAATCGACAGAAATATAAACTTATCGACTTTGACCAAAACATCTTCAACAATGCCTCTAGGATATTTAATAGATCCGTCAAATTGCAGGCTCATCCTAGTTGGTTTTGGCTCCCCTGCACTCCATTTGTTTGAATAAATCATAAGGCATCAAATTAATGCTAGCCCCTAGATCGCCAATGCCCGATCAACACCAAAATTACCGACATGACAAGGAATAGTGAAACTCCCCGGATCTTTGATTTTCTGAGGTAACTTGTTTTGCAAAATTGCCGAGCATTCCTCATTTAATTGCACCATGGATATTTCTTCAAGCTTCTTCTTATTTGAAAGAAGATCTTTTAGGAACTTGGCATATTTTGGCATCCGTGAAAGGGCTTCAACAAAAGGAATATTGATGTGCAATTGTTTAAATAAATCCAAGAACTTACCAAATTGGTCGTCATGTTTGTCCTTGTGCAATCGACTTGGATACGGATGGATAGGTGGTTGGAATTCGGTACCATTTTCTTTGTTTCCTTGATACCGCTCGTCTTTTTGTTGTGTGGGCGTGATTCGCCCTCCGCATCCGTATTTCGCCTAGTTTTGTTCCACTCCTTAGAGTGATTGCTTTTACCCTGCTCTCTCGATTTGCTCGGTGTTGCTAGTAAGCTCCCCTTGTGGCCTTTCTGAGATCATTTTGGCAATTTGACCAATTTGATTTTCCAAGTTGCGGATGGATGCTTCTTGATTCCTTAAGGATGTTTCGGTGGCCGTGAAACGGGTTTCCGTTGTTTGGACGAATTTGGACAAGAAGTCCTCCAAACTTGGTTTTCGCGATTGGAAACCGGGAGGTGCAATTTAATTGGGGAGTGCGTTTGATTAGGCTTCGTGACCTTGGTTTCCCAACTAAAGTTCGGGTGTTGACGCCAACCTGGATTATAAGTGTTGCTGAAAGGATTATTTTGAAAGGGTCGAGATTGATTACCTAAATAATCCACTTGTTCATGTGGCGGTATCGCGTGAGGGCAATCTTGGTGGTTGTGCGATCCTCCACAAGTCTCGCATGAGAAGGCTTGTTGTGTCGGTGGTTTTGGAGCCGCCAATCCGTCGATTTTCCGAGTTAGAGCTTCGACTGTGCGGCTAGTGTCACCACCGCCCGCATTATATACTCCCACCGACTGTTGGTTTTTCCCCGCACGGATTGCCATTGATAGCCATTCATGGCCATTCCTTCTATGAGATCTTGGGCGGCTTCGGGTGTCTTATTGTTCAATGTTCCCCCCGCCGCCGCATCAATCATTTGCCTTGTCGATGAGAGCAACCCATTGTAAAATGTTTGGACTTGCATCCAAATGGGAAGACCATGATGTGGGCATTTTCGCAAAGAATTCTTTGAATCTCTCCCAAGTGTCGCACAAGGTTTCATCGCCCTCTTGAGTGAATGAAGAGATCTCATTCCTCAATCGTGCGGTTTTAGCGGGTGGAAAATACTTTAAAAGGAATTTTTCCGCCATAATGCTCCATGTTGTGATTGTTCCCTTCGAAAGTGTTTAACCATTGTTTAGCCCGTCCCCAAGAGTAAAAGGGAATAAGCGTAAACGGATGGCATCGTCGGAGACTCCATTTATTTTGAAAGTATCGCAAATTTCGAGGAAATTCGCGATATGATTATTTGGATCTTCATCTGTAAGCCGTCGAATCGGACAAATTGTTGCACCATTTGAAGGACATTCGGTTTGATTTCAAATTATTGGTCGCAATAAATGGGCCTTACGATGCTAGACGACGCATCGTCCATAGATGGCTTGGCGTAGTCGCATATGGTTCTTTGTTGTTCATCCGCCATATTGGGATCCTTGCTTTCGTTAGTATCCTCTTCGTGGTTCTGTACTAATACTTTCCTCTCGTGTTGCTACTACGGCGTCTCGCTTCCGATTCGGCGACGAGTAGGCATGCAATCGTAGTAAACAAGGAGGATAAGTATAATCCAAGACTTACAAAGATATATACCTAGAAAGACAATTGATGAAAATAAAAAAAAAATGATTAAATTAACAAAAATAAGGTGTTCTTAATATTACAATCCCGCAACGGCGCCAAAACTTGATGGCTCAAAAGCTACCTTTAAAACCGTAGGCAAGTGCACCTATCGCTTTATAGTATAGATTATTGAGTACCGAGTGTCATTCCCACGAGGATTATAAGTACTAATAATTACCGCCTTTTTGTTATTTAATCTAACAATTTTCAGAGTTTTTGATAAAAATCTAAATTATCGAAGTGTAAAAATGAAGTAAAATTTGTAGAATAAGAAATCAAGAGATAGAAGTGTGTTTGAATGTAAATCCTCTAGAATGTTTTTGTGATTTGACAAGTTAAAAGATTCAACCATAAGCCCTTACAAAAACCAACCTCTTTTAATAAAATCTCATGCTATGTGGACCGTAGAAATTCCCGATTTAAGTTAATCCCTTTCTCAAGGCGAAGAACTCCTAATCTCAAGTTGATTAATCAAATCTCTTTCTAGTTAAAACCCCCAAGATTGCATTATAACGATTTATGAATTCCCATATTAGGTTTGACCCTAATCCGTAAGATTTATGTCGCCCTATATCTAGATTGCATGCAACTCTTTTCACTTATATAGGTTCTATTTCACCATGAATCTCTCGATTTCCCGATGAAAAATAAACTTCAAATCAATATTGCGCATATATCAATTCAATGAACGAAGCATAATATAAGTGAATCACACAAGACATGAAAATTTTATTAAAAACATACACACCTTAATCACAAATCCATACTAGAGTTCATTACATTCAAACACTAGAGTTTAGCTACACATGATTTTGACCAAAGAATAAATTACACAAGAAGATGTAAACATTGTAGACATGGTGTACTTATCTTTATCAAAATCTCAATTGACTTGATGATGTTGCTCCAAGCCTTCTTCCCAATGTTGCCTCAAGCTTACTCCTCCAAGACCTCTTGATCCCAATTCCACTCAAAATGTTAAACACTATGAATCTCTCTATGAGTGAATATTACATGAATCTCCAATGAATGATTTTCCAACTCAAACTCTTGGCTTTTATAAGCACCATCTTGTGAAATACCATATTAACAAATGCCCCATTTCCATGCTTGTTAGTTGAATCATTGTGTGCACATTCATGGTTGAGTTGGTTGAATCATTGTATACACATGATGATTGAGGGAATATGGGGACATGTTGCAAAAATTGGGTGTTAAAGGTGTATAAAAGTGGCCAAAAGGCTTGGTAGGTGAGTCTTCCATAATTTTCACATGGGAAAGTTGCAAAAAGGGTCCTTGACACGCCCGTGTCGGCAAAGACGCCAGCCGGCCGCACAAATTTTTCTCGAAAATTGCTCGACACGGCCGTGTCGTGACACGCCAGGCCGTGTTGTGCGACACGGCCGTGTTGTACAACACGCCAGGCCGTGTTCGGCCTGTTTTGTGCGGTTTTCCTCCTCTTTTGATCCCCTTCAACATGGCCGTGTTTGGTGACACGGCTTGGCCGTTGGACCCTTTTTCCAATTTTTATCCAATTTATTTCCTTCTTTTTGAACATGGCCATGTTACTTGACACCCCAAGTCATGTTGAGTGATTTTCTTGCCTTTTTTCAAGTAATATTGGCTTCACATTGCTCCAAATTGCTCCACCTATAATGTTAAACACATCACACTATGAAATGCTACTCTGAAATACTTGAGAAACTATGATTTTTCTAACAAAACAATTCAAAACTATTGAATTAATAATATAAAATATGTACAAAATGACACTTATCATTGTATTCCTATGGATTCTCTAGGTCCCAAGGGGTGTCAGTGTAAGGTTTAGAAGGGGGGGTTGAATAAACCTTATCAACTTTTCGATTTAGTCCTTTTAAATTAGTTCGAGTTAATTCTTCACAAAATAAGTCCTTGATGGACAAAACTTGTTAGTTAACCAACGAGTTAGCCACTCAACGCACTCACCGAGCCGTTGATAGAATAACTCACCGCTTAGTCTAAAGCTTAACTCGACTGTGATATATTTTCAATGGAAGACTTAACACCCTTGAATTTGGTTTAAGTATATTTTAGTACTTGGTTTTAGCACTTTGTTAATTATCGCTTGATAGCAAATTTATCGCCAGATATAAAATAATATGCGAATTGAAGTGCTTTGAAATGTAAATGACACAATAAATTTTATAGAGGTTCAAGATGGGGTAATTCTTCTAATCCTCTCTTCTCCAACTCCCGGAGGAATCCACTAAGTATTGATCGTAGTACAAAGTGGTTATCACCCGATGCAGTCTTGATCACACAAATGACTTGATCCTTTGGGACTCGGGCCGAAATGGCTTGGTCACACAATCGGCTTCTCGCATTTACTCGCCTTCTTCACAGGGCAAATCAATCTTTTGCTACTACAAACTCACTTGCTCAAGCTTCTTGGATTTGATCACGAAGCCTCCAAAACTTGAGACGGGTTCGACTCTTGAACCCTTCTACAATCCTTCGTTGAATGTAGACCCTTTGAATCTTCAAATGTTTCCTCTTCAACTCGATTGAAGTCGTCTTTCCTTCACGGGTAAGTGTTGGATAGATTTCCTTCGATGTTTAGGCTTGAGGATTAAGCTTGAATGACTTGAGACTTTTTTCTCGAGGTTACAAATCGAATGATAGATTGAATGTTCATGGTTCGTAGTCAAGGTAACCTTTTCTCAAATTGATTCCTCAGGCCTTTTATAGTGTTCTTTTGAAAATCAGCCCGTTGAAGAGATAGGCTAATTTTTAAAAGACACTTGTGGTCGCTGGCTTGTCTTGTCTTGCGCCTTGAAATTGACATTTCCTCGTATTGAATGAACCTTCACTTTTCGTAGTTCTAACACAGTGCAAAGGCTTCCCATTGGTTTATTCTTTTTGCACACTTCTCGGGGATCGAGCACTTTAAGAAAGGCAAGATGGACGATTACTTGTTTAAGTAACTTTCTTGACTTCGTACAACGAATCCTTTTCGGTTGTCTTGACTTGATCAGCTTCCTTAACTTTCCTGCATGACTTCGAGTCGCCTCCCAATCATTGGATGACTCATCCATCTCACTTCAACTTGAGACTTGGCTATCTTGGGTTGACTTGACCGACACTTCACACACCGTATCTCACCGATACTTCTCGATCGAGTTCATGTCTTCTCTTCCTTGCCATACTCAAACCGCCTCACAAAGAGTCTTCATTCTAGTCTCCATTGACTTCTTGCATATTTAGGCATAGTCGACTTAACTCACTCAATGTACCCTATCTATTACAATGCAAATTACAAAGAAAATAGGGTGCCAACCTTCTAGTCTATGTTTTACATGGCATTCATCAAAATCTAAAAATAAAATTCCCAACAATTTCCTCCTTTTTCATGATGCCAAAACTTAAAGCATACACACAAAATGTAAATATCAAAGATACATACAGATAGTGCAGTAACAGTGAATGTATGCGTAGAATCAATCTTTTTATTGATCATAACATTCTTGTCCTTTACACAGCTGTTTACAAAGTGTATCAGAGCAAACATCTATGTCTACGCAAAAATAGAGAAATTTCAAATTTCTTATTCAATGTACAGAAGACTTACGTACTCATGTATTTACAATAGTAAATTACATGAAGGGGTGGACAACAACACTTCATCTCCTTCGCTGCCTCCTTCTTTCGTCATCAGCTCTATCGTCTTCTGACCTTTTTCTTTTCTTCTCTTCTTCAGCTGCTTTCTTTTTCTCATAAGCTCTTCTGGCAGCTTCATCTTTTCTTTTTCTTTCTTGTCTCTTTTCCCACAACTCGAGTTTGTCTTTTATTTTTTTCTTCAATTCTCTTTACATATTCAAAGATTTTTCCCGCCACTTCCATATTGGCTACTACGCATATCCACCCAATAGATCCCTCCTTTCTTCCCCGGATCTATGTATTCTATATTTTTGGGTAGAGGTCTCAGGTCTCAAACCTCTTCCTCCACTACTTCTTCCTCTACATCCGGTGTGTATTGTCTCAGCCTTCTTCTTCCCACCGAGACCAACAGAGTGATCAGCAGAGTGGCCGCGCAGAGTCCGTCAGCTCACGCCTTCTTCGCATAGTTTGAGGACTTTTTCCCAAGATAAGTCCTGTGCTTGGGCCATGGACATATTCTCAAGTATCCTCGATTCGAGCGTTTTGAATTCATCAACCGATCTCGCCTCGCTCTCCGACGCCTGGTGGCATCGGTGTCTCGCGCCGTTGGAATGCCTCCATATTGTTTCAAAGATATCCATCACTCGGGCATCCATTTTTCCTTCCACCTTCTTCATCCCTGCATCTACTATCTTCCTCTTTTCAGCCATGGGTACTGTAGGGTGTTGGAGCGGCAGATTCACTGGAAATTTGCTGATGATGTCAGCTGTGACAAGTCCTTGTTGAGGGGTTTTAGCAATCATCAAAGTCATGTCTTTCGAACCTTCCCCCTCAATAGATTTTCCTTTCTTTTCTCTTCTCTCTCTTCTTCACCGCTTTGCCTTTTTGCCCTTCTTCTCGGCCGCAGATCCTTTCAACGTCTTTAGGTATTCCTCTTCCCCCTTTTGGCATCATCGAAGGAGAGAAACCCCGAAACATGCAAAGAAGATGAAATCCAGACGGCCGATAGTCAATTCTTCTCTCGATTCTCACAAGGAGTATGTCTTCTTCAAAATTCGAGCGGGTGGCTTTCGATTCGGCCGTCACTAACTTCATTTCAGCCATAAGAAGGTCAATTTTGCATTCATGTTTTCTTCCACGCCGCAAGTTCTTTCGGATGAAATTCGCGCAGCTAGCCCATTTCCGTGGTATGAGATTCATGCATTCTATCAATGTTTTCTTGTATTCTTCTCTTCATATCGGGCGTATCAAATAAGCTCCGTGATTAGCATCTTATTGTACAATGCTTTGAAGTATCGAACCTGTTCCACACGCATTGTTTGCTACTATTGCCACCATTCCCGGATCCTGACTATGATTTCACGCAGAACGGCCGTAAGATTAGCATCTCTGTTATCCAGCCGCATATCTAAT
This sequence comes from Rehmannia glutinosa, assembly GCA_016081115.2. NCBI lineage: Eukaryota > Viridiplantae > Streptophyta > Magnoliopsida > Lamiales > Orobanchaceae > Rehmannia > Rehmannia glutinosa. Next base: position 68,182,963 of record CM071928.1, read on the forward strand.
GAGGCCTGGTGCCTTTCCATCTTCTCTATCTCCGCAAATATTGCCTTGAAGACTTCTCGAACCTCAGTTGTCACCTCTGTCTCAGTTGGCGCTGCAAAGATCAAAGTCAAAATCTGCTGGGACGATGGTATCTGTGGGAATGACTGGATCAGGTCTATGGAAACGTTGTTGTTCTCTAGCTGATTCTTCATCAAGAGCAGACAGCTCTAGTGAGAAGAGGGACTTTTCTTCAAACGCATCATCACGGACATAGGGAATCTGTTCAATGGTAACTCGTGGCCGTGAGGTGCCTGGTTGAGTCGATTCTGCTGCAGCTTTGGGAGCCTGCGCAGTTGACTGTGATTCAGGTGTGGTCTGTTGTGGTATTGACCCAGTTGGCTGAGCCTCAGCTGTCTCAACATCTTCATCGGTCTCAGCTGGTGTTTCCTATTGAGTTATCTGATCCTCGGCCATATCAGTGGCGTCATCGGAAGATGATGAGATTTGGAGAGGTGGCTCATCATCGAAATTGAAAGTTTGGCGAGTAGCCTTAAGATGGGACTTACTCGTGCTTGGGAGAACATCCTTAGCTGAGTCTTTTGATTTGCAATGGGGGATGACTCAGCCTCATCTTCACCTTCAGATCCCAGAAAAGTTACATGTGGGTTGTCTTGGGAATCATAAAGGGCACTTATCTCCTTCTCGATTCATCGATGATAGTAGGAGGGATGTTCTTCAGAGTTTCCGCCTCTTTACTCCTGGGAAGTCTCAACCTCCCGTAGGCCTCACTACCTCCCCGCAGCCTCAATCGCAGCAAGTGCTCGACAATCCCTTCGACTGCACTCAACTGCCTTGGGGTCTTCTACCGGCATCCACATGAGTCTCAACTCCGTGGATTGCACTTTCATTGCCCGCAGTGTTAACTCCTGGGCAAAATCATCTTGTGCCTCGCCCGTCGCGCGTCATTGGCGTCATAGAGGAGAGCGCTTGGCACTTCACCAGACATCTCAACTGCCTCAACCTCGCCGCTGACAACTTGCGTGGTATCTGTTTGTTTTCCTTCTCCACTTCGCCTCCTAGATTCGTTGTGGAGTCACCGCAAGATTCTCTCGACTTAGCCGCAGTGGAGGAGTTTCCCCTCACCGGCGCATGACAAGTCAGTGACTTGAATGGGGTCACTCTTCTCCGCATCCGGACCGCTTTCCTGTGAGTTGTCACCGTTGGGCAGGTTGTAAGACACCTTCGAGGGGGTTGGCTCGACTGGGTCCCCAAGTTCCCGCCATCGCCAGCCTTCCTTAATGCCTTCATCGAGTGAGCTAAGGAAGTGGTCGCAAAGAAACAACATTTGCAATCCGCACCACTCCTATAGGATCAATCTCCACCGTGATTTGGAAGACTCTCCAGGGCCTTCCATCGCTTGTTGCTCATGTAGATCCTGGATTCCCGCATGGCTTGCTGCATCTCCAATTCTTCGGGCGCAGCACAGGGTCCAAATCTTCATTGCTCTCCTCGAAAGCATGTCAAGATGTGGATGAGTATGATCGGTGGTTCCAGATAGAGGACATATAATCGCTTTTTCACGAGCTTCGCTTCCCTCTGCTTTAGCCTATTCGTTTCTCTTTTTCGAATTTGCAACATGTTGATGCGAATTATCCTCATCAAGGGCTTGCAAAGATCAGATCAACTTCAAGGAACCTTAAGAGTTCCTCTTCCTCCTCAATAAACTCGGGTGTTCAAACCGCACCCTAGAGTGACTCAACTTCCACTTTCTCCATTCTCGCAGACAATTTTGATGTCCTGGGATATGGTGGGGATAGTATCATCAAATCATCATCATCATCCGCTTGCTATCCTTCACTCTCGGGGATTGAGGGTAGGTAGCACACTTTGCCGCCAACACCACCAAAGATCTGCCGCAGTGGGGACACAACCCCTGCCGACAGTGAATCGGGCCTTTCTCACCGCTTTTTCTCCTCAAATTGCTTCGATTACATACTGGTCTTCAACATGCCTCATTGATCGGCCTCAAGAGACTTGGTCAAGTTTCATCTATAATTTCGAGACTCTACTTCTCCAAATTGCCTCAAAGAATCGCTTCTACCTGAGTGGCGACTCGGTTGTTTTCTCAAGCTCGAGCGCTTGAAGATTCTTCTTCTTCTTTTTGGTTTTCACCAGAGGAATATCCGTTCCACTTCCTCCGGTTCATCAAGGTAAATGCCTTCGCAGCTTGTCTTCTTAAGGCAAATGCCTTCCTTCTTGTGGCGCCCTCTTCTTCTTAGTCACCGGAGAAGGGATTAACTGCCTTCCTTCTCCCTTGCGCGCTACAAAAAGGGGCAGTGACTCGGTTGCGGGCAAAAAGCGGTTTTTTTTTTCTTTGCCGCAGGGCAAGGCAGCCTTTTCTTGCAACAAGTAGGGGCAACCTTCTTCTTGGGAGGGGATGAGATAATCGCTTTCTTCAGGGTCAACCGATTCCCCCTCACTTGTGTCCGCCTCTTGCATAAGCTCTCTTCTCGTGTTCCGGAAAGATTTGATCGAACATCTTTTTGTTAACATGGAAAGCCTTTCCATGCCGGAGAGAACACCTTTCACCTCCATCAACCGCCAATCACTGGCCATACCCCAAAGATCCTCCGAACGATCCATCTTCCTTGAAGGACTTATTCCCAATATTTTGGCAGAGTCCGCTATATACAAACTCAGCCAGGTTTACTTTCTTCTCATCCATGATCGCAGCCATCACGATCACTGGTTTTGGACATCCGATTAAAGCTTCCAAATTTGATGTCTACACACTTGGAAACAATGTCCAACAAACTTATGGTAATCTTCCTTCAAATAGCTTATCACCAGACAATCTTCGCAAAGACAACGAGTTTGGCCACTTCTTCCATGCAAAGCAGACCATGTTTACATCAACTTCATAGATTTCCGCACTCCTTCCGCCGAACAAATAGTGTTCGCCAAATCCTTGGCGTGATTGTGAATTCTTTCCCCGTGAACAGAGGACTTGATGCCCTCGTCGTGAACTTCGCGCTCACATAGAATCTGCGCGACCTCCTCCACGTAGGTCATTTGAAACTCCATTGTGAGAAAGGGTTTCACCTGCATTTCTCCACTTTCTCGCCTATTTTCTTCACAAGGGTCTCGTCGAACCCCTGTTGATCATTCCTTCAAAATCCACTCGTAGAACCAAGTGTGGATTTGTTTTCCTAACTTAACAAAATCGTAAGTAGATGCCATTTCTTGAAGATTTACCGAACGAAATTTTGAAAATATGCTTTGAAAATCAGAGGGTTTCGAGAGAGAAAATTTCTTTCTTTGCTTTTGGGAGAGATGAGCAGTTTGTGTAAAGTGAGAGAAAAACAAATGAAATGGTATATGTATTGGTTATGAAAGGACATGCGGACAGTTTTTGAAAATTGATCGAGATCAACGGCTCAGATTTTGCACGCCGATTAACATTTAATTTCTCGCATTTAATGCGGCAAAGATTTATATCCAATTATAAACTTGGTATGCGACTTTTGATCAGACACGTCATAATTATGCTGACGTCATTCTTAAAAATATTCCCGCTTAGTAAGAACGACTGCGTTTTTGTCACTTTGCTCATAATTGACTCGGCTTGCTTCTTAGCTGATTCAACTCTTCTTCTCTCTATTCACATCGTGACTCAGCTGTCAGCTAACTCGGTGCAGCTGACTTTTCGATACGACTGATTCACTTAGTTGTTTCAAGAGCTCCGCCCCTTTTTTTCATGCTCCATCTCTTTTCTCTCGAAGTCTTCAATGTCAACTCAGCTCAATTAACCCTAATTCATGCTTGAGTTCTTCAAATCTTGATTCACATAATGGTTTTGTGAATATATCACCAATCGCTTATCGCTTGAGATATATTCCAAGGTGATGTCCTTCTTTTCAACATGGTCTCTTATGAAATGATATCGACATCAATATGCTTTGTTCTTGAATGCAACACAGATTTTGAGTGATTGCAATTGCACTTGTGTTATCACACATAATTGGAATCTCTTTTTCTTCAACATCATAATCTCTCGCTTGTTGTCTCATCCATAAGACTTGGGCACAACAAATTTTGCCTCATCTATGTATTCTGCTTCTTGTGGATGTGGCTATTGAATTTTGCTTCTTGCTAAACCAGAAATTAACCTATTTCCAAGCATTTGACATGTACCAAGTACTCTTCCTATCAACTCTACATCTAGCATAGTCGAATCAATAGCCAATTAGCTTGAATCCTCCTTCCTTTGATACCATAAGCCAACTTCTTGCTTCCCTTCAAGTATCTTAAGATTCTCTTGTCATCATGTGGCTTTCTTTTGGAGTAGATTGAAATCTTGCACATACACCTACCGCAGGTGATGTCCGCCTACTTGCCGTGAGATAGAGCAGTGATCCAATAAGTGCTCAGATCTTGTTTGATCCACATGCTTGCCATCCGCATCCATATCCATTTTGATCGATGTATTCATTGGTATTTTCACGTAAGACTTCTCTTCCATACCAAATTTCTTCATTAATTCTCCGGTGTACTTTGTCCGACTTATGAAGGTTCCATCCTTCACTGCTTTTACTTGGAGTCCTAGGAAGAATGTCGCCTCTCCCATCATGCTCATTTCAAATTTGCTTTGCATGAGATTTGAGAATTTATCACACAACTCTTTGTTTGTGGATCCAAAGATGATGCCATCCACATATATTTGAACAAGCGTATACTCTTCCCATCTTGAATTCTCAAGAGTGTTCTATCTACTTTGCCTTTTGTGAATCCGTTCTCGATCGTGAATTGTGATAAGGTATCATACCATGCTCTTGGTGCCTGTTTCAATCCATATAGAGCTTTCTTGAGCTTGTACACTTTATCTCCAAGAGTCTTCTGCTCAAATCCTGGAGGTTGTTCAACATAGACTTCTTCTTCCAACAATCCATTAAGGAATGCACTTTTTACATCCATTTGGTATACAATGAAGTTCTTGTGTGTAGCATAGGCAAGAAACATCCTTATGGCTTCTAGTCTTGCCACAGGAGCAAATGTTTCATCAAAATCTATCCCTTCTTCTTGGCAGTATCCTTTGGCTACCAATCTTGCTTTGTTTCTTACCACAGAACCTTCCTCATTCATCTTGTTTCTGAACACCCATTTTGTGCCAATAACATTTTGATGGGTTGGTCTTTGAACCAATTCCCACACTTTGTTCCTTTCAAACCGATTCAATTCTTCTTGCATGGTTTGAATCCAATGTGTGTCATCCAATGCTTGTGACACATCTTTTGGTTCTATTTGAGAGATAAAACAAGTGAACATTGCTTCTTGTTGAGCTATGGATCTGGTTCTTACACCTTCTCTTACATCTCCAATGACTAGTTCTGGCGGATGGTCTCTTAGTCATCTTACATCAGGTTGGAGTAAGTTAGCTGGATTCAGTCTTCTTGCAGCTGTGTTGTCTTGAGCAGCTCTCTCATTATCACTTAGTCAGCAGATTGTCCAAATTGCCTTTGAGATTCAGCTATCTCTTCTCCATCTCGGTTAATGGCTCCAGCCTTTCCACCTTCAACATAGGACTCTTCTCGCATGGTTGGTGATTCACTTTGTCACTTGCCTCTTCAATGTCTTCTCCATTTACATCGGGTTCATCAAACACCACATGGATGGACTCTTCTCGTAACCATTGTCCTCTTGTTGAGCACTCTATAGGCTTTGCTTTCACCGAGTATCCCAAGAAGATACCTTCATCACTCCTTTAGCATCAAAAGCCTTTAAATTGTCTTTGCCATTATTATGGATGAAGCATTTACATCCAAATATTCTAAAATATGCAACATTTCGCTTTCTCCCTATCCAAATCTCATAGGAGTTTTTGTCACCGTCTTTTATCATGCATCCGCTTTGAGTATAGCATGTTGTGTTTATTGCTTCTCGCCTAAAATCTTTTAGCAGCCCCTTCACTAACAAGGTCCGTCCGCTTCTTTGAGAGTTCTCGCTTCTTTCTTTCGCAACTCCATTCTCATGTGGAGTCCTTGCTGCAGATAGTTCATGAGCAATACCATTTTCAATACAATACTGAGTTATTATTCCATTGACAAACTCGCCTTCCTCACGATCTTATTTTAATGATGGTTTGACTCTTCTCATTTTGAATTCTCTTCATCACCGTGGTAGCTTCTCGCAAGGTTTCTTTCTTCTTACACATGAAAATTGTCCATGTATATTTTGAATAATCATCTACTACCACCAAGGTGTATTTCTTTCCACTTATGCTAGCCGGTTCAACTTGACCAAATAGATCCATATGTAACAGTGCAATATTCTTGTTGAAGATGGACATGTCTTTTCTTTGAATGATGATTTGATCCGCTTCCCATCCGCATGCATCACATACACTCTCCTTCTTGTACACGAGTCCGGGAGTCCTTCTACAAGATTGCTCCTTGCAAGATTGTTAATTGTTTTGAAGTTCGTGACTCGACCTTCTTGTGCCACAACCAACTTGATTCGGCCGTACTTTTTGCTAATAGACAAGTGCTTGGTGTGGCAACACCAATCTACCACATACATGTTCTTTTGTCCGCATCCTTGTAACACTACTTCATTAGATTTAGTGTCCTTGATTTGGCATACACCCATGTTGAATCCAACATTATAGCCCTTGTCACGAGTTGATCGACGTACTTAGCGTGATTGAAGTTGAGTCCTTCAACATATGCAACATCTATGATTTCGAATCCATTTTTCTTGATGGATCCAATGCCTCTTATTTCTCCCCGGAGCTTCATTTCCCCAAATATGACTTTTGCACCTCTAACCTCCTTGAATTTTGATAGATTTTTCTTGTTTCTCATGTCATGTCCGGGAATGTACCACTATCCATGTACCAGGTTCCTTGGCACTCACTGCTCCTTGAACCCGCAATCAAGGAAATTAGTTTTTAAGGTACCCATACTTGCATGGGTCCCGAGGGGTTAGTGTCAGAAGATGATCCAACCAACCTATAGCCAAATGGTTTGACTTCTAAGAGGTTGCCATCTATCTATGCCATAATCATAATTTACTTTGGCAAATTGCTTGGGGTTTTAGGTTCATACAACTCGTCTCTTTTGTCTCGTATGCTTGTGTGTGTGTTTTAGCAATTGCGCTTCTTTTTGGTAGTTGTGATATCTCTCGTGTGTAGTGCTTGGGTGCATATGTGCGCTCAAGATAGCTCTTTTGCCTTTGGAATGACCTTTGTTGAGTTCTAGACCTTTGCCATCTAGGCATGTATTCCATAGATCTTTGCTGATTTTTCATATTGTGCCAATCAGCTTGGCTTGGGTAGTTTCTACCATTCCCATCATATGTGTTCCTTTTATAGAATCACAGCTTTTGGTAGCTCTATTTCTTCTTCACAGAGTACTTCCTGTTGGAGTTTGCTTTGAGGAACTCTGATTTCTTCTCACTGCCCTCTCAAAGATACTCAATCGCTATTTTCCTTTTCCTTTATAACCAAGGCCAGTTTGGTTGTGGTTGTGCTTTGAAATGAATGTGTGTGCACCATTTGGAGTTTTGGATTTTTGAGATGCTTCATTACTTGAAGACCCTTTTTCCAAAATCACTTTGGGAGCTTGACTTAGCATAGAGGAATTAAATCCTAAGCCTGTCTTATCTCCACATTCTCTTTGGCTCATAATAAGATCACATTTTTGAGGTCATTTTCCCTATTTTCTATGGCAGCTATCTCTGCTATTAACTTAGCATTTTCAGCCTATAGTTCTTTATTCTCATCAGCTATGTGACTCAGAGTACTTAGCTCCTTAGTCAGCTGTGAGTTTTGGCTTTTGAGCAGGCTGTTTTCCTCATTCAGTAGTGTGTGCTAGGATTTAATGTGCTCAAAGTCTTTCATCATTTTGCCTAATGAATCATAAAGATTAGTGGGTGATGAAGTGTGTGTGTCACAATCACTATCACTAGAACTGAGTGAGATGAGTTAGAGTGTACCTCATCTTTTTGGCCAGGTTGGTCTTGTTCTTTGGCCATTAAACAGATCAAAGCTTCTTCTTCGTGAGTCACTTGAGTAGTCACCACTACTCTCCGAGTCTGTTGTGTCTTTTGGCTTGCCTGCCTCAAAGAATCTCTGCAGCCAACATTGCCTTTTTCTTTTCTTTTGTCTTCTTTCCCTCAAGACTCTTCTTTTCTCTTCATTCCCGTATTTGTTGACTACAGGATATGGGCAATCAATGGCATAGTGACCGGGTTGTCTCAGCCCAAAGATAGATTCTCAACTTTTTGGTCACTCTTTCCATTCTTGGATTGTCACTCTTTTGATACTCAATCTTTTGATGCTCTGCTCTCTTGAGTGGTCTATCTTCCCTTGACTTGGACGGAGTTGAGTGTCTTCTAGAGGATTCACCTTTGCCTCTTTTGTAATTCTTGTTGAAGAACTTGTTAAATCTTTTAACCATCAAGGCAATCTCCTCCTGATCGATGACTTCTTTGCCTTCAGCTCTTTTCCCATCCTTAACTATTAGAGCAAATTGCTTTTGGGCACAAATGCTTTTCTGATCTTTTCTTCTCAACTCAAATTCGTAGGCTTTGAGATCTGAGAATAGCTCATGGTTGGAAGTTTTTGATAGGTCCATGGAATGTCTCAGGGCCATGACCTTCATTTCCCACTCAGCTGGGAGACTTCTTAGAATCTTCAAACGCATCTCCTTCTGTGTATATTCTTTTCCAAGTGCAGATAGTTCATTGGTAATTTCTATGAATCGAGCATCCAGTTGATCCAAGGTTTCTCCTGCAAGCATCTTAAAATTTTCAAATTTTTGTACAAAGAACAGATAGCTTATTTTCTTTGATCCGCTTCGTAGCCTTTACAAATCAAAGTTAGCTTATCCCATATTTCATTGGCCGTCTTGCATGATTTGACTTTGTTAAACATATCTTTGTCCAAAGTCTTGTAAAGAATGTCCTTGGCCACATTGTCTAGGTTGTATCTTTTTCTATCATCATTTGTCCATTCAAATGGGTTTTTCAACCATACCGGTCCGGGAGCAAGATCCTCTTCTACTTCACCGCAATGCCTCTCCTTTGCAAATGTTCACTTTTAAAATTTGTAGTGGCCCATCTTCTATTACTATCCACATTTCATCGTGTAATGCTGATAGATGTGCCTGCATACGAATTTTCCAATCATCAAATTCCTCAATTGTGAGCATAGGGATGCGTGTCAAATTTGCTTCCATGATAGTAACTTTGCTGAATAAAAGAGTTTTGAAAGATCAAGTGCTAAAGCAAGCTTTGAAAGATTGGAGATCTATTTCAAGAACTGCCATGGGAGGCTCAATGGACCAACCGCTCTGATACCACTTGTAGGTCCTAAGGGGTGTAAGTGTAAGGTTTAGAAGGGGGGTTGAATAAACTTTACCAACTTTTCGATTTAGTCCTTTTAAAATAGTTCAGAGTTAATTCTTCACAGCTAAGTCCTTGATGGACAAATAAGTTAGTTAACCAACAGAGTTAGCCACTCAACGACTGATCGAGCCGTTGATAGAATAACTCACCGCTTAGTCTAAAGCTTAACTCGACTGTGATATGTTTTCAAATAAGACTTAACACCCTTGAATTTAGTTTAATTATGTTTTAGTACTTGGTTTTAGCACTTTGTTAATTATCGGTTGATAACAAATTTATCAGCAGATATAAAATAATATGCGAATTGAAGTGTTTGAAATGTAAATGACACAATAAATTTTATAGAGGTTCAAGATGAGGTAATTCTTCTAATCCTCTCTTATCCAACTCCCGGAGGAATCCACTAAGTATTGATCGTAGTACAAAGTGGTTATCACCCGGATGCAAGTCTTGATCACACAAATGACTTGATCCTTTGGGGCTCGGTCCGAGATGCCTTGGTCACACAAACCGGCTTCTCGTGACGACTCGCCTTCTTCACAGGGCAACTGCCTTGCTACTACAGCTCACTTGCTCAAGCTTCTTGGATTTGATCACGAAGCCCTCCAAAACCTTGAGACTGGTTCGACCTTGAACTCTTCTACAATCCTTCGTGGAATGTAGACCCCTTTGAATCTTCAAATGTTTCCTCTTCAACTGATTGAAGTCGTCTTTCCTTCACAGGTAAGTGTTGGATTGATTTCCTTTGATGTTTAGGCTTGAGGATTAAGCTTGAATGACTTGAGAATTTTTCTGTAGGTTACAGCTCGAATGATAGATTGAATGTTCATGGTTCAGGTAGTCAAGGTAACCTTTTCTCAAATTGATTCCTCAGCCTTTTATAGTGTTCTTTTGAAAATCTGCCCGTTGAAGAGATAGACTAATTTTTAAAAGACACTTGTGGTCGTTGGCTTGTCTTGTTGCAGTCCTTGAAATTGACATTTCCTCGTATTGAATGAACCTTCACTTTTTCGTAGTTCTCGACAGTGCGATCTTCACATTGGTTTATTCCTTTTGCACACTTCTCGGGATCGAGCACTTTAAGAAAGGCAAGATGGAAGTATTACTTGTTTAAGTAACTTTCTTGACTTCTCAGGCAAATCGGATCCTTTTCGGTTGTCTTGACTTGATCAGCTTCCTTAACTTCCCAAATGACTTCGAGTCACTCCCAATCATTGGATGACTCATCTGTCACTTCAACTTGAGACTTGGCTATCTTGGGTTGACTTGACCGACACTTCACACAACCGCATCTCGCTTGATACTTCTCAATCGAGCTCTGTCTTCTTCTTCCTTGCCATACTCACCGCCTCACAGCGGAGTCTTCATTATAGTCTCCAGTTGACTTCTTGCATATTTAGGCATAGCTGACTTAACTCAGCTCGAACAACCCTATCTATTACAATGCAAATTACAAAGAAAATGGGGTGCCAACTTTCTATTCTAAGTTTTACATGGCATTCATTAAAATCTAAAAATAAATTTCCCAACAGATTCATTTTCATTTATCATGAGCTAAACTCTATAATTCTAGAGGGATGATGTAATCTATGTTTGAACTTATGTTTTGAGATTGTGGTTTGTCAATCTAGATTTCTCAATTTATTTGTGCTATTTGGATCTATTGCTTCTAAATTAATTGATCAATAATTTAGATTGTTTGGTGCATTTGATTTGACACTTGAGAGAGGTAATTGAATACATGACCTTGGAATAGCATAACCTAGAATTTCATAGAATTGAGAGATTTGTGAATCCTTTGAAGTCATTTATTAAGATTCATAGTTTTTATTGAGATTTCAATTGGTGATTTTTATAGAGATATTGATTTCCCAATTGAGATCTAAAATCATTTGGCACTCGAGAGAGGAAATGATTATTGTAGAAATCTTGACTTATAAATTGGTAATTGATGATTGATAAACCATATTGATAACATAAGGGATAACTAGATTCATCACACCTCTAGAATTCATTTGATCATTTGGATAAACTCATTTTTATTTTCGTATTTTAAATTTATATTTGTTATTCTAGTATAATAAACTCCATCAAACATTAAATTTCCAAATAAAGTTGGACTACTATATTATAATACTTAGCAATAATTCGATAATTATTCCCTGTGGATACGACAACCTTACTTTCACTATATTAAAACTTGACACTGTAGACTTGCAGTGAGAAAAATTCTCTAACAAGTTTTTTTGGCGCCGTTGCCGGGGAATAATTCATCTTATTTGCGCTAATATTATTACTTAGTAGTTTTACTTTAATTTAGATTAGTTCTTGTTACAATAGGGTTATTGCCATTTTTGTGTTTTCTTGTTGATGCAAAGAAATAAAAGTGCTAATTTAATCTTATTTGATCCAAAAATTGAAAGAACACTTCAAAAGATTAGAGCCGCACGAAGAATCGGATTCACAAAAATAGCAGGAAATGGTGAAGATGAAAACTACATACCTATTATTGCACCTCTGGAAAGGGCTATTCGGGACTATTTTCGGCCAACCACAAATCAAAACTATTCAGGCATTGTTCGTCAACCTATCAATGCGAATAATTTTGAATTAAAATCGTCCCTGATAAACATGGTACAGCAAAATCAGTTCGGGGGAAGTGTTGTAGACGACCCTAATGCTCATTTGGCTGTTTTTCTCGAGATATGTGACACTATAAAAATGAATAGGGTTCCCGATGAAGCTATTCGGTTGATGTTGTTTTCGTTTTCTCTTCATGATAAAGCTAGACAATGGTTTCAAACTTTCCCACCCGGAAGTATCACTAGTTGGGATGATCTCACTGAAAAATTTATGGCAAAATTCTTTCCACCTAGCAAGACACTTCAACTGAAGAGTGAGATTGCTCAATTTCAACAGATTGACTTTGAACCACTCTATGAAGCTTGGGAGCGATTCAAGGAATTATTGAGGAGGTGTCCACAACACGGGTACGCAAATTGGCAGAAAGTTCAATATTTCTACAATGGTATGAATGGTCATTCGAGAACTATTATAGATGCTGCAGCAGGAGGTACATTGATGGCTAAAACTCCAAGTGAAGCCATGCTTTTGCTAGAAGAAATGGCTACCAATAGTTACCAATGGCCTTCTGAGATATCCATGCCAAGGAAAGTCGCTAGCGTTCTTGAACTTGATGATATGTCCGCTTTGGCCTCTCAAATTTCCGCCACCCTAAATTCTGGTGGAAAACAACAAACAAAAGCTGTAATGGAAATAAGTCAAGAGATGATGAGGCCCGACATGGAGCAAGTCAATTATGTGAACAATCGGGGTTTCAACAATAAAGGGAATCAGTTGCCAACACATTATCATCTGAGACTTCGCAATCATGAAAATTTCTCATATAGCAATACGAGAAATGTGTAGCTACCACCTCCGGGATTTCAAACTCAGGCAAGTATGAGTACACAGGTGGGAGAAAACAAGTCGTCCTTGGAAGAATTACTTGGCACATTTATTGTAGAAACCCGAGCTTGGATGAACAAGAGTGATGCTAACATGGACAAGCTCGGCTCGAGAGTTACAACAATAGAAGGTCACATCAACTCCTTGGTGACACAAGTAGGGAAGTTAGCAACAACAGTGAATTCATTGCAGCAGAGAGGGAAATTTCTAAGTGATACAGAGGTTAATCCGAGGGAGCATTGCAATGCAATTTATGTAAGAACGGAGGCAGAAATTCAGCTTGCACCCGAACAATCGCCCATTCATGCGAAAGGAGTGGAATCCAAGGAAATAAAGTTTGAAGAGTTTGAGACTGTTTACCTAATAGAGGAAAGTAGTGCAATAGTGCAGAGAAAACTACCTCAGAAAATGAAGGATCCAGGGAGTTTTAATATTCCCTGTACTATTGGAGGAGTTTTCTTCGAAAAGCCACTTTGTGATCTTGGTTCAAGTGTAAATCTTATCTCTCTCTCGGAAGTTACAAGGCTTGGGCTTGGGGATGTGAAACTTTCTAATATCACATTGTAATTTGATGATCGATCCATCACATATCCTTGGGGAATTATTGAAGATGTGCTAGTAAAAGTTGATAAATTCGTTTTCCCCGTGGATTTTGTGGTGTTGGACATGGAGGAGGATTAGAATATACCTATAATTTTTGGTCGGCCATTTCTAGCTACGTCAAGAGCTTTGATTGACGTAGAAATGGGGGAGTTGACTCTGCGGGTGAATAAGGAAGAAGTCGTGTTCACCATTCTTCCAACTAAGAGACATAAATTTGAATCAAATGATGGTTATCAGATAGATGGGCATAGGGCTGAAGATATTGGTGGTTGGGAAGTATCTAAGGGAAACGTAGATAACATTCTTATTGGATCCAACTTGAGGACAAATCTGACAAAGTCCGTCAAGATCAAACTTAGCGCTTCTTGGGAGGCAACCCAAGTGATTTTTCTTGTTTTTTCCAGTTGCTTATTTTGTTTATTTTTCATTTTATTCGCTTTTTATTTGATTTTTAATTGCAAAAAAAATGGCACTATATTTTCCACTTGGGTGCATTGTGTACATACTTTAATTTTCGAGTTCTCACCCATAACTGAGTTTCATGGCTCCACAAGTTTTGTTTTCTTGTCTACCTTGCAAGGTTACAAAGATGCAAAACCAAAAAAGGATCGGGCTGAGGCAAAGGGGATAAACAAGACCACACCTAGGAGGCATGAAACACCCACGAGCTTGTGCGCTAGGATGCATAGCGAGCTTATACAGAATACCTCATGCACGTATTGGTACCACATATCTTTGATAAGGAGCTTTTACTCCTTAACTACCAGGAAAGTCCTTTTCCCACCTCTCCATTGGGGAGAATGTCGTTTTAAGTTTGGGGGTCTGTTTTTGATCATCGAGTCGAGTCTTGAGTAAAAAAAAATAGTTGAGTTGACGTTTGTAAAACTGTGAAATTGCATGACTAAGTTAATTTGTTGAATATGAATTGAACGGTCAAGAGAGCATGTGTTTGAATTGTGATCTATTCTTCTTTCCATTAATTCCATCAATGCGCTTAACTCTGTTGATTTATTTGAGGATGATTTATGCAATTGAGTATTTCTTGTATGATCCCACTGGATTCTAGAACTTTTTTGATCAATAGTCGAGGCGAAATCTTAGGTGAAGTAACACTAAGGAAATGATTTAGGCCATCTTTGAGCAAGCTAGAGCCAAAAATGCTTACATTTTTATTATATACTCTCACTAGTGTCCCCTTTGAGCCTCATTAAACCCGTTCTTTTTTGCAACCAATCTTTTACCTTGAGCCTACATGTGAAAATCTTAATTACCCATCACTCATACACACAAAGTATAGAAGAATGTTGAAGGTTGAGGAGGGTATGATAAGTAGGGTATATGTTATTTGCATGGAGTTGCCCTAGAAAAAGAAAATATGAAACCCCATGTGTTAAAATATGCAAAAGAATAAGTTTGGGGGTTTCGAAAAAAAATCGAGGCTCATAAAGGGAGAATAATTGAGAATTCAACAAAAGTGAAGGTAGTTATTTTGTTTGGTAATTGGTGATTTGGAATGATAATTGTGTATTTGGGTAAGTTGAGCCACTTAATCCTATATTTTCCTACCTTACCATAAGCCCACATTACAAGCCTTGAAAGTCCTATTGATCCTTGTGTTACATTAGCCTACATTAGTGGATATTAGTGTGAATGACAAGCTTATGGGATCCGGTAAACATTATTTCTTGATAATTAGAAGTGGATCATTTGATAACACTTGATTGTGTGAATCTATTTGAATAATATAAACGGAATTGGCATGAACATTCAACACATTTGATCACAATGTCAAAACACATGCTTGATTGATAGTGAAATGAGTAATGAGACAAATGATATTGGTTGTGAAGTTTTGCAGTTTGTTTGTATTGTTGTGTCATGTATTTTTCATTTTAGAGTTGTAATTGCTTGAGGACAAGCAATATTCTAAGTTTGGGGTATTTGTTCACTTGGTTTTATACCATTGATTTGGGCTTCCTAGACTTGAGTTTTGTGTTGTTTTTGAGTATTTTGAGTCATTTTTAGGTTAGGCATTAATTCCCATTGTTTTGAGTCATTTGAGTGGTAAATCCATGTTGAGGTCCAATTATATTGAGTTTATAGTCATATTAATGAATCATGTATCAAAGGAAGTATGAACGATCAAACAATGAGAGATTGATTTGATGAAACGTCCAAATGCGTCTGAAATTTTCATCACTTGCAGGGTTTCGTATTTTGGCCATAACTCTCTCTACAAAATTGATATTGAGATGATTCAAGTGGCTATGGAAAGATAAGAGATAGAGCTAAAATTTTGATGAAGGGCGCAAAAGCAAATTCGGACATTTGTTGGGTGAAAAAACCGGGCGGACGCTGCAGCGCTCGGCCCATGAGCGTAAAAGTAATGCAGACAGGGGAAGTCTGCGACCATCTCAAGTTAGCTGCAGCGCCAGTGTATTTTTGCATTTAATTGTTGGGCGCCGCAGCGCCCAGGGGCGGAAATTCCTATGCCACCTACCCTCTTTCTTGGACTTTTGTGGAACTATAAATAGAAGCCTTGGGGCATGAAATTAGGGATCTTGGACCCTTGGGCAGCCAACAAAACAACTAAAAGACATAAGAGAAGGCTTGGAATATCTTGGGAAAGGCTTGGAGAAGAAGATTGAAGGCTTCTACATCTAGAAATAGATAAGATCCCTCAACTCTTGTTCTTATTTTGTTGCTTTCTTCATATCTTGTAAGATGTATTGTTGTATTCCTATGGATTCATTTTCATCTATCATGAGCTAAACTTTATAATTCTAGAGGGATGATGTAATCTATGTTTGAACTTATGTTTTGAGATTGTGGTTTGTCAATCTAGATTTCTCAATTTATTTGTGCTATTTGGATCTATTGCTTCTAAATTAATTGATCAATAATTTAGATTGTTTGGTGCATTTGATTTGACACTTGAGAGAGGTAATTGAATACATGACCTTGGAATAGCATAACCTAGGATTTCATAGAATTGAGAGATTTGTGAATCCTTTGAAGTCATTTATTAAGATTCATAGTTTTTATTGAGATTTCAATTGGTGATTTTTATAGAGATATTGATTTCCCAATTGAGATCTAAAATCATTTGGCACTCGAGAGAGGAAATGATTATTGTAGAAATCTTGACTTATAAATTGGTAATTGATGATTGATAAACCATATTGATAACATAAGGGATAACTAGATTCATCACACCTCTAGAATTCATTTGATCATTTGGATAAACTCATTTTTATTTTCGTATTTTAAATTTATATTTGTTATTCTAGTATAATAAACTCCATCAAACATTGAATTTCTAAATAAAGTTGGACTACTATATTATAGTACTTAGAAATAATTCGATAATTATTCCCTGTGGATACGACAACCTTACTTTCACTATATTAAAACTTGACATCGTTGACTTGCGGTAAGAAAAATTCTCTAACAATCTACAACATTATCTTCTTCACTCTTTCCTGCAATATCTGAGAGATCATCGAAGACAACATTTATAGATTTCATGATCATCTTAGTACGAATATAAACCCGATAGGCATAACTATTCGAAGTGTAGCCTAAGAAAAGACACTTGTCACTTTTGCAATCAAATTTACCAAGATTATCACGATCATTGAGAACATAGCACACACACCCAAAAACATGAAAATATTTGAGGTTTGGTTTCTTTCCCATAAGAATTTCATAAGGGGTCATAGAACATCCAGACCTCAAATATACACAATTCGGTATATGGCACGCAGTATTTAGAGCTTCAGCCCAAAACTGCTTTGAAAGTTTTTTAGAACTAAGCATGACACGGGCTATCTCTTGCAATGTATGATTTTTCCTCTCTGCTACTCCATTATGTTATGGAGTTTTAGGTGCGGAAAATTCATGAGAAATCCCCTTTCTATCACAGAAAGACGAGAAAGAAGAGTTCTCAAATTCTTTACCATGGTCCGATCTAATTCCTGCAACAGTTAAATTATACAAGTTACAAAGCTTTTTATGTCAGCTTCTAAAGAAATCAAAAGTTTCAGATTTCTCACGTAGAAAATATGTCCACGTATAACGTGAAAAATCATCGACTATCACATAAGAGTACTTTCTACCACCCACACTCTCAATCTCTGTAGGACCTATGAGATCCATATGAACTAACTCCAGACATCTAGTGGTGTGGAAATGTGATGTCATTTGATGCGACACTCTCTTTTGTTTACCCCTTTGACAACTTTCACACACATTGACAATTTTCATAGACAATTTAGGCAAACCAATTGTAGCTTCAAATTTCACAAGTTCCATTAGCTTTTTATGACTAACATGACCTAAAGCCAGTAAGGATACAAGTGTTAGACTCATCGAACACTTCACAAGAATTTTTATTGAACTTTACATGGAGATCATCATCACATAGTTGACTTATGCTGATGAGATTAGCATTAAGACCAACTACATGAAGCATATTACGTAGCTTGGGTAGTCCTTCAACGTTCAACGTCCCTTTCCCAACTATCTTCCCTTTGGCTCCACCTCCATAGGTAATATTGCCACCATTGTAAACTTCATAGTCTGTTAAATACTCCAAGGTACCTTTCATATGTCGTGAGCATCCACTATCGAAGTATCAAGATCCTGCAATGTTAGATCTCAAGGAAGTATATATAACATGACATTTAACATCAGATTTTTTAACCCAGACAGATTTTGAAAAATGACTACGAGGATGTCGTAATATCTGCGATTACATCTGACGTCCAGACCTTAAATCTGATTTCAATTTATAACAGAATGGTTTAATTAATGTGTCCAGGAGCATGACAATAATGACAAATAAAGTGGCGCTTCCATGGTTTAGACTCCAGGAAAACATTTCTTTTATTGTTGGAGGAATCTGAGGATTCTCCTTGTTCTTTAGCTTTAACAAATACTGGAGTTTTATTACCAAGGTCAGCTTTATCATCACTATCCCAGGAAAGTATATCATCCAGTTTTGCTTTCCCAGAATTAAACTTCTTCATGGTCTCAAGAGATTCTTCAAGTTTAGAATTTACCTTTTCGAATTCAAGTTCTTTCTTTGTGAGAGAGGCTTCTAACTTGGTAATCACTTCTCTTTGATCATCATTCTCCTTCTTGAGTCGATCATTCTCCTGCTTCATCATTTCATTCACTTTAATCCTCTTTAGCAAATCCTTATATAGGTTTGCATATGTGTCTTCCAGGCTTTCATCGTCAGATTCATCATCCTGTTCAAAATCATTAGAAGCAGAGGTAGAATTGAAACAAAAAAGGTTAGAGACAGATATGAAATCCTAATCGTCAGATATGACCTCAGATGTGATCCGAGAAGGTGTGATCACATCTCTGGCCACACCTTTGGCAACACCTAAATGATTTATTTGGAGAGACTTTCGATCTTTCACCAAAGTGGATAGAACCTTTTGTTCTTCCTATTCATTCTTCTCATTGTTAGATTCATTATCACTTAAAATCACACTCAGGCTCATTCCCATTTTCATAAGAGTATTAGCACATTAGGGCATAGTGACCATACCCAGTACATGCCCTACACCTAATGGAATCAAGAGTTTTTGTGTCGGACTTGTTTGATTTTTTACCAGAAAAACGCTCTTGATTTTTATTAAAGGTGTTCTTTTGAGGAAACTTGCTTGACTCAGACTTAAAAGGTTTTGTGAAATTTTGAGACTTTTTCTGACTTTTGAGTTTAAGAATCCTATCAAACTTCTTCGAGTACATGGCCATAGAATCATCTCCTAGATCAGATTTTTCAATCTCATTGGTAAGATCAGTAAAATCATTGGTAACTTTGAACTCAAGTTGAAAAGGAGACTCAATTTGAAAAGCAGCTTTTTGACCCATACTCTCCATCTGTTGAGCCATATTCATCTCATATGATTGAAGAATGCCAGCAAGTTTTTCGAGACTTAAAGAGGGCAAATTGTGGGCTTCTTCTATAGATGAAATTTGATATTGTACCTAATAGGAAGAGACCTCATCATTTTGCTCACAGGATTTTCATTGGAGATAGGTTCACCCAGGGCTTGAGCTTCATTGGCAATATCACACAGTTTGGCATTGTAGGTGGCGATATTCTCATCCTCACGCATTCTAAGATTTTCAAACTTATTGGTAAGCAACCTAAGTTTGGTTTTTCACACACTAGCAGATCCCTCACAATGACTCTGCAGAGTATCCCATGCATCTTTGCCAACAGTAAAATTTGCTATAATTGTGAACATATTTTGATCCACAGTACCAAAGATTGCCATCAATGCCTTCGAATTATAATTAGAATAAATTAATTCATTATTAGTCCAATCAACTTCTCCTTTGTCCTTGTAGTCACCTTCAATATCAATGAGTTTTGGAGGTGACCACCCAGTAAGGATTGTACGCCAGGCGGTTTCATCAATTAATTTGATGTAGGCCCGAACTTTGACCTTCCAAATATAATAATTAGAGCCATCAAGAATGAGGGGGCGAAAAATGGGGTTATTTTGAGCATCCATGCTAACAAACACTCAGGGTCAACACTTAGTGTCGTCAAGTGTAGGCTCCAGATCCTAATTGAAAGAATTATAGCACGGATAGTAAAAGTTTCACAGAGTAAGGATGTGATTGCAGATGCGGTCACATTCGTAATCACATGCAGTGGAATTTTGAAAACAATAACAAGACACACGAAATAAAACTTGTCTACAAGACAACAAGCTTGTAGACGTGCCAATATGGCGAAACTTTCCACTAGAAAAATCGTTTGATTCCGTATACAAAAATACTAAAACCAACTAGTACAAACTCAACAAAAAACTCCTATCTAGAGTATATCTTATCTATGTAATTCAACTCATCCAACAATATACATGTGTGGACTTCGTTAATCATGATACTAAAAACAATGGACGAAAAAGCTAACAAACACAATTGCAGGGCTGAATGTAATCTTAGATGTAGTCACATTCGAGATCGCATCCAGGGCAGCGAGACTCCTTGTGCTTGTATGACTCTTAACTCTCTCAAGACTCTTGTAATTCTGGTGTATTTCTTGTGTAAAAATTGTGGACGTCATATTCCCTTTATATAGCCGTCCAAACCCTTCAAGAGACCTAATACACAAGGAAATAAGATATATACAAATATATGACAAGTAAATCACTTATGTTAAGAAACAAGATAACTATCCAAGAGTCCTAATATATCAATACTATATCAATATGATTTCTTTCCTAATCTAAAAAAGTCATAATCATACCATAAGTCTAGAAAGGCAAAATAAATCAAATTCCAATCTTTATATTTTAGAAAATTATATTTGGCGATAAAAAATCGCCCTAACAGCCGCGTCGTGGGACACGGCTAGGATGTGTTGCCCGTTGTAATTCGGGACCAAAAATCAAATTGCAACACGACCGTGTTGTTTTACATGGCCAGGCCGTGTTGCCGAGCACGGTCGTGCTTGTGAACATGGCCATGACATGTTGGCCTCTTTTTCGTCCGTTTGAGTCCGAATTAGCTCCTGGGATCTTCATGCATGTTGTAGCTCTTTCTGTTGGCTTTCCATAGCATCTTGAATAAGCTCAATATCAATTTTATAAAGAAAGTTATAGCCAAAATACTAAACCCTGCCAGTGCTGAAAACTGTTGACGCACTTGGACGTTTTTGAATGCAACCTTTTGTTGTTCGATCGTCAATGCTTCATTTCGACACATGATTAACTAACATGACTCCAGACTCAATATAATTGGCCTCTAACATCAACTTGGCCACTCAAATGACTCAAAACAACGAAAATAAGCATCTAATCTATGATAAACAAATACAAGAACTCAAGAACTCAATTACATAGTCTTCAAGAACTCGAGATAGCTTGCATTTGGTGTTGCCCTGATCCTTCATGACTGGATTCTCATCATTCCCATCCTCTTGAAAGGGATTCGTCCTCGAATCTAAACGTTGGACCCCAAAGGTTGAACAATTATGTCAATCCACCCAGATCAAATATTAAACGGACCGCACACTCATCTGGTTGCCCAAATCCCTGCACTTGAGAAACAATAGAACTAAACAAATTATTATTAGATATGTTAGAATTCAAGCACTCATGCCTAATGTCTCTCATTTTAATCATATGCACAAATGTTCTCTCTTGTTTTACCTCATTGGCCTTTTTCCCCATATTTTTGGCCCACTCGAAATTTGTACTCTCCTTTTTCTTGGTCATCTCTCGAATCTCACAATTACCCTTGGTCAAACTCTCAAGCTCTCTATTTTTATTTTCACTCGAGCTCTTATTTTTCTCGGCTTTTATTTCATTCTTTCGCTCACTTACCGAACACTCTTTTTCTTTTGACTCACAAACTACATCCTCACATGATCATTATAGATTTCTGTAGGTGTAAGAGATGAAAGTATTAACTTTCTCTGCTCATGCTCTACAGTATAGCAATTAGTGTATCCATCATGCACAACTCGCCTATCAAACTGCCATGGTCTACCCAACAAAATATGACAAGCATGCATTGGCACTAGATCACATAATACACCATCCTTATAACCCCCAATCTGGAAAGACACTAACACTCAATTATTAACTCGTACGAACCATTATAGGGTATACGGCTCTGGATGTTCAAGTGTAGGAAATCTCTAACTTCTCACCAATTTCACACTAGCCATATTGTACAACTACCTCCATCAATGATCATACTACACAATTTATCCTTAACTAAGCATCTAGTGTGAAAAATATTTTCTCGCTGCTCATGATCAACTAACTTTGGCTCAATATTCAAACTTCTACGTGACACTAGTGATAACACATTGCCCTTTACCGGCTTAACTACCTCCAAAACCTCCTCCAACTCCGGCATATCACTATAATCCGACTCACCCTCACTTTCAGACTCCATATCACCATTAGCCTGAATCACCATCACTCTTCTATTCGGACATTCACTAGCTTTATGACCCCTCCCATGATATTTAAAACACTCGATATCTCTAGTGCGTGGAGTAGAAGGATCAAATTTACCTAATGATTTTGCCTTGTCCGAGTCTGTCTTGTTCTCCACAACTTTGGGTTGTTGTGAAAAACGTGCATCATCCATAGTAGGAATATTCGAACCCCAAGTAATGGTGCTAGTGTTGGGATTTTGCCGTGTAAACCCCCTCTTGTTGAGATGCTGCTCAACTTTGACCGCCATGTGCACCATCTCCTCAAGATCGACACAATAATGTAAGTTGACGGCATCTGCTATAGGAGTATTCAATCCTGCGATGAACCTGGCCATAGTAACCTCATGTCCTCCTCGATATTGGCCCTCGCCATCAGCATCTCCATCTCCTTGTGGTAATCCTCTACGCTCTTCGACCCCTGGGTCAACCTCTGCAACCTTTGATAGACGCCTCTGTAATAATAATTTGGAACAAAGCGACGTTGCATCAAACTCCTCATCTCCCCCCATGTGGAAACGGGTCGCTCGCCGCTCCTCCTCCTCGAGACCATCAATTGATCCCACCAAATACTTGCGTAATCTGAGAACTCAGTTGATGCCAATTTCACCTTTTTCAATTTGGAATAACTTTGGCAATCAAATAAATTCTCGATTTTGTCTCCCAATCCAAATAGGCGTCCATATCACTCTTCCCCTAGAACGATGGAATTTGCATTTTGATGTTACTCAAATTGCCATCCTCACGTCCCTATCACCCCTATTTCCGTGTCGACCTCTGCCCGGATTATAATTTTGCTCCCTTTCAGAATCAAAATCATCAATCTCATTTACCCACTCCTCTAATTCGAACCTCATAGGCCTCCGCACCCTAGTGACAGGCTCCTCGATTCGTGGCGCCTCTCTGGGATCCCCGTACATCTCAATCATTATTTTCTTTACAACGTTTGCAATCACCTCCATATCCAATTTGTTACCAAAATCTGCCGGTTGTTGGTTTTCTTCGGTCATGTTTAAATTACTCCCTCACGTGTATATGCTCGTGTATCACTCCACTCACATTCTCAAAGTACACTTGTCAATATTATAAGCCAATCAGACAGTCGCAAGTACGCCTCAACACACCAAGAAAATTACCAAGCCATCAACGGATCGTAATAAGATGAAATTGAAGACTAGGGTTTATAATTCTGAATTTTCCAGAATTTTTGAATTTTTTTTTGCACGCGGTTTATGATTCTTTACCAGCTGATTTTCTGTGCAATTCGAGTTTTTTTGTACCCTTTAAGAACTAGGGTTTATAAGGAAATCTAGGAAATAACAAGAATTAAAGAACAAGGATAGATTTAACATTGCTAGATGGCTCTGATTACCAACTGATGTGAACCGTAGCAACAACGTGCATACGACCGAAACAACAATATGTTGTTAACCCAATATATTCACTAATTCGGTTAAAGATGGTGTAAACCTCGACCCGTTGCTTAGAAAAAGCAAGAACCTCAGTATGCGTAGACGTCACAAATGAATGTGTAAGTTCACTTGATAAGTCGATAATCGCAACAAGATGAACAATCTTGAAGTTCTTCGAAAAACCCAAAGGGTTGGAGAGAAAAATCTTAATTCAATATTCAATATCAAAGTTCTTTGAAAATTAAACAAGTTTTTGCCTTATATAGGCGACTCAAAACAAACCCTAAACAAACTAGGAAACAACTTAAAATTCAAAAAAGGAAATAAAAATTGAATAACTCAAAAAATGCGGCTCCCGAACATGGCCGTGTCGTGGGACACGGCCATGCCATGTTGCCCGCTATAATTCGGGACCAAAAATCAAATTGCAACATGGTCGTGTTCCCGAGCACGGTCGTGCTTGTGAACATGGCCAGGCCGTGTTGGCCTCTTTTTCGTTCGTTTGAGTCCAAATTAGCTCCTGGGGTATTCATGAACGTTGTAGCCCTTTCTCTTAGCTTTTCATAGCATCTTGAATCAGCTCAATATCAATTGTAGAGAAAGTTATGGCCAAAATACTAAACCCTGCTAGTGCTGAAAACTATTGATGCGCTTGGATGTTTTTGAATGCAACCTCTTGTTGTTCGATCGTTAATGCTTCCTTTCGACACATGATTAACTAACATGACTCTAGGCTCAATATAATTGGCCTCTAACATCAACTTGGCCACTCAAATGACTCAAAACAACGAAAATAAAAACCTAATTTATGATAAACAAATACAAGAACTCAAGAACTCAATTACATAGTCTTCAAGAACTCGAGATAGCTTGCATTTGGTGTTGCCATAATCCTTCATGACTGGATTCTCATCACATGTGGTGTTGGACAAGCTATTTGTGAGAATGACAGGGACATTAAACTAATCCAGTTTCTAATGGGGCTAAATGAAGTTTTTGAACCGGTGAAGAATCAGGTATTGTTAATGGATATGCCTTCAGTTAATAGGGCATAATCCATTATCTTAAAGGTTGATAAAAAAAGGTTGTACACACTAAGGTGTTAGATCTACTTGACACCACAATACTGATGGTTAAAGGAAGCTATGGTAGAGGAAACAATGGCATGGCAGCTGGCAGGGGAATGGTCAGGAATATGCATGGATCAACTAGTTTTAGCAGAGTCAGAGGTAGGTCCACCAAGGAAAACTAAGGAGGAACAAGCTAAGTTGATGTGTAGTTATTGTGGATATAATGGCCATGAGATGAAGGAGTGCTTTAAATTGAACGGATATCCAGATTGGTACAAGGAATTGAAGGATCAAAGAGCTAGTCAGTCTATTAACATGGTGGAGAACACGAAACCTGGATCTGTCAATTGCAATGGAGAACAAGAGATACAGAAAAGGGATCCACCTGATTTTGCTGCAATGATTCAAAATGAAGTGGCCAAATACTTGTCTGGTTAGAGCCTAACCTCACAGAGAGATACACATTCTTTTTCGCATCTTGTGGACTACTTAGGTATACAACAGAACACACATTTTGCTTTATCCTTGTTGAATGTGCTTGGTAAAGAAAATTGGATTGTGGACACTGGAGCTAGTAGGCATATTTGTTCTTTTCCAGAGTTGATTGATGAGCCAAAACTTATGTTGAGACCTGTCACTGTACACCTACCTGATGGTACTAGTGTTTCAATGACACATGTTGGAGATATTAGTCTGTCCACTGAACTTGCTCTAAAAAATGTCTTGCTTGTGCCAAGCTTCAAATACAATTTGCTTTCTATAAGTCAGTTGCTTGAAGGTAGTGAGCTTGAATGCAAATTTTCTCAGAGTAAATGTTGGTTGCAGGACCCTAAGGATGGAAGTATTAAAGTTGTGAGGAAGGCTTTTGCAGGATTGTATGTTTTCTCAGGTTCAGAATTTAATGGTTCTGTAGGATATCATGTTGATGATGATCTGGAGATTTGGCATAGAAGATTGGGTCATTCTTCTCTTACTTGTTTGCAGCACATTCTATTTTTGAAGTCCTTTTGTAGTAAAACTCACTTGGATGTTTGTACAACAGTGCAGGTGAATTTTCATTTGAGCTCAATTCAAACTGGTCATGCTTTTGCACTAATTCTATTGATATATGAGGGCCCTATCATGAAGCATCTGTTACAAATACTTCCTACATGTTAACTATAATAGATGACTATACTAGAGGCACATGGATATACTTGCTGAAACACAAGTCTGAGGTAGCCACACACTTGAATAAGTTTTTCCTATTTGTTGAAAACCAATTTCAGAAGCATGTGCAGAAGGTGAGATCTGATAATGGTCCGGAGTTTGTGGGGAAGAAGACTCAGGATCTATTTACCAGCAGAGGACTCTTACATCAGAAGGCTTGTCCTTATTCTCCACAACAGAACGGGGTAGTGGAAAGAAAGCACAAACACATTCTTGAAATAGCTAGAGCTTTGCTACTTCAATCACGTCCCTAAGAGATTCTGGTCGTATACTTTGCTAGCAGCTGTTCACATTCTGAACTCTCTTCCTACTGCAGTTTTGAAGTGGAAATCACCCTATGAATTGCTACATAATACAGCCCCTAATTATACTAGATTCAAAGTTTTTGGATGCTTATGCTTTGCATCCAAGGTTGGTCCACACAAAGGAAAGTTTGATGCCAGGGCAGCACCATGTGTTTTCCTTGGATATGTAACATGTGTAAAGGGTTCAGACTCTATAACTTACATTCTAAGGAGATCTTCATCTCCAGGGATGTAATTTTTCATAAGACAAGGTTCCCTTTTCTGGAGCAGTCTTCTGCTCCTTCAGGCATTCCTCTCCCTATGCAACTACCAGATAGTAATGAAGATACTAACATTGATAATTCACTTGATTCAGATGCACGGCCTTTATCCCTTTCTCCATCTCAGCCTACAGAACTCCTTGGGAGAGGTCACAGACAAAAACATCAGCCAGCTTGGATGAAAGACTATGTCACTAACTCAGTATCCATGGATACTGCAAACTTACAGCAACCTCCACCTGTCATCAAGCCCTCAGCCTATCAATTGGATTGTTTCCCTTATGTCTCTCATTCCATGATGTCATCATCTTATCATGTCTTTCTAACAAACATTATTGATTCCAATAGTGAGCCTGCCAGCTACACTCAAGCATCCAAGGATAAGGCATGGGTGGAGGCAATGAATAGGGAATTGAAAGCTCTTGAGGAGAATGAAACTTGGGAATTGACTGTGCTTCCCCCTAGCAAGAAAGCCATTGGTTCCAAATGAGTCTATAAAATCAAGAGGAATCCTGATGGAAGTGTTGGCAGGTACAAAGCTAGATTGGTGGCAAAGGGGTATCTTCAAGTGGAAGGGATTGATTTTATGGAGAGTTTTCCCGCAGTTGCAAAATTGGTATCTATAAGACTGCTTGTTTTCTTTGGCCACACAGCAGTATTGGCCACTCCACCATACTGACATAAACAATGCTTTTCTCCATGGATATTTGGATGAGGAAGTGTACATGTTGCCTCCTGAGGGATACTTTAAGGCTAAAAAGGAAGAAGTTTGTCTCCTTAAGAGGAGTCTATATGGCTTGAAACAGGCTTCTAGGCAATGAAACCTAGAATTTTCTGAGAAACCGTTGGCTTTTGGTTTCATTCAGTCCACTACTGACAATTGATTGTTTGTTAAGAAGGATGCTACCTCTTTATGTTGATGATATTTTGATTACTGGTACTTCAGAATCTCTGATTCAGGGGCTTAAGGACTACTTGCATGGGCTATTTACTATTAAAGATCTTGGTTCAGCTAAATATTTCCTGGGATTGGAATTGTTGAGAAATGCTAAAGGGACTCACCTTTGTCAGAAGAAGTACATTTTTGATTTGTTGAATGATGTTGGTTTACTAGGGTGCAAACCTACTTATACACCCTCCTCAGGGGTACAATGTTTTAGCTCATTATGATGCACCCTTGGCTGATTCTGCTAAAGTATAGATGACTCATCAGGTGCCTTTTATACCTGAACCTCTCAAGGCCTGATATCTCATTTGGTGTTCAACAACTTAGTCAACATGTCAATGCTCCTACACAATCTCACTAGGACATGGCTATTCATTTGCTCAAGTATTTGAAAGGAACTGTCTTCTTCGGCTAGTTTTATCCGATTGGTTCTCAGCCTAGATTTGATGCTTATTGTGATGCTGACTGGGGGACATGTTTGATCACTAGGAAATCTCTTATTGGGTTCCGTATATTCTTTAGGGATTCCCTTGTCTCTTGGAAGACCAAGAAACATAAAACTGTGTCTAAATCTTCCTCTAAAGCAGAGTACCATTCTATGGCGGCCACAGTTTGCGAGTTGCAGTGGCTTTATAACCTGAGTCAAGAGTTGGACATTCCTCTTTCTTTGCCTATTCCACTTAGTTGTGATAACAAGGTTGCACTACATATCACTGTTAATCCCGTCTTCCACGAACGCACCAAACATCTTGACATCGACTACCATATTGTCCGCAATCAATACAAGGTCGGCCTAATTTTGCCTCAACACATTTCTACTCTCCTTCAGCCTGCAGATCTCTTTACTAAAGCTCTTGGTGGTCCTGCATTTCGAAGATTCTTGCTCAAGTTACGCATGTGCTCTTTTTCCCACATTGCCACTTGAGGGGGGTATTGAGTTGGTTTAGCTCAATATAGCTGGAAGTTGTCATTTACGTCTTTACGTTTTTATTAGTATAGTCTCTTACGCTTTTTCAGTTTTTCTCCCTAACAAACTTTACATGTATCATGTTCTGATTGGGGCTTTTGAATCTGGCGCTCTCTTCATGAGTATAAAGCTGCTGATGCAGCTTCTTCTTCCTTCTGAGATTTTACTTTGAATAAAATGGTTCCCAAATTTTCTCTGTTCAAAAACTTAGATGAGAAGTGAGAATTCCTTCACTTAAAATGGGAGAAGTTCCACCTACCAATTCATTAACAAATATGTAACACTTTTAATTGTCATAACCACGTTGATGTATGTGTATGACCAATGTTCTCTCCAAGCTCTAGAAGGGTGCTCCCTCCAAGCTCAAGAAAGATGATCCATCCAAACTTGAGAAGGGTGCTCCCTCCGAACTCCGGAGAGAATGAAGCAGAACACAAGCATATCCTTCCAATCCGAAAGAAGGGAAGCTTCTGAAAAACAATGGGACATTTCTATAAAGAGAACAAGTCCCTACGGAGAAGGAATCAAAAGCTAAACTTACTCCAGAAAAGGTGAAGAGACGCGGGAATGGAAAATTTTCCAAAATCCAAGATATGACTTGAAACATGCGGAAACTCGGGAAGGACGAAAAAATTGCAAAGAAAAATGGGTCGGGGGCTTGGCACACCCCCCAGGGCACGCCCTCCCCCACTGAGGAGGGCACCCGGATGCGCCCTTGTGGCCACCCAGGGAGGGCGCCAATAGGGCGCCCTTACCCACTCCAAGGAGGTGCCCTGTGGCTGTGGCGCCCTCTACGGCCCATAGTGCTCTCATCTCTCCGCTCGATGCACTCCAACTCTCTATGGATTCTCACCTCAAGTATCATCTCACCTTTCACCTCATCTCTCACCTCAACTTTCAAAAAATTCATAAGTATTCTACAAAACAAAAAATTTCAAAGTTGAGAGGTGGATAGAGAAACTTCAATTTTGGAAGACATGGTCAGAGGCTCTCCTCTCAAGCGTCCTCGTGCAAAAGCAGTCAAAAACCCTCCGGAGGCGAGACAAAAGGCACAAACAGGACAAGCCAAATTTAGCACCGGTATAGATTTCGTACTACTCTATCCCTACGCAGCCCCGGAGCTGGGGGACTTATGTTGGGGGCAAAAAATGGTATTTCATAATTTAATTAAATATAATTGATTTTATATTTGTTTATTTAATATTAATTGTCCAATGGACCTACATCTACCCGCTCGGCTCGGCCCAGCCTGACCCAGGTCCGGGTCGTGGGCCTAGGCTTGGGCTTTAAGGCACTTATTCTTTTTGAACCAAAAACCTTTAAAATTAAATAATTAATTAAGTTTTATAATTAATTAAACGATTTACAACTGGGAAGTGTTCGCAGACCGAAAGACGGGGCAGACGCACGTCTGCGTCCGTCATCGTCGGTCGGACTGACGCATCAAGCACGAGCTGATGCACGGGTCATGCGTCAGGCAGTAACTTTGTCATTTTGGTTTTCATCCACGCACGGGCCGTGCGCCAAGTCGTACGTCAATGCGAAGTGCAGAACAGATGTGTTTGTTCCGTGAAAACCTGTCTTTTCGAGCCAAAAGACGTGATCTTTCCATACGAGACACCTGATGCCTATATTATTCAACCCCTGCAGAAATAAACAAACTAAATCATCAGATAATAAACCGATCATTTGCATTCGAGCATTTTGACACACATCCTTCAAAAAGTTTGAAAGTCTTAACACATGTTCGTTGTGTTTTAGGTTTGCAAGTGTTGTAAACTCAAAAATGAAATAGTCGTTGTATCTTAGGGACGTACGCCAAAATCGTTAGCACTTGTATATAGGGCGTTTTCGTCTTGCGAAGACTGAATCCAATTCAACGCCTCGACTAAAGGTTAAACACTCAAACACTTAGCCATTTCCAAAGCAGAAATCAGATACATTTTTACCCAACAGGACCCAGGTGGACTCGAACCACCAACCTCTCATTGCATTGCTACAATTGAGTGCTCTGCCAAATATGAGCTTATGGATCCATCCAACAATACACAAGGAGTGTTTGCAAAAACTTTTGTATTTAGAAAAACTGATTTATTGTAACAAAAGTAAATATAATTGAGTATCAAAAGTTTGTAGTTTTTGAAGACAAAATCAAAAGTTGAGATGTTGGGTGAAAAATTAGAAAAGTGTTTATTTGTTTGTAAGTTGGTAGTTTTAAAGATAGAATCATAAGTAGACATTATTTGGTGAAAAACTAGAAAAGTATTATATTTATTTGTAGAAGTCAAACCAGAAGCAGAAATCTAAACCACACCTTCCTACTTTTAGATTCTGATAAAATGAAGTAGAAATAAAAGTTCACAATTTTGACGCAAGGTAAAATTGGGGGAAAAAAAGGGTGGGATGGGGTGGGGTAGAGGGGGTGGGGGGAACCATATATAGCTTACTAGTGTGCAACTGACTTTTAACGACTCAATTTGTATTTCACATTTATTAGGGGATTATCAAATCAATCCACAATTCACAAAGTAAAACATTTCACTCTATGTGAATTGTCTAAACACAAATAAACTGCATTACAAAATCGAATTGATTTGGATCTAAGCTTTTATGTACCTTTCTGCCTTCCAATTACTCGATATTGTTAAGAATCACATTGCAAACTGAGCTAGTTAGATGACTACTCAATTGTTAAGAACTTTACATGCGTCCAAATTTCATTTTCTTTTTTTGAAAAAAAACACACGTACACATATTATAATTGAAAACATGTAAAACTCCCAATGAAGTTGGTTGTCGAACTTTCTCACAGACTGACAAGTACCATATAAATCTATCACAGAAAAAGTCTTGCAATATTGAATTTACCAATCTAAAACCATGAATAAATTAAACAAAACCTGATTTCGTCTGGCATGCCATTGGATCCTGCCATAGGACTTTCCTCCAATAGAGTCCAATCATTTTCGCAGCACCCTAAACCCCTAATACAAGACGACGGTCGAGGCAAACCACTAGATTCCATGAATTAACATTATTGGCATATGTGTAACATTTCCTTTATCAATAACCAGATCTGAATAAAAAAAGCCCCAGATTTAACCCAAATCTACAACACATCAGCAACCACACATGTAACAATCAAGAAAATATCGGTGTTTCTTTTGAAGTATTAATATTTTTAAAACCAATCACTAGACAAACGCAAAAGAAATAGAGAAGTGTTTCATAAAATAGTCAAAATCGGTTTATGCGGTCATTTTTTTCTTTCCATTATCACTTTTTGGAATCCTCTAACGAACATTTTTATTGTTCTTTTTTTTATTTTCAAATTCGGATACAACTCACAAGTCACCGACTTGAGCAAAAAATAGTTTTGGTGAAAACGGGAGAAACCATATTTGATAGTGAAACTGAAAATTTACAGCACAATTATGGTAAAAATAGCAAGAATGCTAAAGCCCACTTTATTGTATGACCATAATTTTCCAAAAATATAGAGCAGCAATAGCCAGGTGAGGTAAAAAGTATAGCTTTAAGCCAAGTTACAGAACAGATTGAAGTAGAAATCTGAAAATGCTGCGTGGAAAAAATCTTAAAAATCTTGTCAACCACAAAGCGGCACAGAAATTTAACCATAGCAAACACACAAACACATTCAAGTAACAAATTTATAGAGTGAGAACCAAATTTCCATCAGATACTACTAACAAAAACAGATGAATCAAAAAAAGTGAGGAAAAATGATTAAATAAAAATTGTTCTAAAAAAAATGTTTCATCCTATCGAGGACCAAAAACAAAAATAAAAGTAAAAATAAAGGAAAATGGCAAAATTACTTCAATCTTTTGGATTTATGAAAAAAGGCACCTGTTTATCCCCTGCAATGAAGGGTACATGAAACAGCAGAAGAAAACTTAGTTGGGGCGTGTTCGACAGAAAATTAGATAAAGAAATTGACCAAGTTCAGCATCTTGCACAACTGTTTTCAAAAAAGAAAATAAAAAAGACGATTTTAAAAAAAAAATAAAAATAAAAATAAAAGATTAGAAACATATTAGGAACAGCCTACTAAGGGCTGCCACAAAGGCTTTTTGAATATTTTATTGGACACTTATCTTCGCATTTGTTTTGTAATAGATTTCAAAAAATGTTTTGTCCGGTCCAAAACACCCTCCCTCCTCGTGCAAATTGCAATACCAAACGAAACCCCAGCGGGACATTACAGAAAGTCAAGATCTAAGGTTATTCTGAGATTTAAAGAGCCAACAAACAAATAGTAGTTTCAACAAAAAAATAAAATCGAAAGGTAACAACATAAGAGAACAATCAAAACATCCACTAAATATTAATAAACCCACAGAAATGCGTAACCAAGTTGGTAAAAATTTCCTCACAAAAGTAACTGAAAACGATTAAACCAAACCCAAGTTCCTAGGAGCTTACTTGAAAATTAAGATAAAAAGGTGAGATCAGAAACACACAGAAAACCTGATGAACAGAACAGTGAAAACAAAACTCCACAAAGCCTGGTGAAAAAGAACGGATGATCCAACCATGGAATTACTTACGAATTCAATATAGATAGTCTGGCTCATCTAGAAAGCAGCAGCAGCAGCAATCAAGCAACTCAGACAAACACTTTAGCAACAGCAACAATCAATAGTAGTGAACAAAGTCTGGAGAATCATAAAGATTCCCAAATAGAATGCATAATCGTTGAGTATTAAGCCACAGCAGCAACAACAACCATCTTCACGCCCGTGCATCAGCCTCTTGATGGTAGAATCCAGTGCATCCAGGATATCATAAATCAATCCAGCTGCAAGAAACAGTCCACATGGTGGTAGGAATACGCCAGCTCTAGTGTGCCCCTCAAACATAATGGCTGATCTCTTACAAACATTCTATTCTTTCAAACTATATCACCCAAAGATCAAGGGCTCAACAAACACATATTACCCCCATCAAATCACCATATAGATAAGAAATAGAATACATCAGAAATCTAAGAGATGGACCACGTCCTCACATACATCATGAAACTTAACAATATAACTGAAAAAAACTAAGAGCATGATACTGTGAAATGTTAAATAAATACTAACAATAAATACTAATTAATAAATTATTAGCGAATGTTCACTGCAAAATGTTAAATAAATTCTAACATAATTAATAAATTATTAGCGCATGTTGTCAACAGTTAAAAATAAATGGTATAGTTATAATTGGACAACTGCATGGCTAGTTTACTAAAATTCGAATATGAATATGCAGTTGAGGTGTGCAATTGGACATTTAAATTCCTTGATGTTGCTTCAAAATAAAGATTATTAACACTCAAATTCCAATATCTCTATGCAGTTGTGTTGTGCATTGGACATTTAAATTCCTTGATGCTGCTTCAGAATATAGATTATTAACATTATTTGATTTAATATCATTTTTGTTACAGAGACTATATAGTAAACAGGAGTAAAAGATACACATATATAATAGTTGGACATATATAATAGTTGAGTTATTTTCACAATATTTTACCCTCGCAATAATGAATTTCTTAATAGATTTGGTGATGTAACGTATTTCATTTAGGAGAAACATCATGGTCTAAACAATAACAAGTCCAGAAGACACACATATATAGTAGTTGGACCCATAATTGAAATTTTAACAGAAGATTATAAGTCAAAGGTTGACTAAATGTGAATTTAGAGTTTAAGTATTTGCAGTTAGAAATTGAGAAATTAATACCAATGTAACTAGGTAAATTGAAGGAATGCCAATTAGTACCTCTGGTGATGCTTCAGAGGACCACATCCTTGTATTGCTTGATCTCAAATTCCTCGCATATAATTTGGGTATGCTATGTTCTTGGATGGGTTATGTTTT
The DNA here is from genome assembly GCA_016081115.2 of Rehmannia glutinosa. Classification (NCBI taxonomy): domain Eukaryota; kingdom Viridiplantae; phylum Streptophyta; class Magnoliopsida; order Lamiales; family Orobanchaceae; genus Rehmannia; species Rehmannia glutinosa. The sequence goes on from CM071928.1 coordinate 68,217,465, forward strand.
TTAACACACATTGTAACACAACCCATTCAAGACCAATTACGGTTATCGAATTAATTGATGGATATTCACTGTGAGGAGTGTCGGGAATACTGGACAAATAGAGAACCAGGAAAGGGAAAGACACACACGCAGGGGGAGAGCCGGGCAGATCCCCGTGCCATCTCCCCCGAAACAAAAAAATATTTTTTTTATTAAACGGCGACCTGCCATGCGAGCGCACCCATCATGGCAAAGGTCATTCAGACAACCACACCTCACTTTCACTTCTATAACTCTACTTCTAACACTACCTCTCTTTTCTTATATGACTGTCAGCTCACCACTTCTATAACTACTATCTCACAAATAGGATCTTGAAATATATCATGAAATATGCAAGAACATTAAAGAAAACATAATAACTTCCCTTAAATATAATTCAGTTGGCCAGAACATTCCGAGCGATGCCAGCTTGATCGTATGTCCGCTCCACTCCAAGAAATCAATGTCGAGGAGAATATCATTTCAAGATCCAAGAATATGAGCTCTCCAGATCCACAAATTCCAGGTAGCCAACAATCAGCATCAAGAAACGCATATGCACATTACACGTACGTCAACAAAAACGCCGAAACTAGATAAAGAAATATGACGAAATCAAATGGGAAAAGAAAAAAAAAATTAAAAGAGAAACAATTGAATAAAAACTGAAACTAACCCCATGCGTTCTGTGAATCATACATCTCAAAAGGGACGACCCCTAGACCTAACCAATCATTGGTCAAATCAGATATCACGACTGCAAATGATAAGAACAATCGATAACAAAGACAAATAAAGAATAATTAAGAGAAGAACCTACACATAAAACAAAAGATCCATGATTTACATTCATCCATTTAATACAGCAGCCGGAGGATTAGCGCATCGCCGCCGGGAAATCAACGGCAAAACAATGGACAAAACGGGAGGCATGAAGGCTGAGAAGCGACAAGATATATTTATTGAGGGTGTGTGGTGATCCAACGGCTGAGAATGAGTTGGGCGGATATTTTCAACGGATGGATATGCGTGAACTGTTTGGATTTGACTGACTTAAATTATTATCATTATTATTTATTATGTATTATTTATTATTTATTATTTAAAGGTCGGTAGGAATAATCAAACGGTCGTGGTTGGATTTGACCAGGCTCTTCTAGAGGTGTCCAAACGATTCGTCTCCTTAACCGTGGTCAATATTTTAGGGTTCAAATCGCAACCGATTATAATTTGTACATTTTGCAAATCTCAAATGGGCCGATTTAACCATAGTTTTTATTTTTTTTAATTTAAAAACAACACCAAAGATAAATATCATTCTATTTCTTTGATCCAAAGTTGCTTTGGTTTTGGTGCATTTCATGTACACTATCATAGGAGTCAGTTTTCTCTCAATGTTATTTTCTAGGGAATGTTTTTCCTGTCTTGACCCAGTGAGAGCGGAAGCTGATTCGTTTGCTTCTCCTTCTTTTAGGAATAAGTTCGGTGGCATCTCAACGGCTTTCTGGAAGTGAGGGGGTCTCACTACTCAATTCGAAGGGTGGATTCGTTTTACCCACCCTTCTGTATAACTTATTCACATTAGTGAAGCGGCTGGGTAGATTTGTTTCTGTCTTTTGTTGAATATTTTTCATGGCTCGTTTGGAGTTGTCGTTCGTGCACCTGTACTAAACGTTTATTATTGAAAAATTAGAAAATAAAGTTTCAATATATGTTTTAAGTGATCACTAGCACTAGCAGAGCATCGTTGTAAGATTATTATCTCATTTCATTGATGATACATGGGAATAGCAAATATTCAAACTATTTTAGAAGAATATGATTTAGTGAAAACTTTTGAATTTCATTTTACAACCTACTTGTATTCATAAACATTATATTTCACCCCCAAACCATTCGAAAATCTAGAAAATCAAGCACTGCTCTATGATTGAACTAAAGCCGCCAAACAAAACAACAAGACTTTGTTGAGATAGATGATGAAGATAAATTTGGCACGAAAACCACAAGCACAACCACGGGAAGAACCAAGAGCGATGTTAAGAGATAAGAGAACTTTGAGTGCAAGCTTTATTTAACATTTTTACTTCAATTTTCAAAATACTCGTTAACAAAAGCTTTTAAATATATTGGTAAGTTGGAATCTTAAATGAGAGAATGTTCCACCCATCAATTTATTAACAAACATAAAAAAACAGATTAATTATGAACCAATTTACTAACAAAATACTGAAAAAACCAAGAATTATTAAACTACAGTACAATTGAAAACAATGAGCCATGCACTCAGAATAACTATACAAGGGACCCAGGTGGACTCGAACCACCATCCTCTCAATTCATTGATGCAATTGAGCGCTCTGCCAAATTTGAGCTTATGGATCCATCCAACAATGCACACATTAGGGTTAAATTGGAGGGGAAAAAAAGACTAGGGCAGGTATAACTGACTAGTGCAACTGATTTTTACCGACTACACTTGTACCATTTTTCACATTTATTAGAAAAAATCACAATCCATACCACAATCATGAAGTTAAAAAAAAAAAAAAAAGAGGCGCAGAGTTACAAAATCGAATTGATTTGGATGTACGCTTTTTGTCCCCATTTTCCAATTAACTCGATATTGTTCAAGAATCATTGCAATGACGAGATATAATATCAAATTAACCAAGCTTTGAAAACATTAAATATATTGAAAAAACCATTACCCAACCAAGTATTATATACCACCTTCCATAACGCTTACAAATATTTATTCCATAAAATTATAGGTAAAATAGTGAGAAACGTAATTCACCACATTTTGGGGAAGCCCATAATTATAGATTTAGAATTAAAACTAGGGTAAGGCTCACTTTAGCCTCTATACTCATTGAATACACTTTGCCCACTTATACTTTCAAGTGTATCACCTTACACCCTTATGCTATCAATTTGTATCACTTTACACCCTTACACAACTAAAATATCATTTAATTCTCCCATTTAATCCTCCCATGACCTAGTTGTCCCTACAATTATTTTAACAATGGCATCACATACATATAAATTCATAGGAATACTTACATGCTCTTAATAAAAATTAATACTAGTTGCTATTGAATAACTATATTGTAAGATATTGCGTAAGTACTTCAAACATATAATTATTTTCATAATTAATCTAAAAATTATGTATTATGCAAATTAATATTTTGTATTCAAAAAATTACTAATAATAACCTTTATCTAATTAATATTATTTCAATCAATAATTGAAAAATTACTAATAATATTCACATCTTTAATAAAATTATGTTATATATATATATATTATATAATGTCTTTTAAGTTTGTGATGAATAATAATAAAAAATTAAAAGTACAGATATATTAGCTAATTGAAAAATCCTATTATATATTAAAATAGAAATTATATTAAAGTTAAATAAATAACAACCAAATGTAAAATATAATAGATCTAAAATTAAACGTTAAATAACCAAATTGTGAAAATTAGTTTAAAAAATGAGTAAAAGTTTATTAATATGGTTTAAAAATGATTTTACTAACAGGTAAGGACAAAATGAATATTACTTTTGAGTACATGAAAACAAATAATATTTGAAAAGCATAAGCAGGTAAAGTGGTCCTATTAAGACTCACTGGAAGTATCCAATTTACCAATAATCAAGACTACATAAAAATTTAACAAAACCTGTTTTCCTGGTAAGCCGAATGGATCCTGCCATAAGGGATTTTTTCTCCAGTAGAACTCGTACAATTTTGCAGCAACCCAAACACCTAGTACAAGCTGAGGGAAGAGGAAAACCACTAGAATCTTTGAATTAACATTACTAGCATTCTTTCGTCTAACATTTCATTTTTATAGCTTAATCAAAACAGATGCAACAGAGATGAAACATTTACAATTCAATAGAGACAGATCTGCTAAGTAAGAGCCACAAAATTAAGGCAAATCTACACATCAAGCGGTTACCACAAGTAACAATCAAGAAGAGCAGAGTTCTTTTGACCATTATTTAAAACCAATTACAAGACAACCGCGAAAGAAAAAAAAAAGTGCTCAATAAAATAGTCAAAATGGGTTTTCAACAACGAATTTGATTTTATTATGTTTTATTTACCTTCATAATCTCTTTTTCGAAAGGTGATTTAAGGACCACTTCTGCTATTTTTTTTTTTCATATTGGAATTTCAAAAAACAAGCCTCCTAAAAATTTCAAGAACTCATTTGAAGTGGGAGGAACTGAAACTTACAGCACAACTAGGGGTAAAAATAGCTAAAATGACAAAAACACAATTTTTTTTGTAACCATAATTTTCCAGAAACGTAGAGCTAGCAGCAATAGCAAGGAAAGGTAAAAAGGATAGCTCTAAGCTAAGTTATAAAACATATTGAAAGCAGAAATCTGAAAATACAATAAACAAGTAAAAAGTTTTGAGTGAACAAAATTTCCAACAAGATACTAACAAAAAACAGTCGAAAAAATATGAAAAAAATGATTAAAATAAAAAAAATGTCTAATCTTCTCGGGCCAAAAACAAAAACAAAAGCAGAAGGAAAAGCGCAATAGAAGACGGAGCAAAATTTCTTTGGATTTATGGAAAACGCACCTGTTTTTCCAATGGGATGAATTGAAGGGTTCTTGACAAGCAAAGAGCAGAAGAAAATTTTGCTGGGGCATTTTCCACAGAAAATTATTATTATTAAATTAAAAAAGAGCAAAGTTAGCCTCGTATAGCCCTTCTCAAAATCTGAAAATAAAATACACTTAGAAAACGAGAGTAAAATACAAAAAAAGATGGAAACAAATTAGGAAAAGCCTATTAAAAACCCTCCCTAAAGCAATGGAAAGGCTTAGCCGAGCAACACAGAAAGTCGAGGTGCAAGAAGATTCTCAGATTAAAAGAGCCAACAAACAGTACAGCAGTTCAAACAAAAGGAATCGAAATATAACGAATCAGATAAGATAATAATCAAAAAGCCAACTAAGTCAATTCTGGGTAAAACAAACAAAATAGTAGATTCTACAAGAAATTCATAAGGAAACAAGATAAAAGAGAACAATCAAAACCTCCACTAAAAACGAATACACACCACAGAAAAAGAAGTAACCAAGTTGGCAATAAATTCCCTTCGAATGTTACTCAAAACGTAGTAAAACCAAACCAAAATACCTAGAGCTTACTTGACAATTAAGACAGGCATGAATGATTCTTCAGAAAACACATGGTGACAACCTCATAAACAGTGCAAGTGGAACTCTTAAAAGCCTGGTGAATAAGAATGGATTCCAACCATGGAAATACGGAGCCAATATGAAATATAATTGTCAGCCTGGCTCATCTAGATAACACCAATATCAAGCTCAGACGCAGCAGCAACAGCAATCTTCAAGCAAATCAGACAAAACACCACAGCAACAGCAATCATCAAGCAATCATACAAACACCTCAGCAACAGCAACAGCATAATGTTGATTATTGAGATTCACGAGTAGGAAGCAAAATTGTTGATTATTGAGCCACAGCAGCCATCTTCACGTGCAAGCATCGATCAACTAACAGTAGAATCCAGAGCATCCAGCATATCATAAATCAATCCGGCAGCAAGAAACATGTCCCCATGGTTAGGACGACGCCAGCTCTAGTGTACCCCTCAAACAGAATCTCTGATCTATTACAAACATGCTATTCTTTCAAACTATATCACCCTACAATGAAGGGCTTAACAAATACATATTACCCCCATTACATCACATGTAGATAACAAACAGAATACATCAGAGATATAAAAGATGGACCACGACCTCACTTCATCATAAAAACTTAATATAACTGGAAAAAACTAACGTCATGATACTGCAAAATGTTAAATAAATAATGACCAATAACTACTAATTTATAAATTAATGAGAAATGCTAATGTCAGACAATGCTTAATGCAGTTGAGTTGTGCAATGTACATTCCAATTCCTTTATGTTGCTTCAGAATAAGGATTATCAACACCATTTGATTTAATATCATATTTATTACAGACTAAATTGTAAATTGGAGTAAACGTTAAGACTTAGTTTCACAGTATTTTACCTTCACAACAATAAAGAAAATAGACTGTGAAGTCCCATAGTTCATTTAGAAAACACACATCATGGGATAAAAATAACAAGTCCATAAGAAATAATTGAAATTTGGATCCATGATTGAAACTCAAGTTATTAACAGATTACTTTGTTTAGTACAATGAGGTTAATGGGCTATAGTAGGGGAACACACACTCGTATGGAATAGTATGGAATGGAACACGTTGACAGAAAAATTACAAGTCAGATTGAGGAAATGTAAATTTAGAGTTAAAAGTTTTAATTTGTAGTTAGAAACTGATAAATTAATGCCAATGTTAACTGGTAAATTGAAGGAATGTCAATTAGTACCTCTGGTGTAGTTGATGCTTCAGAAGACCAAATCCTCTATTGATTGATCTCAAATTCCTCGCATATAATTTGGGTATTCTATGGTCTTGAATGGGTTGTGTTTTCAACACACATTGTAACACAAACCATTCAAGATCAAAAATGCTTATGGAATTGATTGCTGAATGTGGACTGTGAGGAGTGCAAGGAGTGCAGGACAAATAGAGACCCAGGAAAGGGAAAGACACGCACCACAGGGGGAGAGCCAGGCAAATCCCTGTGCCATCTCCCCAGAAACAAAAAAATATTTTTTTATTAAACGGCGACCTGCCATGCGAGCGCACCCATCATGGCAAAGGTCATTCAGACAACCACATCTCAACTCACCTTCACATCTCTGTTTTTCAGATATAATATCACACTACTCTCTTTTTTTACATAACTGTCAGCTCACCACCTCTATAACTACTATCTCACAAATAGGATCATGAAATATGCAAGAACATTAAATAAATCACAACTACTTCCCTTAAAATTATTCAGTCGACCAGGAGGTCCGGAACAATGTGTGCGATCCCAGCTTGCTTGATTGTATGTCCGCTCCAATCCAAGAAATCGATATCCGGGATGAGACCATCTCAAGATCTAAGGGGAGATGAGCTCTCCAGATCCACAAATTCCAGCTAATCAACAATCAGCATCAAGAAAACCGCATCTGCACATTAGACATACGTCAATAAAAACGCCGAAACAACGCAGGAATAGAAAAACAAACTAAAGGAGAAACGATAAGTAAAAAACTGAAAATAAAACCCCATGCGTCCTGTGAATCATATATCTCAAAAGGGACAACCTCATGGACCTAACAGATAATTGGTCAGATCAGATATCTCGACTGCAAATGATAAGAACAATAAACATAAACAAATAAAAGAAATTAAGAGAGGAACAACACATAAAAACAGGGATCCATGAATTACCTTCATCGATCTGTTTAATACATCAGCAGATCTACCCAAAACTCGGCGTTTGAAAACCACTGCCGCAACATAAATCAGCCGGACGAACAGTTAACCGCCGGAAAATCAACGGCAAAACGAAACGCTTCAAATCCATAACCAAAACGTAGATCGTCTAGCGATCTAAACGAATCTGAAGGCAGAAATCAAGAATACTATATCTGAGAAAGAAGAAAGGAGCTGCGAATTGGAGGAGGCAATAGGACCGAAATGAGGAGACATGAGAATTGAGAAGCGATAAGGTATATTTATTGAGAGGGTGTGGTGATCCAACGGCTGCTTCGTGTATATCTTCAACGGATGGATATGCGTGAACGGTGTGGATTTGACCGACAGAGAATAATTATTTTTATTTTTTATTTGACAACACAGACTGAGAATTTTATGTAAAGGTTGGGTGGAATAATCGGGCGGCTGTGGTTGGATCGTAGCCTGGGAAGGTTCTGGATGAGGTTCTTTGACGGAACGGGTATGAGGGACAGTTGTTCTACGTGTTTCAACGTGCAACGTTTATTTATCGACATTTTTAGCATTTTGTTTAAAAAATATATATAATAATAATACATTGAAGAACACAAAAACTCATGTCAGATCGTTTAACGGGTCTGATCTGTTAGATGGATTTGACCCGGATCCTGGCATTTTCGTAATATTAGTAGTGGTGTTTTAGTAGTTTTTCGGTGAGTATCGATATTAACGATCCTTCTAAAATGTATTAGTCGTCCTTCAAAAAGTATTGTGATTCTTCCGAAATGTATTAGTAGTTCACCCAAGAGTTTTTAGTATTTATTCTAAATATACTCTCAAATGTATTAAGCAATCTCTCAAAAAGTATTAGTAGTTCCTCGAAAAAGTATTAGTAGTTCCTAGAAATAAATTAAATTTTCTCCTCAAATGTATTAACAATCATTAAGAAAAGTATTAGCCGTCCTTCTAAAAAGTATTAGCAGATTCTTCGAAATATATTAGTAGTTTCACGAATATAATTAAATTTTTCTCCCAAAATGTATTAATGATCCTTACGAAAAGTATTAGTCGTCCTTCTAAAAAAGTATTAGCGATTCTTACAAAATGTATTAGTAGTTCCCTGAAGAGTTTTTAGTATTTTCCTGAATATACTCCCAAAATGTATTAACAATCACTCGAAAAGTATTAATATAATTAAATTTTTCTCCCAAAATGTATTAACCGTCATTCTGAAAAGTATTAGTCGTCCTTCTAAAAAGTATTAGCATTTCTTCTTAAACGTTTTAGTAGTTTCCCTGAATATAATTAAATTTTTCTCCTGAAATGTATTAACAGTCCTTCTGAAAAGTATTAGTCGTCCTTCTAAAAAGTATTAGTAGTTATTCTGAAATGTATGAGTATTTTACATACAAGAACTAATTCTCTTCTTTATATCATCAGAAAGAAAAATCATGTCTGTGAGATTTGTGGGAGGAGCACGGCGACCACGGTGACATGGAGGCGTTCGACTGCATTCTTGTCGGAGAGCATCAAGTATAATTGTAACTTGTAAGCTAAGTTTACACTTTACCGTCCTTTCATCCTTCACCATCCCAGGTTTGAAGTTCCGCATTTCCAGTATGATATTTGTCCTATACAAGTAATAAGCAATATCACGTAAACCAATCCGTTGTTTATTTCATTGGCAGTGCTATTTTAGCTCATGTCTTGCTGAAACAGAAGTTACGAAAGTCAGAGATATTGCTTTTAGAGAGAGAAAATTTCTTAATGATTGTTGGGAGAAGAAAAGAATATGGAATCGGTGGATTCTTTTCTTTTTGCGGATCCGAATCAGATTTGATGGGTAGAATATTTAGACCCGTCTAACAGATCTAGATCCGTTAGACGGTCTGACAGGAGACTAGCTCATTGAAGAAAAAACTAAACCCTCAAAATTTTGTATTTTGCCAACGATATCCACCGTTGGAATATTCTCATATTATTCGGGTGTGTGTCCTCCCCGTGAGGGCAAAATTATCTTTGTCTAAATCTTAACAAAAGTTGTTGCATTTTATCATCTACTTTATTAAAAACTAGTAATCCCGCACGTGCGTTGCACGTGTATTATTATTTTTTATTATTCACATGAATCATTTTTTTTATTTTTCACGTGTATTATTATTTTATTGGTTTATATCGAAACTATCTATTAACATGAGCTGGTATTTATTACTTTATTTTAATAAAATACATATAAAGTAAATAAAAATAAAATTTATTTATAGTAGGATACACATTTATTCTCTTACATGTATCATCATTGGAAAATATTGACACGTCAAAAACGTGGAAGGCAAAATAAGAGAAAACCAACACTTCACCATCTAGACTTGTGTTATCATGGACAAATTTGCTCCATCCATCCGTAAAAAAAGAACGTGACATAGGAGTTGATCATTTGGACTATCCAAGTGAGTCTGTTCACATTATGCAGATCACAATTTAATGGTGTAAAACCATTAAAATGACATACGAATTTGGATGAAAGATGCTAACACAAAATATTTAATGTTATTATGATTTGAAAAGATAATGACACGACAACATATTTAGTTAAGCTAATGAATTTCTAATGGAATAATATAATAAGTTATTTAAATAAATTCCTTACAAAAATAATAAGAAAAATCAAAATTATAAAACTAATCACCGAGCCGGTATTTAATTTAAATTAGCATCCTCATGGGCATCTGACAAGGTAAGCACCAGTTTATCACTAAGTATTTATTTAACTATTTCTCAATTCTAAAAGAATTTTATTTGCCATCACTAACTAAATTACATAAAAAGCCGTACTAAAAAAATACGTAAAAAGTCGGTATTTCTATAGATTATTCGACACAAAAAGAAGAAATTATGGAAGTGATCGACTTGTTTAATTTGCAATTAGTTTCACATAATAAAAGAGTTAGTATCAGGAATAATAAAAAAAATAAAATAAATTATAATTCAAAATACAACTTAAAAAAATACAACAAAACTATCAGGAATAATAAAAAAGAAACAAATATGTTTTTTATTAAACTCACCAAATAACATATGTACAGATCTACAATATAGTTTATATAAAAACTCTTGTTTAATGCATAATCCGATTTAAATATTGTCGATGTTGGGGGGACAATTGATGAATAAGGAAATAGAGGGGGAGGTGAAGATGAAGCATATTTGGTGGTTATACTTCTAATTTAGGATCAACAATATCAAAGTATCTCTCTAATGCAATTTAAGTAGTATAATTATAAGATGATGTTGCATAAATAATAAGCTGCCAAAAAATTCTCTGAACACAAAATCGATTGTTAATTCAATGGTGAAAGATACATAAAATCATAATTCATCTATTTTAACTATTATTAAATAATTTAGGAAAATTTGAATAGTCATTAGTATTTAAAACTTGATTAATTAATATTACACTGTACAAAATAGTAACGACACCATTGAAACAAATAATAATATATTTGATGAAAATATGATGTATAGAATCAACATAACCATTGTAATATATATGAACAGAACTGGCGTATAGTGATATAATATTAATTATAGTGAAATACTATTTATAATTTTCATAATCTATATATTATATATACATAGAATTGATAGTATAGACTCACTTTTGGTATAAAGTAGGAATACAATTTATAAAAAATTCCTAATTTTTATACATATAAAATAGGAATACCATTTATGATATTTTTCAAATTTATATATATATATATATATATATAAAGTAGGAATACCATTTACAATCTTTTCTTAAAATATTTTCCCAATTTATATAATTACAACGATTTTCTTATGATGTTTTCCTAATCTAAACATTTATAATAATTACCATTTATAATGTCTCAATTATTTCCTAATATAAGAAGTAAAAAGAGCGGGAAAATTATTATTTCTGACTTCTGCTATTATATATATATATATATATAGATTTCACTTTGTCATTTGGACTTTACGCAAATTTAATTTTGACATATCAATTTTTAAATATTTTGCAAAAATATGTGTATATCATTTATTTATCCTTTTAATACATGAAAAAGATAAAATAAGTTTAAACTTTGAAGTAATAAGTTCAAATAATATGTTTGCAAATCTTATACAATTTTTTATATGTTAAAAAAATCAAATTACAACTGTAACACTCTGATCTTTTCTGCTTTGATTGATTTTTATATAAAAACTTATTAATGTATCCAATTATTAGGGGTGTTCATAGTTCAGTAAACCAAAAAAATTCACATACCATTTAATTTTATATTATTATGAATATATTTCCATATATATTATTTATATTTATAATATAATGTGTTATTTACTTATTAAGATTAAAGAAATAATAAATAAATTTTATAATTATGACTATCATATTTGTTTTTCGATTTACAAAATAAAAATGAAAATACTAAAAAAATCAGTAAACTTTAAACCAAATTGATTATTTTAGTACAATATTTTAGTAAAGTGAAATTTTAAATGAAGTTCAAATGACAAAGTGTAACAACTTTTGTTTAGATTTTAAGTAAAGACGGTTTTACCCTCGAGTATAGGACATGTAGTAGAATATTCAGGATTCCACCGACGATTGGCGTTGTATGGCAAAGTGCAAGGCTTTATGTAGTTTGTATGGTAATTGTAATACCCATCATTATTATTATTATTATATTGTATTAATTAATATCACCATGTGATTAGCCAACCCATTAATTGTGATAGACAAACAACCAACTACCAACAATAAAAATTTAATTCTCTACGCAAGAGTCAAGTTATCTTGACTTCCTTAGTAATCCACTAATTACTATTAATACCCTATTTATATAATAATTCTCACCCCTCCAATTTACACCATAAGCGAAGGTAAGATTACTTTTACATTTCATTTCATCCTTTTATGTCGAATCCCCTTATTTCTCCTTAATTTATTTAATTATTTATTTGTTTTTCGCTTTTGTTACTTCTAAATGTGAGTGCTTATTATGTGTATGAAGTGGGTTGTGTGTCTTGATCTTAAAGTACATATATAATATTTGATCAGTATATGTAAAGTAAGTATTTTGTTGTTGGGTGTAATGTGACGTATGTGTGTGTGTGAAGTTATTTAAAAAATAATAATAATAAATTCCAACAAAGTGTATTGTGGGTATTAGTGTATGTATGTGTATATATATAACTATATATTGATATGTATATTAGTTGTGTGCTTATGTTATGCGTGTGTGTCAGTGATATATATATATATATATATATATTATGAATGTATTAATAGGTAATATGTTATATTGTATATTATAGTTATATTTGTCGATATTATATATGTATACATTATCAATATAGTTAGTGTTTGTTTACTCTGATCCAAGCTACAAAATCCCTACATTATATGAGATTTCTATAGATTTGTGTACTTAATATCTATATAGATCCGTTACATATAATCTATAATAATATTAGTATTTTAGAATAAATATCTGTAATATTTTCTTGATGATTTAGAAGATTTAAAGTGTTATTCGGAGTTGTAAGGTTTAGTATTCTAAGGTAAATTATTTCATCTTATAATAGGATACGAGGATAGAGAGGAGATCTAGTAGTCAAGCATATCAACACATAATTTGCATCGGATCTTTTTCAAGGTGGGGGATTTTTACTATTTTTTCTTGTTAAATATTATGAATGTTTACATTAATGTCTAAAGTGCACATGTTATATCCTACGAGTTTTGCTCAATGGATTCTATGATCTAAGATTCAAGTTACATGAGCTTTTTGCTCTAGGAACTCCAAGTTTCAAGTTAAATGAGCTTTTTGCTCTAGGAACTCCAAGATTCAAGTTAAATGAGCTTATGCTCTAGGAACTCCAAGATTCAAGTTACATGAGCTTTATGTTCTAGGAACTCTAGGATGACATGATTCTGTGATGCCATGATTCTGTGATGCCATTATGCTATGTTATATGTTGCAAGTTTTTCATTAATGTGGTGCATGCATTTTATTTAGCTTGAACAAATGTGATTTCCCACTGAGTAACTGTTTTTACTCACCCCACTATTAACAATAATTTTTCAGATGGAGTTTGGCGCAATGTGAGGCGAGAGGAATGACTCGTGTAATCTCCATTTTAAATAAATAAAATAAGTCTTCTATTTCGAACGAATATTTTAGGGTCTACTTGAACATTTGAATTTAACGTTTTGTTAAACTACTATTATCCTACTATTTAGATTTGTAGCTTTGGAATATGTTTGACTATGGTTAAATTCTGTTGACTTATTATAATGAATGGTTGTTTTTCTTTTAGTTGTTAAAATCGCTTCCGCATTTAATTTCTCGTTAAAATATTAAAATTTTATGTGTTCTTTCCCAAGATACTAATTTTTCAAAAATATTATATTTCTTTGAAAACTCTCATTTTTAGTTGTGGCGTCCCAAGTTATTTTTATTTACTCGCTTTTCAAAAGAAAACACTTTCGTATATAAAAAGTGGGGCGTTATAGTATGGTATCGAGCCAGTTGATTTCCTAAAGACTCGAAAAAAATTATTAATAAATAAGACAAGATCTTTTGCTATAAGTCATTCACCTCTGCATTGCTCGCCAGCTACGAAAAGGTAGATGTTTTCATACTAACATATGTTATCCCATGATACAATTGCTATGATTTCTTTGATGCCAGGATAACATAATATGCATATTATTTCATAAATCATCACGAGTTTACATGAAATTTATTTTCGCTACAAGTCCATATTATGATAGCAATGGTAGTTGAGGGTATGCCAATTATAACAATAATGCATAATTGATATACGTATAATTTACATTTTTAGTTGTGTATTAGATGCGTATTCTCTCAACTGCTAGAAAGGGGTGCACAGGGCCGCCCTTGGGCCCTTTCAAATGCCTACAAGAATATAGAGAGTATAAACAGGGACAAGGAAGATGATGATCTAGAGTACATATAGCCACAATCTTTGAAATTGTGGAAGAATGTCGAAACTTACCTAATGGAGTTACCCACTATGAAGCGCCCGAAAGTTAGTTGACACCATGCCACCATATTGGAAAATACAGGCACGCTCGGTTTACTCGAAGAACACTTGGAGGTGGACAACAAGAGAGGGGCAATCATAGATTATGTGGAGTTTTCTACTGCATGCTTTAGGAAATGGATAAAATTTGATGATGACCCTTTTCCAAGTGACGTGGAGAGTGAAGAAGAGGACCCGTAAGAGGATGTTAATTTTAAGACATCGAGAATCGCTTAAATCATCTTAAGAAACTGTGACTACGCAAACTCAGAAAACTTAGTAGTTATTATATATATATATATTTCGATGTCTGTTATTGATTTTCTAAGGATAAACATTGTTGTCACCTCAAGAGTTCACCATGAATGAATGTTTACTTATTTTATTTGAGTACGGATTATATTGATAATGCCTTTAAATTAAGGTACAACCATCCTCTTAATAGGAACCAGTGGCTCCTCAGACACGAGGTCAAACTAACGGAAATGGAGATGAGAATATGAACGACAATGGAAATGGACATGACCTAATTTCCAATTTGGTCACTGTGCTTCAAGGGTTTGCTCAGCAAGGATAAATGGCCCAAAACAATACAGTCCCTATCAATCAAGTGAATCAAGTAGTGGAACAGTTTCGTCGCTACCAACCCCCGAGGTTCAATGGACGTGATGGCCCTGCATTTGTTGAAGAGTGGATATGCTCGTTGGAAAGAATCTTTTCACACATAGCATGCACTGATGCTCAAAGGATATCATGTGTTGTGTTCCAATTTACTGAAGATGTTGATCAATGGGAGGCGTATTGGAGAACAAGAATCGAGGGAAGAGCGTAATTCTGCGACATGGATGGAGTTTAATGATGTGGTGATGAACAAATACTTTCCACAATCATACCGAGATCGTAAGGAAGGCGAGTTCTTGGAGCTCAAACATGGAGGATTATCGGTAGTTGAATATGAGTGAAGGTTCAACCAATTGTCTCGCTATGCCACACATCTTGTGGACACCACCAAAAGAAGGCGAGAATATTTGAAAGAGGTTTGCGTCTGAAGTTTGAGGTATACTCGGCTGGCAAGGTGCAATGACTTATGCGGAGGTCGTAGAACAGGCACAGTCAAGCCGCTACTCGCCTAAACATGGATGTCGGAAATAAGAAGTTTGTGGAGGTTCAAGGAAAGAGGAATTTGGAGTCCCCGTCAATTTAAGGGTAATGTTCAAATAAACAAGTCAAACAAAATATAAATATGGGACCCATAATCAAATGGAAAAACCACATTGTGCGAGAATGTGGAAGAAATCATAGGGGAGAGTGTCTATTCGAAAAGGAAAATGTTTTAGATGTAAACGGCTGGGCATCAAACACATGAGTGTTCCACATATCCGGAGTGAACTGCGGGAAAAGGCTCAAGTACTGCGGGAAAGGGCGAGTATTTGAACCGACCAGGCAGACATCGATCAAGAACCCAACACTATGACAAGTATCTTTGACAATATTTGAAGTCCCCGCTCTTGTATTGTTTGACAATGGTGCTACAAATTCATTTATATCTAAAGTTTCATAAGAAAATTTGAAATAAGAGAGATATAATGAACATTCCCCTTGAAGTTAGCATACCTTCAGAAAGACATAATTGATCAATGAATTATCTAAGGACGTGAAAATAGAAATTTGTGGAAGAAATGTAGTAACAAATTTACACATCATAAACATGAGGACTTTGACTTAATTATAGGAATGGATTGGCTCGATAAAGAATCGAACAAGTATTGAGTGTCATAAAAGAGAGATAGTGTTTCATCCGGAGAGGAGATGAATTCACTTTTTACGAGCCAAGTGTAACGCAATACCTAGAGTGGTATCCGCTATGAAAGCGATGAAAATGCTTGAGGAAAGAGAATTTCCAAGGGTACTTAGTGAGTATACAAGACACCAAATCTACGGAGTTGAATTTCACCGATGTTCCAATTGTAAGGGACTATGGGGATGTGTTTCCGGAAGACCTTCTAGGAGTCCCACCGATAGACAAGTGGAATTCACAATATATTTAGTACAAAGACAAGATATCAAAGCACCCTACAAGATGGCGCCAAAGGAGCTACAAGAGTTAAGGGTGCAATTACAAGAGTTATTGGATAAGAAATTTATTCAACCAAGTGTGTCACCTTGGGAGAGCGCCGATCTTATTTGTTAAAAAGAAAGACGGATCAAGCATAGGCTCCTCTTGGGGATTGAAAATCTACTGAAAAATACAATTAAAATCAAGAATATAGTCATTAGAAATCAATCCCACAATTTAAGGAAATGTGTCTCATTGTCAAACGGTCATATTTTTTTGTCATTAATACACGATGCACCCGGCCGCATAAAATAAGAGAAATAAGAACACTTTGAAAATTACAACAGGCGGCCACCTGGCGACGTAGGCTTCGGCCGTCGACCCCTGTCTCAACCGGTCCCCTAATCAAAAATAGAAGAGATTTTGTTACTGTTTCAAAAACAAACTTGCAGTGCACGGTCCGACCGGACCGATCGACCCCGGGCGGCCAGCCGACTGCTTGTTTTTTGCTTCCGTCTCATTTTCTGTTTCTAAAAACATCTTCAGTGCGGGGTTGCCCTATAGAGCGGCCAGGTCGACCACGAGACAAATGTTGTCTAATTTTTGTCGAAAATAAAACTCAAGAAATACTCCGAAAATTTAGTAAAAACATTTTAGACCAATCGGGAGTATTTAGACAACATTTAGAAATCTTGTTTTAGGAGTAAAAGCCCATTGACATAAAATCATTAAAAGTGTTGTCCATTATTATCAAAAATAAACTTGAGGAAATACTCCTAAAATATTAAAACCATTTTAGATCATTTAGGAGTATTTGGACAACCTTTAAAAACATTGTTTTGGTGACAAAATAAAATCATCAAAATTAAGATAAAAACATGTATCAAACACAAATGTGATTTCCGACTGAGTAACTGTTTTTACTCACCCCACTATTAACAATAATTTTTCGGATGGAGTTTGGCGCGTCAAGGCGAGAGAGAAATGACGGTGTAATCTCCATTTTAAATAAATAATATAAGTCTTCTATTTCGAATCGAATATTTTAGGGTCTACTTGAACATTTGAATTTAACGTTTTGTTAAACTACTATTATCCTACTATTTAGATTTGTAGCTTTGGAATATGTTTGACTATGGTTAAATTCTGTTGACTTATTATAATGAATGGTTGTTTTTCTTTTAGTTGTTAAAATCGCTTCCGCATTTAATTTCTCGTTAAAATATTAAAATTTTATGTGTTCTTTCCCAAGATACTAATTTTTCAAAAATATTATATTTCTTTGAAAACTCTCATTTTTAGTTGTGGCGTCCCAAGTTATTTTTATTTCTGCTTTTCAAAAGAAAACACTTTCGTATATAAAAAGTGGGGCGTTATAGTATGGTATCAGAGCCAGGTTGATTTCCTAAAGACTCGAAAAAAAAATTATTAATAAATAAGGACAAGATCTTTTGCTATAAGTCATTCACCTCTGCATTGCTCGCCAGCTACGAAAAGGTAGATGTTTTCATACTAACATATGTTATCCCATGATACAATTGCTATGATTTCTTTGATGCCAGGATAACATAATATGCATATTATTTCATAAATCTGTCACGAGTTTACATGAAATTTATTTTCGCTACAAGTCCATATTATGATAGCAATGGTAGTTGAGGGGTATGCCAATTATAACAATAATGCATAATTGATATACGTATAATTTACATTTTTAGTTGTGTATTAGATGCGTATTCTCTCAACTGCTAGAAAGGGGTGCACAGGGCCGCCCTTGGGCCCTTTCAAATGCCTACAAGAATATAGAGAGTATAAACAGGACAAGGAAGATGATGATCTAGGAGTACATATAGCCACAGTGCTGAAATTGTGGAAGAATGTCAGAAACTTACCTAATGGAGTTACCCACTATGAAGCCGCCCGAAAGTTAGTTGACACCATGCCACCATATTGGAAAATACAGGCACGTCGGTTACTCGAAGAACACTTGGAGGTGGACAACAAGAGAGGGGCAATCATAGATTATGTGGAGTTTTCTACTGCATGCTTTAGGAAATGGATAAAATTTGATGATGACCCTTTTCCAAGTGACGTGGAGAGTGAAGAAGAGGACCCAGAAGAGGATGTTAATTTTAAGACATCAGAATCAGTTAAATCATCTTAAGAAACTGTGACTACGCAAACTCAGAAAACTTAGTAGTTATTATATATATATATATATATATTTCGATGTCTGTTATTGATTTTCTAAGGATAAACATTGTTGTCACCTCAAGAGTTCACCATGAATGAATGTTTACTTATTTTATTTGAGTACGGATTATATTGATAATGCCTTTAAATTAAGGTACAACCATCCTCTTAATAGGAACCAGTGGCTCCTCAGACACGAGGTCAAACTAACGGAAATGGAGATGAGAATATGAACGACAATGGAAATGGACATGACCTAATTTCCAATTTGGTCACTGTGCTTCAAGGGTTTGCTCAGCAAGGATAAATGGCCCAAAACAATACAAATCCCTATCAATCAAGTGAATCAAGTAGTGGAACAGTTTAAGTCGCTACCAACCCCGAGGTTCAATGGACGTGATGGCCCTGCATTTGTTGAAGAGTGGATATGCTCGTTGGAAAGAATCTTTTCACACATAGCATGCACTGATGCTCAAAGGATATCATGTGTTGTGTTCCAATTTACTGAAGATGTTGATCACTGTGGGAGGCGTATTGGAGAACAAGAACTGAGGGAAGAGCGTAATTCTCTGACATGGATGGAGTTTAATGATGTGGTGATGAACAAATACTTTCCACAATCATACCGAGATCGTAAGGAAGTTTGAGTTCTTGGAGCTCAAACATGGAGGATTATCGGTAGTTGAATATGAGTGAAGGTTCAACCAATTGTCTCGCTATGCCACACATCTTGTGGACACTGACCAAAAGAAGGCCAGAATATTTGAAAGAGGTTTGCGTCCTGAAGTTTGAGGTATACTCGCTGGGCAAGGTGCAATGACTTATGCGGAGGTCGTAGAACAGGCACAGGCTGTCGCTACTCGCCTAAACATGGATGTCGGAAATAAGAAGTTTGTGGAGGTTCAAGGAAAGAGGAATTTGGAGTCCCCCAGTCAATTTAAGGGTAATGTTCAAATAAACAAGTCAAACAAAATATAAATATGGGACCCAATAATCAAATGGAAAAACCACATTGTGCAGAATGTGGAAGAAATCATAGGGGAGAGTGTCTATTCAGAAAAGGAAAATGTTTTAGATGTAAACAGCCTAGGCATCAAACACATGAGTGTTCCACATATCCCAGGAGTGAACTGCGGGAAAAGGCTCAAGTACCTGCAGGAAAAGGGCGAGTATTTGAACTGACCCAGACAGATATTGATCAAGAACCCAACACTATGACAAGTATGCTGACAATATTTGAAGTCCCTGCTCTTGTATTGTTTGACAATGGTGCTACAAATTCATTTATATCTGCTAAGTTTCATAAGAAAATTTGAAATAAGAGAGATATAATGAACATTCCCCTTGAAGTTAGCATACCTTCAGGAAAGACATAATTGATCAATGAATTATCTAAGGACGTGAAAATAGAAATTTGTGGAAGAAATGTAGTAACAAATTTACACATCATAAACATGAGGGACTTTGACTTAATTATAGGAATGGATTGGCTCAGTAAGAATCGAACAAGTATTGAGTGTCATAAAAGAGAGATAGTGTTTCATCTGCCAGGAGGAGATGAATTCACTTTTTACGGAGCCAAGTGTAACGCAATACCTAGAGTGGTATCCGCTATGAAAGCGATGAAAATGCTGAGGAAAGAGAATTTCCAAGGGTACTTAGTGAGTATACAAGACACCAAATCTACGGAGTTGAATTTCACTGATGTTCCAATTGTAAGGGACTATGGGGATGTGTTTCCAGAAGACCTTCTAGGAGTCCCACCAGATAGACAAGTGGAATTCACAATAGATTTAGTACCGAAGCGGACCGTATCAAAAGCACCCTACAAGATGGCGCCAAAGGAGCTACAAGAGTTAAGGGTGCAATTACAAGAGTTATTGGATAAGAAATTTATTCAACCAAGTGTGTCACCTTGGGGAGCGCCGATCTTATTTGTTAAAAAGAAAGACGGATCAAGCATAGGCTCCTCTTGGGGATTGAAAATCTACAGAAAAATACAATTAAAATCAAGAATATAGCTGTTAGAAATCAATCCCACAATTTAAGGAAATGTGTCTCATTGTCAAAACGGTCATATTTTTGTCATTAATCACACTGTAGCGACCTGGTCGCACGAAATAAGAGAAATAAGAACACTTTGAAAATTACAACAGGCGGCCACTGGCCGACGAGGCTTGGCGGTCGACCCCTGTCTCAACCGGTCCCCCTAATCAAAAATAGAAGAGATTTTGTTCTGTTTCAAAAACAAACTTGCAGGTACCGGTCGACCGGACCGATCGACCCCCAGGGCAACCGGTCGACCTGCTTGTTTTTTGCTTCCGTCTCATTTTCTGTTTCTAAAAACATCTTCAGGTACGGGTTGCCCTATAGGGCGACCGGTCGACCACGAGACAGAAATGTTGTCTAATTTTTGTCGAAAATAAAACTCAAGAAATACTCCGAAAATTTAGTAAAAACATTTTAGACCAATCGGGAGTATTTAGACAACATTTAGAAATCTTGTTTTAGGAGTAAAAGCCCATTGACATAAAATCATTAAAAGTGTTGTCCATTATTATCAAAAATAAACTTGAGGAAATACTCCGGAAAATATTAAAACCATTTTAGATCATTTAGGAGTATTTGGACAACCTTTAAAAACATTGTTTTGGTGACAAAATAAAATCATCAAAATTAAGATAAAAACATGTATCAAACACAAATGTGATTTCCGACTGAGTAACTGTTTTTGCTCACCCCACTATTAACAATAATTTTCAGATGGAGTTTGGCGCAGCGAAGGCGAGGAGGAATGACTGGTGTAATCTCCATTTTAAATAAATAAAATAAGTCTTCTATTTCGAACGAATATTTTAGGGTCTACTTGAACATTTGAATTTAACGTTTTGTTAAACTACTATTATCCTACTATTTAGATTTGTAGCTTTGGAATATGTTTGACTATGGTTAAATTCTGTTGACTTATTATAATGAATGGTTGTTTTTCTTTTAGTTGTTAAAATCGCTTCCGCATTTAATTTCTCGTTTTATATATTAAAATTTTATGTGTTCTTTCCCAAGATACTAATTTTTCAAAAATATTATATTTCTTTGAAAACTCTCATTTTTAGTTGTGGCGTCCCAAGTTATTTTTATTTCTGCTTTTCAAAAGAAAACACTTTCGTATATAAAAAGTGGGGCGTTATAGTATGGTATCAGAGCCAGGTTGATTTCCTAAAGACTCGAAAAAAAAATTATTAATAAATAAGGACAAGATCTTTTGCTATAAGTCATTCACCTCTGCATTGCTCGCCAGCTACGAAAAGGTAGATGTTTTCATACTAACATATGTTATCCCATGATACAATTGCTATGATTTCTTTGATGCCAGGATAACATAATATGCATATTATTTCATAAATCTGTCACGAGTTTACATGAAATTTATTTTCGCTACAAGTCCATATTATGATAGCAATGGTAGTTGAGGGGTATGCCAATTATAACAATAATGCATAATTGATATACGTATAATTTACATTTTTAGTTGTGTATTAGATGCGTATTCTCTCAACTGCTAGAAAGGGGTGCACAGGGCCGCCCTTGGGCCCTTTCAAATGCCTACAAGAATATAGAGAGTATAAACAGGACAAGGAAGATGATGATCTAGGAGTACATATAGCCACAGTGCTGAAATTGTGGAAGAATGTCAGAAACTTACCTAATGGAGTTACCCACTATGAAGCCGCCCGAAAGTTAGTTGACACCATGCCACCATATTGGAAAATACAGCACGCCGTCGTCGGTTACTCGAAGAACACTTGGAGGTGGACAACAAGAGAGGGGCAATCATAGATTATGTGGAGTTTTCTACTGCATGCTTTAGGAAATGGATAAAATTTGATGATGACCCTTTTCCAAGTGACGTGGAGAGTGAAGAAGAGGACCCGAGAAGAGGATGTTAATTTTAAGACATCGAATCGCTTAAATCATCTTAAGAAACTGTGACTACGCAAACTCAGAAAACTTAGTAGTTATTATATATATATATATATATTTCGATGTCTGTTATTGATTTTCTAAGGATAAACATTGTTGTCACCTCAAGAGTTCACCATGAATGAATGTTTACTTATTTTATTTGAGTACGGATTATATTGATAATGCCTTTAAATTAAGGTACAACCATCCTCTTAATAGGAACCAAATGGCTCCTCGCACAGGGTCAAACTAACGGAAATGGAGATGAGAATATGAACGACAATGGAAATGGACATGACCTAATTTCCAATTTGGTCACTGTGCTTCAAGGGTTTGCTCAGCAAGGATAAATGGCCCAAAACAATACAGTCCCTATCAATCAAGTGAATCAAGTAGTGGAACAGTTTCGTCGCTACCAACCCCCGAGGTTCAATGGACGTGATGGCCCTGCATTTGTTGAAGAGTGGATATGCTCGTTGGAAAGAATCTTTTCACACATAGCATGCACTGATGCTCAAAGGATATCATGTGTTGTGTTCCAATTTACTGAAGATGTTGATCACTGTGGGAGGCGTATTGGAGAACAAGAACTGAGGGAAGAGCGTAATTCTCTGACATGGATGGAGTTTAATGATGTGGTGATGAACAAATACTTTCCACAATCATACCGAGATCGTAAGGAAGCTGAGTTCTTGGAGCTCAAACATGGAGGATTATCGGTAGTTGAATATGAGTGAAGGTTCAACCAATTGTCTCGCTATGCCACACATCTTGTGGACACTGACCAAAAGAAGGCCAGAATATTTGAAAGAGGTTTGCGTCCTGAAGTTTGAGGTATACTCGCTGGGCAAGGTGCAATGACTTATGCGGAGGTCGTAGAACAGGCACAGGCTGTCGCTACTCGCCTAAACATGGATGTCGGAAATAAGAAGTTTGTGGAGGTTCAAGGAAAGAGGAATTTGGAGTCCCCCAGTCAATTTAAGGGTAATGTTCAAATAAACAAGTCAAACAAAATATAAATATGGGACCCAATAATCAAATGGAAAAACCACATTGTGCAGAATGTGGAAGAAATCATAGGGGAGAGTGTCTATTCAGAAAAGGAAAATGTTTTAGATGTAAACAGCCTAGGCATCAAACACATGAGTGTTCCACATATCCGGGAGTGAACTCTGGGGAAAAGGCTCAAGTACCTGCAGGAAAAGGGCGAGTATTTGAACTGACCCAGACAGATATTGATCAAGAACCCAACACTATGACAAGTATGTCGACAATATTTGAAGTCCCCGCTCTTGTATTGTTTGACAATGGTGCTTTACAAATTCATTTATATCTCGCTAAGTTTCATAAGAAAATTTGAAATAAGAGAGATATAATGAACATTCCCCTTGAAGTTAGCATACCTTCAGGAAAGACATAATTGATCAATGAATTATCTAAGGACGTGAAAATAGAAATTTGTGGAAGAAATGTAGTAACAAATTTACACATCATAAACATGAGGGACTTTGACTTAATTATAGGAATGGATTGGCTCAGTAAGAATCGAACAAGTATTGAGTGTCATAAAAGAGAGATAGTGTTTCATCTGCCAGGAGGAGATGAATTCACTTTTTACGGAGCCAAGTGTAACGCAATACCTAGAGTGGTATCCGCTATGAAAGCGATGAAAATGCTGAGGAAAGAGAATTTCCAAGGGTACTTAGTGAGTATACAAGACACCAAATCTACGGAGTTGAATTTCACTGATGTTCCAATTGTAAGGGACTATGGGGATGTGTTTCCAGAAGACCTTCTAGGAGTCCCACCAGATAGACAAGTGGAATTCACAATAGATTTAGTACCTGAAGCGGCACCGGTATCAAAAGCACCCTACAAGATGGCGCCAAAGGAGCTACAAGAGTTAAGGGTGCAATTACAAGAGTTATTGGATAAGAAATTTATTCAACCAAGTGTGTCACCTTGGGGAGCGCCGATCTTATTTGTTAAAAAGAAAGACGGATCAATGATGATGTGTATTGATTACAGAGAACTTAATTGACTCACAATCAAGAATAAATATCTGCTGCCGAGAATAGAAGACCTATTTGATCAATTAAGAGGAGCAAGTGTCTTTTCGAAAATTGATTTACGGTCCGGTTATCACCAGTTAAAGATCAAGGATAATGACATACCAAAGACTGCATTCAGGACTCGGTATGGACATTATGAATTCGTGGTGATGCCATTTGGTTTAAGCAATGCTCCAACTGTGTTCATGGATCTCATGAATCGGGTTTTCCAATCGTACTTGGACCAATTCGTCATAGTGTTCATCGATGACATATCGGTTTATTCAAGGAATGAGAAACGACACCAAGAGCATTTGAGTATCGTACTGGAAACACTTTGCAGGGAGAAATTGTATGCGAAATTCAAAAAGTGTGAGTTTTGGCTGGATCGAGTTGTATTTTTGGGACATGTTGTTACATCAAAAGGAATAGAAGTTGACCCGGCTAAGGTCAAAGCTGTGAATGATTGGAAAGCTCCTACAAATGCCAATGAAGTTCGTAGCTTTCTAGGCTTAGCAGGTTACTATAGAAGACTCATTGAGGGATTTGCAAAGATTGCAGCGCCCATGACCAAATTGACAAGGAAGGGCGAGAAGTTTCCAAGAACTAAAACGGAGACTAACATCAGCACCCGTGTTGACCATTCCAGAAGTATCAGATGGATTCGTCATCTATAGTGATGCATCGAAGCAAGGATTGGGTTGCGTCGATGCAACAAAGGCAAGGTTGTTGCCTATGCTTCAAGACAACTGAAACAACATGAGTTGAATTATCCTACCCATGACCTAGAACTAGCCGCAGTAGTTCATGCTTTGAAGATTTGGCGACACTATCTGTATAGGGGAAAGTGTGAGATCTATACAGATCATAAGAGTCTGAAATATTTCTTTACTCAAAAGGAGTTGAATATGAGGCAGAGAAGATGGTTGGAATTGGTGAAAAACTATGATTGCACCATCCACTATCACCCTGGTAAAGCAAACATAGTTGTTGATGCTTTGAGCAGAAAACAAAGAGGCGAATTGACCAGTCTACTTACTCAAGAGGAACAATTAATAAGAGAATTTACAAAGTTAAAAATTGAATTTGTGCCACCATCTAGACGAATAGAAGAAATATTGGCAGCTATGGTGATACAACCAGTACTACGAGAAAGGATAAAAGAAGCCCAAGCCAGTGACGTCTTTTTGTGCAAGATGAGGAATCATGCCCTTGATGGGGGAATTAAGGGATTTTCAATTGCAGCTGATGGTGCGTTTACTTACAATGGTAGGTTATGTGTGCCAAAGAATGAAGAATTGAGGAAAGAAATCCTCGAAGAATCCCATTGTACACCATATACTGCTCACTCAGGAGGTACGAAAATGTTTCGAGATTTGAGAGAAATCTTTTGGTGGAGGAGTATGAAGAGAAGTATAAGAAACTTTGTTCAAAAGTGTTTAACATGTAGCAAGTTAAGGTTGAACATCAGCGACCCTCAGGACTTCTTAAACCACTTGAGATTCCAGAATGGAAGTGGGAAAGTATATCAATGGATTTTTTGACAGGATTACCTCGGTCAGTAAAAGAGAATCAAGCTATTTGGGTTGTAGTGGACCGATTAACAAAGTCTCCTCATTTTTTACCTGTGAAGATCGCTTATAGCATGGATCAATATGCACATAATTACATTAGGGAGATTGTGAGGCTACACGGTATTCCAGTCTCAATATTATTGGACCGAGACACAAGGTTTACACCAAAATTTTGGAGGAGTCTACAATCAGCTATGGGAACTAAATTAAATTTTAGTACTGCCTACCACCCACAAACAGATGGTCAGTCTGAAATGACCATTCAAATTTTGGAGGACATGTTGAGAGCATGTGTTTGGACTTTGGAGGAAGTTGGGAAGTATATCTGTCGTTAGTGGAATTTGCCTATAATAATAGTCATCAAGCAACGATTGGAATGGCTCCCTACGAAGCATTGTATGGAAGAAAATATAGGTCGCCTATATGTTGGGATGAAGTGGGTGAGAGAAAAAATTTTGGACCTGAGATCGTTGAACAAACTGTGCAAGTTATTCAAAAGATCAAACAAATAATCAAAGTAGCACAAGATCGACAAAAATCATATGCCGACAAAAGAAGAAAAGATCTACAGTTCAATGTGGGAGATAAGGTATTTCTAAAGATCGCACCGAATAAGCACATCAGTAGATTTTGGAGAAGAGGAAAGCTACAACCAAGATATATTAGTCCATTTGACATTTTAGCTCGAGTTGGAGATTTGGCTTATAGACTAGCTCTACCACCAGAACTTGCCTCTGTTCACAATGTCTTCCATGTTTCGATGTTGAGAAAGTATGTGCATGATCCAAGCCACGTAGTCAACTATTCTGAATTGGAGGTCAACAGAGACTTATCGTACGAAGAAATACCAATTGCCATATTAGATCGAAAGACACATACAGTGAGAAATAAGGATATAAACTTAATTAAGGTACATTGGAGTCGTCACGGGCAAAATGAGGCAACTTGGGAACGAGAGGACGAAATCATTGCTAAGTATCCAAATTTCCTTAATTAAGGTTAGTAGTTTTGAAATTTCGAGGACGAAATTTTTTTAAGTGGTGGAGGATGTAATACCCATTATTATTATTATTATTATTATTATTATTATTATTATTATTATTATTATTATATTGTATTAATTAATATCACCATGTGATTAACCAACCCATTAATTGCGATAGACAAACAACCAACTACCAACAATAAAAATTTAATTCTCTACGCAAGAGTCAAGTTATCTTGACTTCCTTAGTAATCCACTAATTACTATTAATACCCTATTTATATAATAATTCTCACCCCTCCAATTTACACCATAAGCGAAGGTAAGATTACTTTTACATTTCATTTCATCCTTTTCTGCCGAATCCCCTTACTTCTCCTTAATTTATTTAATTATTTATTTGTTTTTCGCCTTTGTTACTTCTAAATGTGAGTGCTTATTATGTGTATGATGTGGGTTGTGTGTCTTGATCTTTAAGTATATATATAATATTTTATCATTATATGTAAAGTAAGTATTTTGTTGTTGGGTGTAATGTGACGTGTGTGTGTGAAGTTATTTAAAAAGTAATAATAATAAATTCCAACAAAGTGTATTGTGGGTATTAGTGTATGTATGTGTATATATATAACTATATATTGATATGTATATTAGTTGTGTGCTTATGTTATGCGTGTGTGTCTGATATATATATATATATATATATTATGAATGTATTAATAGGTAATATGTTATATTGTATATTGTAGTTATACCTATCGATATTATATATGTATACATTATCAGTATAGTTACTGTTTGTTTACTCTGATCCAAGCTACAAAATCCCTACATTATATGAGATTTCTATAGATCTGTGTACTTAATATCTATATAGATCCGTTACATATAATCTATAATAATATTAGTATTTTAGAATAAATATCTATAATATTTTCTTGATGATTCAGAAGATTTAAAGTGTTATTCGGAGTTATAAGGTTTAGTATTCTAAGGTAAACTATTTCATTTTATGATAGGAGACGAGGATAGAGAGGAGATCTAGTAGTCAAGCATATCAACACATAATTTGCATCGGATCTTTTTCAATGTGGGAAATTTTTACTATTTGTTCTTGTTAAATATTATGAATGTTTACATTAATGTCTAAAGTGCACATGTTATATCCTACGAGTTTTGCTCAATGGATTCTATGATCTAAAATTCAAGTTACATGAGCTTTTTGCTCTAGGAACTCCAAGTTTCAAGTTACATGAGCTTTTTGCTCTAGTAACTCCAAGATTCAAGTTACATGAGCTTATGCTCTAGGAACTCTAAGATTCAAGTTACATGAGCTTTATGCTCTAGGAACTCTAGGATGACATGATTCTATGATGCCATGATTCTATGATGCTATGATGCTATGATATATGTTGTAAGTTTTTCATTAATGTGATGCATGCATTTTATTTAGCTTGAACAAATTGTAAGTCCAAGCGGCTACGATAATCTAGAGGAAGGGTGAATAGATTATCTCCATCTTTTCGATTTAGCCCTCTTTTTAAAACCGAATGCTCAAACACAATAATAAAGGTGCGGAATGTAAACAACACACGTCAATTTAAAGAGGTTCAACCCACCTGAGCCTAATCCTCTACCACCCCAAAGATATCCGGGATGGATTTCAAAGAAAAAGAATTTTATTAATTACCAAAATTAATACAAATTCAACTTACAACACCTTGAAGAGCACAACACTCTTCTTCAACACCACCTTTGAGATTACCACAATCTCTTCTTGAAGATTACCACAATCTCCAACGGCACCTTGTGAAGATTACCACAATCTTCAACCTTGAAGAATACCAAATTCTTCAACACCTCAATAAGAAGATCACCACAATCTTCTTGCACCTATCACCTAGATCATCCAAGTGTGTTCTTACCACAAGAACACTCACAAGGATATCTTGTGTTTGAATGATAACCAAAAATCAAGATTACAACTCAATAATGAATAATACAATTTGAGTGCAAAGTGTAATCAAGAATAGCCTAGACCTCAAGGATGTGAAAGTGAATAGCTAGGCAAATTTACAACAAGAATAATAACAATGAAAGACCAAGTATTTGCTTGAAGTGTATCTTGTTGTGTTGTATCACAATTGTTGTATTGGTTGCTCCAAAACTTCCTCTATTTATAGGAGATGATTGATCAAGCATAGGCTCCTCTTGGGGATTGAAAATCTACAGAAAAATACAATTAAAATCAAGAATATAGCTGTTAGAAATCAATCCCACAATTTAAGGAAATGTGTCCATTGTCAAACGGTCATATTTTTGTCATTATACAGGCGGCACCGGTCGCACGTAAATAAGAGAAATAAGAACACTTTGAAAATTACAACAGGCGGCCGGTCGACGTAGGCTTGACCGGTCGACCCACTGCTCGTCTCAATCACCGTCCCCTAATCAAAAATAGAAGAGATTTTGTTCTGTTTCAAAAACAAACTTGCAGTACATTTGGCCGATCATGGCGGCGTCGACCGGACCGACCCCCAGAAGCGACCGTGGACCGGGTCGACCTGCTTGTTTTTTGCTTCCGTCTCATTTTCTGTTTCTAAAAACATCTTCGTGCACGGGTTGCCCTATAGGGCGCGACCGGTCGACACACGACAGGCAAAATGTTGTCTAATTTTTGTCGAAAATAAAACTCAAGAAATACTCCGAAAATTTAGTAAAAACATTTTAGACCAATCGGGAGTATTTAGACAACATTTAGAAATCTTGTTTTAGGAGTAAAAGCCCATTGACATAAAATCATTAAAAGTGTTGTCCATTATTATCAAAAATAAACTTGAGGAAATACTCCTAAAATATTAAAACCATTTTAGATCATTTAGGAGTATTTGGACAACCTTTAAAAACATTGTTTTGGTGACAAAAAATAAAATCATCAAAATTAAGATAAAAACATGTATCAAACAATTTCCCCCTTTTTGATGATTACAAACCAAAACAATTTTTACACAAACTAAGAGAGCAATTTTAGAAATGATTTTCCGGTAAAAACATTTGACCGTTTGGAAGCAACCAAAATTTCCAAAAATATAAAAGCAACCAAGTAGGGAGTAAGTATATTCAATAATAAGCACAAGCTCCCCCTATCAACAAGCATATCAAGAATAATGTAAAAGCAATTTTCCATAAGCTAAAAGCTTTAGCTTTTACGATTTGTTTAAGAGCTTATAAGCTCCCCTGTCAAAATATCATTAAACAATTATATAAGTCCATCAAGCAACAATTGGACTAAAAACAAATCACAACTTATGGCTTTTATGAGCCATAGCTTATAGCTTTTATGACAAGCTTTTATTAGCTTCTTTGAGCTAATGAGCCAATATCCTGTTTTTCTCCCCCTTTGGAATCATCAAAAAGAATGTTAGGATGGTGAAAACACCATACAATAATATCAAAGCGCGCAAAGGGACGGTTTAAAACCGTTGAACAATTAAAGCATAATAATCCAAGGAAAATGGGAGAATTGAAACATAAGAGATCCATAAGCTCATTAGTAAGCTAAAAACATGATTTCAAAAAGATTTTAAGACATTTTGAAGCAAGAGAATCATGTAGAAGTTGAAAGTTTTATAGCGACATTTCAACAAACACCTTGTGTGCGTGAAAATAAAAGCCTTTGCATATAGTCCTTGTAAAAGTTTCAAGCCAAAAATTTTCATATCATCAATCAACCTCATTCCAAAGCTCAAAAAGATCATATGCACCATATGCAACAATATGTTCATCAAATAAGAAGCTCAAAGTAGATTCTCAAGGGTTCAACCCAATTGAGATAAGCTAAGAATGATCAAGGCATTACAAATGCCAAAAAATTAGAGCATCCAACAAGTAATAAGTCATGCTTTAAACAATACATGTATCAAATGTCCCAACATATCCATCTAAGCATAATGATCAAAGTATCAAAAGAAGCACTTTTACCATCAAATACTTCATACCAATTATCAAACAATGCTTAAATTAGAGTATTTTTACCATCAAATACTCCATCAAAATCATGATTATCTACAAGTCATCATCAACTTGCAATTTTAACCCTTTAAGAAAAACAAGTAAATATCATTAGTACAAATGAGTTTTACAAAAGTTCATCAAAAATCAAAGCATCATAAATGAAAATGCTAGAAAGTAAAGGGGGTGGGAATATCATTCCTCATCCGAGGAGAAGCAAGTTCCGGGAATAAGGTCCTTGATGAATTTCTTCAATTTTCCGATAGACTTTTTCAAGCTAGAGTTTTCCTTTTTCACAACCCGGAGCTCTTTTCTAAGAGAGGCCACATCTCTAAATGTTTCTCTTTCCACTTTGGCCATTCTCTCTTTGAGATTTAGATCTTCAACATCCGACTCGTTTTCATCTCCTTCCTCCCTAATATCTTGTTCATTTCCCACATTCTCTTCTTCATTTTCCTCTTCATTCCCCACATTATCTCTTTGTTCTTCAAACTCACCTCTTCCAATATTTTCAACCTCATTGTCATTAAAGAAATCATCTCGAGGTTGTTGTTGATGTCGGGCACGTCCCCTAGCGGCTTTGGTAGGAACCCGTGGTAAATGTCGTCGCATTCTTACCATTTGTAGAATGTTGTCATTGTCAAAATCATTGTGGCGAATTTCAGTATTCATTTCATTTTCCGGGTATCCCGATAAATATAGGAGACGGCAAATCAAATTACCCAAGGTATATTTTTCTTGGTAAGCTTTCTAGATTCCAACAAGCAATACACAAAGATTGCCCCATAATTTACTCTTTCTCCTTGAACAATCTTATAGGTGAGAAAGAGTTCGAGATTACTTGGAAGTTTTACTTCCTTTCCACAAACACAATAGAGCAAATGATAGATATAATCCGATAATTTGGCGGCATTGCCGAGTATGTCACTTCGGGATATACTCCTGAAAGGTTTTCACATCATCTAGTGAAACACCAAAAATGTTATCATCCCAATGAGCGCAATCCACATTGACCACTCCATCATTTGGCACGTTAAAGTGATTACAAATATCGGCCAATGTCCATGAGAAATGCCTACCATTAACAAAAGTGTGAAGTTCCAACGGAGTATCTACCATGGCATCAACAATCCACATATTTGCATAAAAAAGTCTTATAAGCTCGTCATCATAATGCAAACACAGATTATCCCAAAGTGAAACCCATCCTTGAATTTCAAAATAAGCTCTAATATCCGGAAATTCATCATGAAATGCTTGAAAACGAACCATACGAGTGCACGCAATTTTCTTATCATTCAATCCAATATTCTCATAATGTTCCTCCGCAAGTTTATTTAAAAATCGAAATCTATTAGCTCTAGAGGGAGGCTCGTAGAGGAGTGATAACTTACTAGAGTCCCAATGAATGCTCGATTTTGAAACCTCGGCTCTTAATTCGACAATCTCCTCTTCCGTAAGCCGATTTTGATAGTCTCCTTGTAGAATATCATCTTGTTGGGGATTGGAAGAAGATTCTCCCCTTTGCCTTCTTCTCCTCTTTTGAGGATTTCGTTCGGTAGAATTTCTAGGAGGAGCCATATGTGTAAGATTCTTGTGAAAACAAGAAGATTAGCAACAAGAATCGTGAAAAATGATGAAGAATTGAGGAATATAAGAAAAGGGGAAAGAACTTCGCTGTTAAGGGTTTGAGAAAAATTTTCTCTTCTGTTTGAAACGAAGAACAGAACAATTTTAAGTGTGAAATTGCCCTGGGCGACCGGTCGACGTGTAGGGTGACCGGTCGCCCCTGCTTTGACCGTCCCAGTGCAATTTTTCTTATCCAGAGTTTTCCAAAATTCGATTTTTCACCCCAAAAGTTTTAAAACTATGCAAAAAGATAATTTTGGACTATATCCAACAAATATGGATTTCGGGAAAACATAAATACGAGAAAATCGAGACTAATCAAGTAGTGCCCTTTTAAGAAAATATTTGCAAAATCATTTTGGGGCACTTAAGGGGTTAAAATGAAATATCTTGAAAGATATGAGCATAAGCA
Organism: Rehmannia glutinosa; assembly: GCA_016081115.2. NCBI lineage: Eukaryota > Viridiplantae > Streptophyta > Magnoliopsida > Lamiales > Orobanchaceae > Rehmannia > Rehmannia glutinosa. Next base: position 68,250,843 of record CM071928.1, read on the forward strand.
TAATATCGAGTTCCAAGAGAAATACGAGTAAACATACCTCGATAGTTTAAGAAACTTGATGATGAAATAGCCAATGAGTATGAAATATGTATCCTACACAATTCTTAGACAACATTTGCATAGAAAATACAAGTGTAGGCAAGTAATAGGAGATATCAAAAAGAGCTTATGCTATAAGATTTCATAAGAGATAATAAGCCACATAAGTCTTAATAAAATGCTCAAGAGTGTAAGGTCTCTTTTTTTAAAAATTTTGAAACTCATAAATATATAAGAGACCTATATTAAAAATAAATACTTGAAGACTCATTTTGCAATTAAGACACAATTAAAAACATACATAGAATTAAAAAATAAAATGCATATATAAATGGGGAGATACGGTTTACCAATTACGCCATTTCCATGGGTTGTGTCTTTCCCATTCTTGATGATATCTTCCCCTTGAGAAGTCACTTTGTTGATGATGACTTCTTTGATTACTCCATTTCCAAGGTTGATTACCTTCCCATTGTTGATGGTTTCTTCTTCTTTGAAAATCATCTTGTTGATGATGTCTTTGCCATTTCCAAGGATTGTGTTCTTCCCATTTTTGATTATACGCTCTTCTTGGAAATTGGCTTTGTTGAGAATAGTTTCTCCTTCTTTGATCAAATGAAACGTTCATTTGATGTTTTCTTGGTGGCATGAATTTTCTCCGATTATTACTTCGCCGGGTACCTAATAACATATTATTTTGTGGTACCCTCATGTGTTTTAGGTCCTTTAGGATTAGCTTTGAGACTTTTAGGTCTCCAACAATAATTAGAGCTATTTCTAGCCCGACAAGAATTAGCCGTATGACCCTTTTTGCCACAATAAAAACAAGTAATAATTCTAGGAGCATAATGACCAATATGCATAGTGACTTGATCCTTTTTCATATGATTAACAACATTAGGCTTATGATCAAGTCCTTTATCACAATTATGAATATCAACAATATTGGACATTTTATTGGTACTCAAGTTGGATTTTAATAAATCCTTTTTCATGCAATCAATATTCTCAACAAGAGTACTATTTTCTTTTTCAAGGTTTCTAACCTTGTCAAGAGTGGTGGTGTGAGCACATGATAGTGATTCATAGGAAGTAAATAAACTATCCTTATCATTTTTCAAAATATTGAATTCCTTTTTCAAATTTTTGTATCTAACAAGTAAGCTTTGGAATTCATTTTGAAGTTCATCATAATCATTTTGTAAATCACTATAATCATTTTGAATGACAATATCATAGGAAGTAGAGGGTTTAAGACATACCTCGTTTTCTTCATTTATGCCCATAAAACAATATTCAACTTCTTCATAGTTGGAAGTTGTAGAAGGCTTGTTCCTTAGATTTGAGCTTGTATGACCTTGAGAAGTAGATGCTTTTGTTTGACTCCTTTCATTTGCAAATACTCCATAGATGGCTTCTAATTTTTGCCATACTTCATGTGCCGATTTTATTCCTACAATATGTTCATATTCTAAATTAGTAAATGAACAATACAAAATATTTAGAGCCTTACCGTTTAAGGAGATGATTTTCTTCTCCTCATTATTGAGCTTATAAAAGCCTTTTGAGGTGTGTGGTGTATCTTTCATCGGAATGAATTCTCCGTTTATGACGGTGTTCCAAATGTCGAACCCGCAACCTTGTAAGTAGCATTCCATTCTTTCTTTCCAAAAATTAAAATTTTTGGAATCAAATAGTGGTGGCTTGGTGGTGGAGGTGCTTAGATAGATGAGCTTCGTTAAGTAGCCAACGATCGTTTCTCTTCACTCGCGATGTGAAACGAGCTTGCCAAAGAGTTTGGCTCGATACCACTTGTAAGTCCAAGCTGCTACGATAATCTAGAGGGGGGTGAATAGATTATCTCCATCTTTTCGATTTAGCCCTCTTTTTAAAACCGAATGCTCAAACACAATAATAAAGGTGCGGAATGTAAACAACACACGTCAATTTAAAGAGGTTCAACCCACCTAGAGCCTAATCCTCTACCACCCCAGTATATCCGGGATAGATTTCAAAAAGAAAAAGAATTTTATTAATTACCAAAATTAATACAAATTCAACTTACAACACCTTGAAGAGCACCACACTCTTCTTCAACACCACCTTTGAGATTACCACAATCTCTTCTTGAAGATTACCACAATCTCCAACGGCACCTTGTGAAGATTACCACAATCTTCAACCTTGAAGAATACCAAATTCTTCAACACCTCAATAAGAAGATCACCACAATCTTCTTGCACCTATCACCTAGATCATCCAAGTGTGTTCTTACCACAAGAACACTCACAAGGATATCTTGTGTTTGAATGATAACCAAAAATCAAGATTACAACTCAATAATGAATAATACAATTTGAGTGCAAAGTGTAATCAAGAATAGCCTAGACCTCAAGGATGTGAAAGTGAATAGCTAGGCAAATTTACAACAAGAATAATAACAATGAAAGACCAAGTATTTGCTTGAAGTGTATCTTGTTGTGTTGTATCACAATTGTTGTATTGGTTGCTCCAAAACTTCCTCTATTTATAGGAGATGATTGATCAAGCATAGGCTCCTCTTGGGGATTGAAAATCTACAGAAAAATACAATTAAAATCAAGAATATAGCTGTTAGAAATCAATCCCACAATTTAAGGAAATGTGTCTCATTGTCAAACGGTCATATTTTTCTTTGTCAATACACAGGCGGCCGTCGCACGAAATAAGAGAAATAAGAACACTTTGAAAATTACAACGGCGGCCGGTCGACGTAGGCTTCGGCCGGTCGACCCACTGTCTCAACCGGTCCCCTAATCAAAAATAGAAGAGATTTTGTTACATTTTCAAAACAAACTTGCAGTGCACGGTCGACCGGGACCGATCGACCCCAGGCGGCCGGTCGACCCGCTTGTTTTTTGCTTCCGTCTCATTTTCTGTTTCTAAAAACATCTTGATGCAGGTTGCCCTATAGGGCGGCCAGGTCGACCACGAGGCAATGTTGTCTAATTTTTGTCGAAAATAAAACTCAAGAAATACTCCAAAAAATTTAGTAAAAACATTTTAGACCAATCGGGAGTATTTAGACAACATTTAGAAATCTTGTTTTAGGAGTAAAAGCCCATTGACATAAAATCATTAAAAGTGTTGTCCATTATTATCAAAAATAAACTTGAGGAAATACTCCGGAAAATATTAAAACCATTTTAGATCATTTAGGAGTATTTGGACAACCTTTAAAAACATTGTTTTGGTGACAAAATAAAATCATCAAAATTAAGATAAAAACATGTATCAAACACAAATGTGATTTCCGACTGAGTAACTGTTTTTACTCACCCCACTATTAACAATAATTTTCAGATGGAGTTTGGCTCAGCGAAGGCGAGGAGGAATGACTGGTGTAATCTCCATTTTAAATAAATAAAATAAGTCTTCTATTTCGAACGAATATTTTAGGGTCTACTTGAACATTTGAATTTAACGTTTTGTTAAACTACTATTATCCTAATATTTAGATTTGTAGCTTTGGAATATCTTTGACTATAGTTAAATTCTGTTGACTTATTATAATGAGTGGTTGTTTTTCTTTTAGTTGTTAAAATCGCTTCCGCATTTAATTTCTCGTTAAAATATTAAATTTTTATGTGTTCTTTTCCAAGATACTAATTTTTTAAAAATATTATATTTCTTTGAATACTCTCATTTTTAGTTGTGGCGTCCCAAGTTATTCTTATTTCTGCTTTTAAAAAAAATACTTTCGTATATAAAAAGTGGGGCTTTACAGTAATGTGTAAAAAAATTAGTTTATATGGTAAATTGCAAAAAAAATGCATAGTTGGAGAGTTTAATGTTTTTTACTCTAATAAATTTCATCTTTTAAATTTTAAATTGTGATTAATTAGGGTTGTACTGATGCAAATTGGGTTTGGTCGTATACCAGACTTTTTTAAACAAATATAATGGATTTGATGTGTGTTAATAACCAAAAGTCGGGACACCATCACTAACTAAAGATGAGTCGTTAAACCGACTATAGTCTTTTTTTTGGGGGGGGGGATTAAGTATGAGTCGGATTTTCGCGGACTTTTTTTTTTATTTGAATCATGAACTGGATTTCAAAAACCCGACTCGGGACTTTTTAACATTTTTACTATACCAGAAAATAGTTCGGATAGCGCTTTTAGATGGAAGTGCTATTGGAAAATCGCAGATATTTTAGAAAACACTTTTGTAGGAAAGCGCTATTATAATAAACCATATAATAGTGTTTTATTAACCAAGTGGTATATGATAGAAACCAGGGACGGATCCATAAATTTTCTATGAGGGGGGACAAATTAAATACGACAATAAACTACATAAAAAATAATTAATGGGGGGGGACATTTTGCTTTCTTTTAACCTAATTAATATATAACTTTTGAAAGTAAATATGAAATAGTAAAAAAGAATGGAATTCTATTAAAAAAAAAGAAAAAAACTATAAGAAAAAATAAAATAAAAATAAAACTATGGGGACACGTGCCCCCATAGAAGAGAATGTGGATCGCGTCTCAGGAGCAGTGTGATCCCACTCTCATTGACTCAGTTGGTGCGCCAGCTGAGGGGAAACTCTCTCCACCACAGCTGGGTGAGAGGTTGCTGTGGGAGGCCAATCAACGCAGTTAGGAGGTGAAGGAAAAGAACTTACAGAAGAACAAAGTGACCTTAACAACGCTCAGACAGTTAAATCTGTCTCAGCTGAAATGCCAGATGCACTGAAGGCCGACGACGCTGCTGCCGCAGCTGAGGCAAAGGATGGTGAAGCCCTGGGAGTTAACACTCTGGGCTCTGAAAGTGCAATCCAAGGAGTTGAGACTCTGATGGATGCCACTGACCAAGACCCCAAGACAGTTGCATCTGTCGAAGTGATAGTAGAAGACCTTAAGACGGTTGCGACTGTCAAAGGGAATGTACAAGGCCCTGCAGCAGTTGAGATTGTTGGGGGTATTGAAGGCCTTAGGGAGGTTGAGACTTCCCTGGGTAAGGATGAAGGTGATAGGAACATCCCTCTAATTGAAGGTGCTGCCACAGAAGAAGTGATTGGTGTCCTTCATGACTCTCAAGAGAACATTGACACACCATTTTTAGGGTTAGAGGATGAAGCTGAGTCCACTCAACATGAAAATCAAATAGTGGACCCAGCTGAAGATGTTCTGCAAACTCAGAGCCAAGCCAGCGACAAAACGGCTCGAATGAGATTCAATTTCGATGATGAGCCATCTCCAAAGGTCTCATCATCCTCCGATGACACTGGTGATACAGCTGAGGACACAGTTATCCATTTAGAAGAAAACAATGAGACCGAAGAAGGCTGACATTAAGACAGTGAGGCTCGATCAGTGCGAGCTCCCACAATAATTGCAAGATGCGACTCCTATAGCTCATCACACAGAGACTCCCACAAACGTGACATCCGCCGATGACGCTGCCGCAGCTGAGGCATAGAGAGCTAGTTCTACTCATCAAGAATAGGGGAAGGCTCCACAGGAAAAAGACTCGGGGATTCCATTTGTTCAAGATGATGTTTTTGAGGAAGAATTTCCGTTCACCATTGAATTGCCAGACTTGGAAGCTGAATCTGCCAGAGACTTAAGGAAATATACAGTGCGAGAAGAGCCCGTCATCCCCTCGGATATGATTGTTCCAATGGACTTCGATTTTGATGCATAGTGGCCAGCAACCGAGTCAGCCTCAACAGCTAAGTTCCGTAAAGCCTTCAAGACTATCTGTGAGGAGATTGAGAAGATGGAACGCCACCAAGCATCTTTGGATCTCAGACTGGACAATCGGGATGTCACCCTATCAGCTGATTTAAGAGGGATTGTTGTCAGGATTCAGGAATGGGCTACTCAGCAGACAACTATGAGATCTGAGCAAGTCTGTCACTTCAAAGCCTTATTTGCGAAGGTGCTATTGTGGAGTGCGGACAATTCGATGTATCAGCAACGGATGAAGGAGTATATTACGAGGATTGGCAAGTCTCAGAAGTCGGATATGGAGCTACTACAACACTTTTACAAGAATGAGATAGCCCGACTCGAGAATAATATGAATGAAAAATTTAGCCTTCTCATGGCTGAAATGAAGATTGTGACAGCCGAGTCGAAGGCTACACACTCAGAATTTCGTAAGGCGTATGATGTAGCAGACTCCAAGCACAACTCGACAAACAACCGACTGGACTTTCTCCTCAGTGGATTGTTCCCTGGGATACCTCTCTCTTTTGGTGATGATGCCAAAAGGGAGAAGATGAGACCCTTAAGGGAGTGAAGGGAGAAATGAAGAAAGGAGGTGACATAGCTAAGGGGGAAGAAAGTTCGAAGGATTTAAAGTTGATGTTTGCTGAAACCCCACAGCTAGGTGATGCCACGGCCTCAATTCTCAGCAACCTGAATCTACCTGTTGAAAGAGCTGAGGTGGCCATGAAGGATAAAAGGAAGGCCATCGAAGTTGCATTTGATAAAGTAGCTGAGAAGAAGTCAGCTCGCGTCGATGAACTTTTGAAGCAATATGGTGGTACTCCAACCGGAAAGGACTATGCTGGAATTAAGCCCCGAAGGACATGACAATGCCTGATGTTAGATCTGAGCCCAGATCTATAGAAGAGTTTCAAACTCTCGAAGCAGAGGGATATTTTCAAGGAATGACTCTACCTCAAGCGTGGAATATTGGGAGAAAGGATTGGAAGTATGCAAATCAGCTGAGAAGCAGCAGACTTCCAGCAGTCACTCAGCTGGAAAGTCTAAAGCCCCAGTACAGTATACACCAAGAGGTCGAGGAGTTGAGTTAGGATGGGGATGACATGGTGGCAGTGGAAGAGGTTCTCAACCACGGCCAAGACCAATAGATGTGATGTATGTTGATGCTGAGAAGAAAGAGATCACATACTGGGCTGGACATGATCACCTGGCAAACTTAGAGGTTGCACGCAAGTTGGCTGAGGCAAAGAAGATGATGGATGAAGAGAATGAAAGGCAAACAAGAAAATGGCTCGAGAGGAAGCAAAAGGATGACCCTGCTGCTAAACGAGCCTATGATAAGAAAAAAAGAGAAGAAGAGTAAAGAAAGAGAAAGAGAGCTAATGATGATGACAGGAGAAGAGCTGAAGAGGAGAAAAGAAGGAAGCACCAAAGGCATTGAAATGTGTTGCAAACCCCTTCGAGTATTTTGTTGTAAATACTTTTGTGTAAGTCTTCTATAATAAGCTTAGTGGATTTCCCTGTAATTTTCACTCTGTATGTATCTTAGCTGAGATGAACACTGTATTGTCATGTTTATATATATATAGCATTGATACCTGATGTAAACGGCTTTGTAAAGGACAAGAATGCTATGACCAATAAAATGATGATTTAAAGCATACATTCTTTGTTACTACACTACATGTATATTTGTTGTTTACTTATTTTGAATGTTTTAAGTTTTGGCATCATCAAAAAGGGGAAAATTGTTAGGAAATTGATAGATTTTGATGATACCATGTAAAACTTAAACTAGGAAGTTGACACCCCATTTTCCTTGTAATTGTATTGTAATAAATAGGGCTGGAAAAGCTGAGTCAACTCAGCTACATGAAAGATTACAAGAAGCCAACTGCAAACTGGAATGGAGACTCTGTTGTGTGTCAGCTGAGTATGGCCTAGAAGGAAGTCAAGACTCGACTGAAGGAGAATCAATTGAGGAACAACTGTGTGAAGTGTCAGTTAAGTCAACTCTAGAAGCCAAGTCTAACAGTTAAAGTGATAGTTGAGTCAATCATATGATTGGAGCAGACTCGAGTCACCTGGGGTAAAGGCAGCAGTCTAGTCAGGACAACTGACTTAGATCCGTTGATTAAAGTCAAGAATATTACTCGATATAGTAATATGTCAAAGCTGTCAGGTCTAAAGTGTTTGTTCCAGAATTGTGCAAAAAGAATAATCCAAGGGAAACACTGCACCTTGTGTCAGACGCCTGCAAACACTGAAATGCCATTAATACGAGGAAAGGTCAACATCGCCAAGGCTGTAGACCAAGAAAAGACAAGGAAATGAACACAAAGTGACATTTGAAATTAGCATATCTTTTCAACGGGCAAAATTTCAAATGTGCACTGTAAAAGGCTGAGGAAGCTATTGAGAAAAAGTTACCTTGCACACCTGAGAAATCAAGAAATATTTGAACAATTAACCTGCAATACTCTCAAAGCTTATCAAGATATTCCTCAAGCCTGAAACTCGAAGAAACTCGATCCAACACAAGCTGTGAAGGAGAGATAACTTCAAATCTGTAGAAGAGAAAACTTTTGAAGAAAACAAAAGGGGTCTACTTTCCAAGTCAAGATTGTAGAAAGGTTCAAGGTCGAACCATTATCAATTTTGTTAGAGGGCATCGTGATCAAATCCAAGAACTTGAGAAGTGAGCTGAAGTAGCAAGGCAGCTGCCCTATGAAGAAACTGAGTCGCAAGAGAAGCCAGCTGTGTGATCAAGGTTGTCTCCAGACTGATAACTGCTTTGTAAACTGATCTGTTACATAGTGGATTCTTCAAGGAAATGGAAAAGAAAGGATCAGAAGAATTACCCCATCTTCGAACCTCTATAAAATATTTGTGTCATTTACTTTCAACAAACTTACTTTCCTGCATATTTAATTTATATCTGATGTTAGTATTATATTTGCTATCCAATTGATAAATAACCAAGTGCTAAAAATCAAGTGTTAAAAACAAGCATAAGACAAAACAAAGGGTGTTAAATCTTCCGCTGTTAAAAATCAAACCAGCCAAGTTAAGTATTTGGCTTAACCAGCCAAGTTATACTATCAACAGCTCTAGCGAGTCTGTTGAGTGGGTAACTTAGCTGAAAAGCCAACTTAGCTGTCCCCCAAGGACACAGATGTTTGAGTAAACTATGTTGAATAACTTTAAAGGACTAAAATCGAAAATTTGGTAAGGTTTATTCAATCCCCCTTCTAAACCTTACTTCACACCCCTTCGGACCTACAATCAAATATACTATGTGAAGAGGTAATGTAAAATAGAAGAGTATAGAATACTCACTTTATATGGAATTATTTTAGGATTCTACAAATTAGAGCCCTAATAGAGTCCATATTCGTATTTGGGCCCATGTTTTAATATTAAGGCACAAATAATATTGATCCAATTTATTATGACAAATCTAGGCCGTATCAATTAGTCCCCCCGCTATTGCAGTTCATCTTATCATGAACTGTAAGAGTATTCATTTTCATTTTGGTTGAATCATGATTTACCTCAATTAAAGTTTCGAACATCAGAGTATTGATTAATTAGCAATGAACTCCTATTAGACTAGTCCATCAATAAAGTTATATTTAAGACATTCATCAATCAAGTAAACCAAGGGCCTCCGCCATCCAAATGAACAACAATCATCTGTCCATCAAATGAATCAAGGACATCCACTCATCAATTAAACCACAATCATCAACAATCAAATGAACTGAAGACATTCACCTCTTAAAATAGATCAAAGGCATCCCCCATCAATTTTTGAAGGTCGGGTCGAGCTGAATATTCATATTCAAAGGCATTCTGCCCGTCAGGTTTGATAAAAGTCGGCTTGAGCCAAATATTCATAGTCAAGGGCAGCCGCCCATCAAAGTTCATCTGGCCCAGCTCGAAAGCTGTTCAAACCAAGAAATGGCTCGTCTGGCCCAGCTTCGAAGCCGTTCAAACTAGACGAGTTTGGGACAGTTCCATCGCCCATAAATAAGTTCATTTGGCCCAGCTCGAAAGTTGTTCAAACCAGAAAATGGCTCGTCTGGCCCAACTTTAAAGTCGTTCAAACCAGATGAGTTTGGGACAGTTCCATCGCCCGTAAATAAGTTCATCTGGCCAAGCTCGGAAGCTGTTCGAACCAGGAAATGACTCGTTTGGCCTAGCTTCAAAGCCGTTCAAACCAGATGAGTTCGGGACAGTTCCATCTCCCGTAAAATAAGTTCATTTGGCCTAGCTTGAAAGCCGTTCAAATCAGATGAGTTCTTCAGGAAATCCATAGACGCACATGAGATATATGACCTTAAGTTTTTAAAGAAGTCCAAGAAATGTTCAATGAGCTTATAGATAATCTTGGTCATGATTATAAATGTAAGGAGAAACCCAACAAACTTGTCTTTTCTAAGACTCAAGAAATCCATGTCATAATAAGGCTAATAAACCACAAAATCTATATGGTGTTATAAAATGACATTTGCTCATAGTCAACAAGGTCTTCAAGAAATCCATCATATGATCCGTAGGATTATAACATCAATCATGTTCATAAATTTGTAAAGAAATCTCATTCATCTCCATAAGCTCATAAATAGTGTCTTCTCATAATAAATAAATATGTCAAGAAATCCAACTTGTCATCCACGGGCAAATGAATAATGGAAAGCTCTTCACGAAATCCAAATCATAATGGGATAGAAAATGAAATCTATTTATAATCAATGAACAATTCAAGAAATTCAACCTGGAATAATATCTTATTTATAATAGTTGTTTCAGTCACTAATTTGTAAGGAATTTAACTCAATCAAGGGCTTGGAAACATGCTCATAACAATTTTATCAAGAAATCAATGATGCTCAAGATAATTGCGGCTCTTGATAGAATAAAAAATCCATGTCTGAAACTAATAATGTATGATTTCAATAATTGTCAAGAAATATACCCATTTGTTAAATGACAGCTTCGAAAAGTCAAACTCAGCAGCAGGGCATTTAGATAATATCTCCGCGGAGCCCTCCTATTTATCAAATAATAGACTTCAGAGTTTAAACATCCCATAACCAAGTCCGTTAGTAGTACATTGATTTAGAGAAATAAAAGATAATGAATCATCATTGTAATAATATCTCATGTAATGCATTTCAGTCTTAATCTATCAAAATGGATTCATTCATAGTAGGTGGAGATGGTTTAAATAAGTTTGCCTTGATATTTAGATTCCTCCAAACACCTCAAAAGGGGTCATCATTTATGCAAAACTTTAACAATTTCTAATCATACTAGCACAAACATTGCATCAAAGGGAACTTTCAAATCCAGTATCTATTAAAGCAAAGCTTAAACCAATTCAAATACCCTTCTCAGGAAAAAATAAAAAATTTACCGCATGCGAGAATGTATATTTTCTACAAGAAAATTGCCGTCACTTGAACAAAATATTTTTCTGGTTATAATGCCTTCTATATGTCTCTAGAATTAAATCATGACTTCTACTAAGGTTCTTTAACATTACAATTTCTGCTGATGCTTTAGTCCAGTTACAGGAAAATTAGAATATGTACAAGTAGAACAAATATACCTAGTTGGCATCTCTTTATATAAGTAGAGAAATATAATCAAAGATAATAGACATCAATCAGGCACCACAATTGTATTAGTGTCACATGCATTCTTCAATGAAAATGCATATCACATGCACTTTAAATTTTAAATGTAATCAAAGAGAGTTATACAGTACACATGTATTCATGTAAAATATTGGTATATCTGAATGCCGAATTAGAAACAGAAACTTATCTCCAATCCCTTATTTCTTTAATGCGTGAATGTCGATAAATCAATTGTCTTTTGTCGTATATGGTTGCCCCATTTCTAGGTTCTTGATATATGTGCTCACAATCCTCCAATGTGGAAGGAATATTCGGCTCTTGTTGTTTTGATCTGTTATATTTCTTCACATATATAGCTTACAGAACTTTTTTTGCTTTTCTACGGACAACAAAAAAAACTCAGTAAATAGACATAATAAGGTACCAAATAAATCTTCCTTCATAAGCATCAATTATTCCACCAATCTAAACTTTGTGTTAATATCATAACACTGCATAAATGAAAAAAAAAATTAAGAAGAGCACAAGAAGGCTTGAATACTAGATCAAGACTTGACAAGCACAAACTCCACCTAAATAATGGATCTAGGTTCGGTGGATATTATCATGCTCAAGGTATGTGCGGGATCCAAAAAGAATATAGACACTAATGACTTTCAAGCCAAAAACTAGTAATCCTACCAAGGTGAGAAAGTAATTATTCGCGGTGAGCCCTAGAGAGAACACGACAACCAGCGTTCATGCAATTCTCATTTCTCAAGCAATACAATATTCTCATCCCAGTTGCCCGCTTGTAATTAGTTGTAGAAAACCAGATTTTTCCAGTTTGCTCTCTCAATTAATCATCCCCAACCAAATTATTAGTTTCCGAATCAGTTACCAAACAGGTTGTGGGATTGTTCAGTGCTACCAACATTTAGTTCAATGATGTCATGTAAATTCTTTATCTTACCATTCAAATTAACATCTTAAGGGGAGAAGATAATTCATTTCATTATGTCATCAACAGTGGCTTTGGTCTGACGATGTAATCTGATATACTAATTGTGATTCCACCATTTGACGTTATTCATAAAAGAGAGATAAAAGATAGATACCGTGCATGCTAAGTGGCTCATCCACAATCTTCTCCTGGTAGGACGATAATAGAACTCAAGTGTGAAGCTATGGCATTTCCTCACTTTTTCACATCTGCATCTTTTAATTCAGCAAGTGATTGACACGATAGAATACATTAATCAACAAAATATGTCCTTGATGAGAAGATTTCCTTTTTCAATCTTATTAAACCCCTCAAACTTGACTTGATAAAATAGATATAAACCATGACAAAGTCTCTATTCATTCTCTATATGCCCACAAGCTAAAATTATCAAATCATGATTCTCACACTACTCAAAACATGAAAATGCAGAATTGGAATTTATCTTTAAAGACGGAAACATTGCAAGATTTTTGATATCATATCATTCTAAGAATTTGCACTAATCCAAATGCAATGCATATTTCAGATACTCTCAGAAGTCTAATATGTATTCATGTACAGTAATATCATCCAATAATTATGTATATAATTTTTAAGCAGCACAATCAATGCAATTAGGATTAGAGATTAGGGAGTGAGTCTCTCACTTGGAGAAACGTGCCTTCAATCCTATTATTTTTTCAAATAATTTGATTCAAGTAAAATATTTCCTTGTTCCTGCTACCGATTTCAAGCATCCCCATCGTTTGGATTGTAATTTTGGAGGTCACTTGATTCACTATCAAACCTGCGCACAATCGCAACCCACGCAACCTAGACATTTTCATATTTTACTTTCGGTGTTCTAGTGCTCGTGTGCTAATTTTTGGCTGGTTTTTTGCTCGGGGATGCTTTTGGACCATTTGTTCGAATTATTTTTAGATTAGAGCACCATTGAAACACTTTCAGTCATGGCCCTTCTATGTTATAGGTAAATGCAAGCAATTGATATTCAAGCCCTAGTCCACCCTTGATGACTGGAATTCCCAGCCCTCCCCTGTTCAACGCCCCTTACATTAGGTAAAATAGTTGAACCTTTTCTCTTGTTGAGGACATAGCGGGGCCTTCTGAGGTTGAGATGAATGCCTCTCTAAATATCCTCGAGCATTAAGGGATGATTATATGAACTCCGATGCAGATGGAATTGAACAACACTAAATTTTCCCCAAGGCTAAATTGCAAAAAGAGGATACTAATTATACCCCATTGGCAAAAAGAAGACACTAAGTTTGTGGGCTTTCAATTTAGGACAATAACTTTTAATTTTTTGCGATTTGAGGACAATTGAGCCCTAAATGCCCAAATTCAGGCTAATTGGATATGTGTTGAAAATAATTATTGATGTGGCGGAAAACAGTCTAAAAAATATTTTATAAATTACTAATTAGCAATTAATATATGGGTACATGGATTTTATCTGAAATTATACATTTAAAAATTAACAACCAAAATCTGAATATAAGAAAATAAATTTGGAAAATACAAAAATAAAATTGTAAATGTTATTTAATATATCTAAAAACAATTAAATGAAGTATAAAAACGTGAAATAGTATTTAAATGATTATTTCCTATATCTAAAAATTATTTTGTAAATCTTTAAAACTATTTGAAAAAACATAAGAACTGTAAAGATAAAATCTAAACATTATTTAGTAAACCTAAAATGTATTTTTAAATGTAAATATAATTTAAAGTAATTTCTAATTACAAACTAAAATTTGAAAATACTTAAAGTAATAAAAATTAGATATTTAAAATGTAATTAAAATAAATTTTTAGATTCAGTTATAATTTCAGATTTATTTAAGTATTTTTGAAATTTTAGTTTGTAAATTTAAATTACTTTAAATAATGTTCATTTTTTTAAAATAAAATTTAGATATTTATTGAATAATGCTTAGATATTATTTTATACTTTGTTTGGATTTTTTCAAATAATTGTCAGAATTTGTTCAGTAAATTTTAGATGTTCTAGTTATTTTTAAATTTATTAAATAAATTGTACAACTTTATTTTTTGTATTTTTCAGATTTCTTTTTTTATATTGAAATTTTAATTGTTAATTTTTATATTCTTAAAATAATTATCAATTTTATTTTCACATATTCAAATTTTGATTGTTAATTTGTAAATTTTTAAAATAGTTTTTTGACTTTTTTTCACCACATATGTAATTAGCCCTAATTTGGGAAATTCAGGCTCAATATTAAGGCAATTAGCCCAAATCGGGGCTATTCGGGCTCAATTTGTCCTCAATCCGCAAAAATCTGAAAGTTATTGTCCTAAATTTAAAGCCCGCACACTTATTGTCCTCTTTTTGCCAAGGAGGTATAGTTAGTGTACCCTTTTTGCAATTTAGCCATTTCCCCAATCACCAAAAAAAAAAAGACACACTAAGTGCTTGATAAAATGTGAAGCTTGGAATTCGGATGTTTGTTATAGTTACGATCACCATATTATTGTGATTTTTTTTATTAAGTCAATCATTTTATTCGAATGTGTATTATCTGTGTAAAAAAAGAAGACAATTTAGGGTCATTTGGGTTTTGGTTCGTGGTTTGTTGATCTCTTTTCAACCAATAATCATGTAGGCTTGTATTTATAACACATGCAACCATATTCCATGAGGTCTCAATCGTTTAGAACAAGAAATCAATTGGGAACTAGACTTTTCTGGTTGCTCTCGCCTTGGTGGGATGGGACATTGCAATAGTTGGTTTGCGAAAACATTGATGCAAATGAGAACTATGATCTTTATTATGAATCGTTCCATAGCGAAACCAAATGTCTGATGAATATGTTCATTGTTCGGGACCTCAATAAGAAAATCATTATTTGGAGAACTTGGCTTTTCTTATCAATTGTGTGACGAATAATAAGTGGTAGTATTAGTAGAATTGTAGTACCACTTGTATCTATTAGCATGAACTGGTATTTATTACTTTATTTTAATAGTAATATTTGTATAAGATTATTAAAAACAAAAATTTATCTATCAATTTTATATTTTCAGCTATAAACTTAAATGTCTAATTCAACTCGTTCAGAATTATCCCTCAATTTATGAATGTCTCTAAATTATTGTTTTATATATCCCATTCTTTCTTACACACTTCTCTATAAATAATTATATATAATTTGTGAGACAATATTGTACTTGTACTGTTGAAAGAAGTGAATACTTCATATTGTTAATCAAAAATATAAATTGAGATATTATTCAAAATAATATGGTAGAAAAAATCATGAATAAATTTTAAAATGAACTATTATGTCATTGATATAAACATTAGTAGTATTAACATAAATTTTACAGCAATATCATAGTAATCCACTAAAAAACTTATGAACATAAACATGATATAACTGAAACATGGTATAAAAATAGTACAATTGATATCAATATTCATTATTTGACATTTATTTTCAATAGATATATGTAAACCCCATGAGTTTTCTCTTTTTAATCAATATCGGATTGATGTGAATCACTCATCAATCAAAAGAAATGATAGAATATATTGGGAAGTTTGACAATCCAAAAATTTTTAACTGGGAAGTTTATTTTAAAATGTAACATCAATCGATTAATCCTATATAAATGATTATATAATTGATTTTACAATAATTTATTTAATGGTATTGGTTGACAATATAATTATTAATTATCATATATTGAGTTAACAACACATTATTTTCGTTACAAAAAATCTTTTTATTGACTTACCAAAGTAAAACACCGTCAATTTTAGATAACTCCAAAACATACATTGGTCGCTAGATATTGATTATTTCATTTTCCAATGTTGATTTATTGATTTACCAAAGTAAAACACCAGCAATTCTATGATTATTTTCTAGAGTTATAATTAATAAATCATAAAAAAATAATAAATACTAATTGATTACAAATACCAATCAAGTAATTATATGATTGATTTTATAGGACAATTATAGTATTGATTGATCATGTCAATTATTTAATGTCAATTTGATTAGTTTTATTAATCTCATATCAAGATATGAAAGAGATATGTACAGTTTTCAAACAATCAAATATTTATTACCATTTTTAGTTTTGTAAATATTTTAGTTATTTGTTTTTCTTAATTAAGGTAATATATTGTTATCCAATCAAAAACTTGTGGATCCTTGGAAATTAAAAAAAATATTATTGACAATTATTGTCTTTTTATTAAGTTAATATATTTTTCTAAAATGACAATTAGTTATACAGTGATGAACTTTTAGATATAAAATGGTGCATAGTCAGTTATTAAATGGTGCACAGTTCAACTATTAAATTGATGCATAATTCAGTTATGGAAACGTGATCTTTATCACATTCATGATTGTAGGGTATCATTATGGAAAAGTGGTTACACCATTTTGTCTTTATAGGGTTTTAGATAATGTACAATTAGTTATACAATGATGCACTGTTAGATATAAAATGATGCACAGTTAAGTTATTAAATGGGAAGATGGTTACACCATTTTACCTTTATATTTCCTTTAGATGATGTACAATTAGTTATACAATGATGCACTGTTAGATATAAAATGGTGCACAATCACTTATTAAATGGTGCACAGTTCAACTATTAAAATGGTGCACAGTTCAACTATTAAAATGGTGTATAATTCAGTTATGGAATCGTGATCTTTATCACATCCATGATTGTAGGGCGTCATGGGAAGGTGGTTACACCATTTTGCTTTTATAGGATTTTTAGATGATGTACAATTAGTTATACAATGATGCACTGTTAGATATAAAATGGTGCATAGTTAAGTTATTAAATAGGAAGATGGTTACAACAATTTGTCTTTATATTTCCTTTAGATGAAGATGATGTACAATTAGTTATACAATGATGCACTGTTAGATATAAAATGGTGTACAGTCAGTTATTCAATGGTGTACAATTCAACTATTAAAATGGTGCACAACTTCAGTTATGGAAACGTGATATTAATCAATCCCTTGATTGTAGGGGCGTGATTTTATGGCATTTTGCTAGTTACTATTATGCCCTTTCCACTTATTAATTAATTGATAAATCAATTATATGTAATAGCTATCTGGATTATTGAATAAAAGGTGTGGATGGATGGGATCAATCCACACCGTCACACCTGCAAGAAAGGCTCGCCACACGAGATTCCATATATATATATATATATATATATATATATATATATGTAAATAAAAACTCAAAAATAACCAAATATCGCTTATCTAGGAAAAAATCTGTAGAATATAATTACGGATCATAAATTTTTTAATACTCACATAATACAATGACCAAAAAAAAAAAAAAAAAATACAAAGTCTTAAATGCGTCTTTCATGATATGGAAGTATGCTATATGTTTTATAAGAGTTGAATACTGATATTTCCACTTCTAATAATATATGAATTTGATGTAATTACAAAAACCGAAAAACTACCCATGAGCTCTCTCCTAATTATGAAAATACCTAATTATCTTTCAAAATTATAACTATCCCCTGTTGAGGTCTCATTTGTTAAATATAAACAAAAAACAATGGTGTTTTTATCATGTTAGATTATAGATATCATTTTCTTTTTTTAAAAAGTATTTTAAGTTTGTTGCATATATATGTATATACACATGTACAAATAAATTTTCAAAAATCACATAATGTAATTTTTATAAGAATGAGCCAACTGCAAGTTTACAGATAATAATAATAAAAAAAACTATGACAATGCCAATTTATTGTAAGATATACCAAGTCTTAATTGAGAGTTACAAAAGTAGTTAATCAACATCGAACATTATGTAATATTTATGTTCTATTTTCAACTAATTAAAAATAAGAAATCGAATAAGTCAAAAAAGAATCATGATTTTAATGTTTAGCCATGTCTAAACCATGAATAGATAGAGTCCAAATTTACAAAAAAATCTAAAATTTAGGCTTGAATCCAATAAATCTTACTTTACACTGTCAAAACTTAATTATAAAAAAAAAGGAGGGCATCATAAATAAAATCACACTTCTCAACCCAAAATTTTATTTCTTTCAATTCTAATTCATTGATTTCAGGAAAATAAATAGACATTAAAATTGTAAAGTTGAAAAAGCAAAAACAGATAAAAATACCATATATGATGAGAGATGGAAACCATACAAAAAATATTGAAACTCAAAAGAATAGGTTTAGATGTGGGCTTTATCATTTTTCTTTCAATTTTCAGATCTGGGAAGAGGATGTGTGTTTGGTGCTTTAGTTAAATAATCAACGCATCTAACCTAGATTAGGAAAAAATAATAAACATCAGCTAAATAAATTAACAATAAAACACGAAAATAAAGAAAAATAAATATGTGCTGAAAGATGGTAATCATACGAAAAAATATTGAAACTCAGTAAATGTTATACATTAGTGAAATTAAATTTATATCACAATACGTAATAAAATTATCAGATTTAGATAAGAGAAAATCATGAATAATAAAAAACAAAAAATATCAAACAGTGGGGATATGAAATGAAGCCACCAATGTTATTAATCAAAATATTTTTAATAAGAGGCCGAAAAAAAAACAGAGAATAAGATAGGGTTTAGATAAAAAAAAAAATGAGTGAAATGATGGGAAGATGAAATGGGCAGCTGGTGTGTTGCCCTAATATACAAATTATTTGACTAGATTCTTTTTGTTGTTTCAGATTCAATCTAGACGCTCCATTTTCATAAACGTGTCCCCATCACAATGACTCGCCACATGCAAATCAGAATTTAGACACATACATGGTGGGAATTTTTTTAGTTATTTTTTCCTGCTGAAAATTGTAAAATTTGGGCCAAGAGATTATATGTAATGGGCTAAGTACATTATTGGGTTGATATTACATGTATAGGGCTTTGATAATAAAACTCAATTGGGTTAGTTAGTGGTAAAAAAATAAATTAGTTAATTGATAGTTTTGAATATTATAAATATTTAATATTTGTGAAATATTTTTTAATGGATATAGAAAGAATTATTAATTATCATATATATTTATTTAAATATCTAAATTATAAATTAAATTTTTTTTATTTGAATTACAAATTGATTATTAGTTATTATAGATATATTTAAATATTTAAATGACGAATTATGATTTTTTATTATAGATATATTATAACAAAAAATTATATTTTCAGAATTTGAAAACAAAGAAATATTGTATTAGTTCACTATAAAAACAATTTAGTATAAAAATATAAACTAATTATGTGTTAAGTTTAATAATTATTATAAAATTATAAAATTATAAAAGTGTTAAAAAAAGGATAAATTGAACTAGCTATGAATGATATAGAATTTATATTTTGCAATTTAAAATTGAACTAAATAATAAAAAAAGTGCTATCATTTTATACGTTAGTCCCTAAAATGTGATGATATATTAGGCAAAAAAATATTTTGTAAAGTACACACCATTCACATTGTACTTTAATGTGATTAATATTTTCTTTAAAATCTATTCTAATTTATTTAATTAAAAGTTAACTTATTGTATTGAATTCAAATATTTTGTTTATGTAAAGCTCATTTTCGTATCTTACTCAATCTAATTTTTTACAGATAATGAGCGTACATCTTCAAAATTGTTTGCAAGATTTGAATTGCACGGGTCGTCAAAAGGAAAAGTATATTCATTGTTTAACACCCCGCTCAGTAACATCACTTATGGTATTTTCAATAATATTTTATTTTGCAAAATATTTATTAAATTTTGATGAATACTATTTTTCATGATCCAAATGTACTATAAATGTAAATATTTTTTAGGGGATCATTTTCTTTATATGTTCTGATCCAAAGTCGGATTGTATTACAAGAATCCAGTATTCTGTCATGACTCATGACCAATTATACGTTGCTATATCCCGAGTTACCAATCGTAAGTGCGAAGATATTATTATGTGGTGACGATGAATCAAAAAACCAATAAACGATAAATGTGGCGTATAAAGAAGTATTTCAAAATTTGTGATTTGTAGTGGTTTAATTTGATTAATTTCTTTGAAATCTGTTTTTACAATTTTATATTTTTAGTAATATTATAATTTTATATCTTTCTAATTTATATGGTCCGATATAACGAACTCTATATGGTTGAACATAATATACATCTCAAATGGTCCAACAAAATACTCCCTGTACATCGCACAGGTGAAACACTAATGTGTGTCTATTTTTGGCACAAAAATAAAAACCAAATCTAAAACTAAATGCTCATTTGTCAGTCTTATTGAAACAAATTTTCTCCAATGTCTAACATCTAAGTTCTCATCATTATTCAACTTTAACCATAAGATGAGGTTAGAACAATAAGGTAGTGACTAGTGAGTCAAATTTTGCACCATTATACCACTTTAAGTATAGGATGAGGTTATAACACTAAACTTTTGTACTTTAACCAATTATTTTCACAAAGAGCCTATTAAAAATAATTCTACAGTCATAACCATTCAGGTTGATATTTGAAACTTAAATTGAGGGGTCACCCTCCAGAATAAAACATTACTTACACATCAAAATACTTGTTTTTTCCAATGTTGCAAAATTTGACCTAGTGCCCCTAGGCCGAGGAGGTGATGTCTAAATCGGTGAAAACAGGGGTGGATCCAGAACCGCTAGTAAGGGGGGGCCAAGAGTAGTGGTGTCACTTTCGTATTTGTTGGTCGTGTTCATTATAGGTTTGACGCGAATTCGAACACAACTTATTTAATTATCCGTGTCAAGATATATGACACAAACACGACCTATTTATGATACGAATAACCCGACACGCCACGATAAAACTATATAATTTAAAGTTGACATGAAAAAAAAATAGAGAAAAAATTAAAATTACAAATAAAAAATACATTAAATATTAAAAATTTATTAAAAAATGCATCTAATAAATTTTTCATCATCATATACTCAAACTAAAACATCACAAAATATTACATTAAATCTTTAACTTGTTTAGAGTCTCTTTTGCATATCACAAAAACCATCTACAATTTAATTTATCCTAATATTTTTGTAATTTTCTTTTCAATATATATGAACAAATAATTATGAGAAACCCATCTTTTGATGATTAAAAAATATATTTTTAAGATGATAACAAGATAAAATAAGACCCACAAAATCTCCAATTTAACTTACTAAAATTCATGCAATAATTTTTATCCAACAAAATTACGAGGGGGGCCAAAATATTAAATAATAAAAATATGGGTACTAAAATGAAAGAAAGTAAAAATTTGGGGGGGGGGCCCCCTAGCATTAATGTGGCTCCGCCACTGAGTGGAAAAATCGCCTCGGTCAATGATTGAGCCTAGGCGCCCTCCTAGGCGGTCTAGGAGGCCAAAAATCGGCCCACAAATAAAATAGTTGTTTTCCTAGGCGCCTCTACAGCTTTTTCACAATATTTTTTTCGAGGTTTTTTTCACAATATTTTTGATGGATAGTAACGTACTAATCCTTCTACGATTTCAATTTTTTATTATGAAAGGCAAAAAAATAAAATATAAAAAAATTACTAAAGTACATAAATACTTTTATGAGTATTTTTCTTATTAAAGTCCAATAACCAAATAAGGAAAGATCAAGAAATGGCAAAATTGCTTACAGCCATTGAGAACTCCACATTCTGAGTGGAATCTGGAGTGTTTGCTAAGAAGAAGAAAGCTTTATATCAGAAAGCCCTTAAATCAAAAGCTGAAACCACTGGCCATTGCTTGGAGTGGAATGAAAGCAAGTTATTCCAATTCTCCACCAAGAGCCCATCCTCCCCCATAGTGCTCACATCAACCTTTTCATTTTTCCATCTTCATATTGATTGCATTTTCCCCTCATTCAATCTTACCAAACACTGACAAAACCTTCTCACCAAAGTGTGAGGCAGAATGTATTCCCTCCTTCCCACGGGCAAAAGACTACAACCCAAAACACAATGAAAGCATATTTGTCCATTCCATATTATCTCAAGTTGTTTTCCAGTTTCTATTTGAGTTTCCAAAACAGAATTTAGCATTAAAATCAGATTTTTTTTATAAAATTTCCACACACACACAAAAAAAAAAAAAAAAACGGAGTTCTCTTGGAGTAAGCAACATGGCTGCAAAATCAGATTTTGCTCAGAAGCTGCTCAATGATCTTCGTGTGCGTAAGTAAAGGATGGCTGCTGCTCAAAATTCGAGTCGACAGTCCACTCAAACATCGAGAGGTAAAATTCTGGCACGAGTGTTTTTTTCCCCTGCAAGAAAATTAAAACATACAACATTTAAGTGACAAGAACACTATAATTATAATATATTTTAAGTATGTGAATTCAATGATTGTAAAATTCATTTCTATTGATATAACAGTTAACTGGAAAATGCATTTACATGTTGCGATGCTTCACTAAAGCAACAGCACGAAGGAATCATATTCTTCGCATTTGACACCATAGCGTAGGAGAGGAAGAGGATTTAGATCAAGCTGAAAAGTTAATCCTTAAGTTATTCATACAAGATGGATTCAAAATCCACGTAATCACTCTGAGAATAGCTAATATGGGAACTTATGGATCTCAATGAGACCGATATGCTAAAACATTTTTTCATATTAATAAAACAGACCGTACATTCAGGCCGGTTCTATTACCCCTAGCCCAACTATTTTTTTCCCATTAAAAAAACACATAAATTTTTTTACCTTAGAAAAAATGAAAAAAAAAATTTTTTTGGGGGGGCAGGCAGGGAGGTCCCCTGGATCCGCCCCTGCGTACATTCAAACTCTAGTTGAAATGGTCCGTCCGTACTAATTCTGTCACCCTAAAGTCCATGGCTACAGTGGAGATAACTGTGAGCCCTCAAAAGAAAAATGGCAAACATGTGATCTGTTCTTTCTTCTTAGCTAGTGATACTGCATGTGAATTCCCATAATTATTGCCCTTTACCATCTCATTTATCTTTGAAACAACAGTTGTGCATGGAAATACTGGGCAGACTTCCAAAGGTGCTCGACAAATAAATGCAATACAATCTGTAAGTGTTAACAAATTTTTGGGATAATTACAAAAACATATGTTTGGGCTAAATATAAAAACAAATCCAGAGACGTTTCGAAATAACAAAAAAAAAAATCTCAATTTTATTCTGTCTTAAATTTGAGGTGGTGACTATAATATTTTTTATAAATGTCATGTGGTTTTTTGAAATGTTTTTTGCTTATGGAGGACGAAAATATAAGACAGAAACAAACCTCGAATGGGTTTTTGCAATTTTCAAAAATCTCTGGGTTTTTTTGTAATTAGCCTCCGAACCTCAGGGGGGATTTTGTAATTATCCCTATTTTTTTCTTTAAATTCTCGAATATGACTAATCTAATTGGCATGCCACACTTTCCTTCCCCGCAGGCTGGTTCTAGAACAGGAAAAACAAGCAGGTCTACTGGAAGCAGCAGATCAATAAACATACAAGAATCTTCAAATCAGATTGTTCTCTATGGAAATGGGCAAAACTCAAGACAAGTCAGAGATCTGTCAATGGCCATTGCTTTTGCCTTTGAGAATAGTGGAAATCTCAGTAATATTGGAGCTTCCACCACTAATCCACTGGTAAATTTTTTCAATCGATTTGGTCGGAGATCGCTGGACGGCCAGAAAATGGATATAACCACCTTCGATGACCGCAGTCTATCAACTGGTCAGTTTCCTACAGTCTCTAACATTCATATCACTGAAGTATCAAAAGGTGTACAGAAGCTTAACCAGATTTTACGAGCTTGCTCCAATGGCTTTAGCTTCGACAGAAACTCGATCCAAGTCGGGAAAGATTTGTTGAAAGGTGCAATCGATTTGGAAGAATCCCTAAGAGTGCTCGTAAACTTGCAGGAAGCATCACAGTATGCGAACGTCGCTCAGAAGAAAAGTCATTTAAAGTTACTCGAGGAGGATGAGGATGAGGATGAGGACAATGCTAAAATAGCCGACCAGTGGAAACTGGATCGGCCTAGGTTCTCCTTCGATAAACCTATTAGCAACACAAAAGTGGTTCCTCATAAAAATTCGACTGGCTATGTCCAAGATTTGAGTCTTTCTATGCAAGTTAAGCAAAATAATAACTCGAGTTCATTGCAGTCCACACAAGAGAAGAAGAGAAGAATTTCAAATGTCATAGCGCAACTTATGGGGCTTGAAGAACTTCCACATAATGAGGATTCCATATTGAAGAAAAATGATTTAAAAGAGAAGCAAGGGAAAGTTTCAAGTAAAAATACCAACAATTCAATTCTGACAAACAATACCCAACCAATTAGAGATTCAAGGCTTCAGCTTAAAACTGAAAACCTTCGGGAAACTCGAGATGGCAGCTCTAAAATGGTGAACTCAGAGAGAAACCAACCACGGAAAGATTTGAAAATAGTACCAGGCCCAGAACTAGCAACCATCAAGATTAACAACCAACAAAGCCACACAATTGCAGCAAATCAAGTCAATGAGCATCAAATTTCTGAAGATAGTCAGAGAAAACAAAATCCCACAGTGGATAAACAAAGCAAAGTCATTGAGAGAGAAAGCAAAATGCTAGTGCTGAACACTGAGCTGCAGCAGAAGGTGCAAAACAGCAAAACACCCAAAACTGAAGACAAAACACATAATAGGATTAGGTACCAGTTAAGTGCAAATTCATTAGAAAAGAGGAATGCCGATAAAGACCTCCCAAGAAATCAACAAAAGCCCCAGGACCAACGTGTACTACTTCAAGATCAGGTACTTAAAAGACCTGAACATTCAGAAGACAAGCGTCGGACGGAGCAAAATGTCCAGCAGTTTCAAAAACAAAATTTGATGGCCAAAAACCCTGCCCACAAAGTGGAATCCATAGTTCCCTCAAAATCCAAGAAAAATACAGCCATAAATTCGCACAAGTTATCGCGTGATAAATCAGTACCTGGTAATGGAAGATCCATGAAACCCACTGAAAAAGGTCCGATGAAGGATCCACCAAAGAGAAGGCATCAAGATGTTGTCCCCATTATTGATAACTCTCAACAGACTGCAGTCAATAAGGAAAATATCAAGAAAGAAGACCAAATTCAATTGGATAAAGAAAAGGAAAGCAGAAATCCAGTGCTCACAAAAGAGAAGCCGATTGAGGTCTTAGCCACACAGAAGACATCCATTCCTAGAAAAGTTCAGAAAGGTGAGATTCCCCAGAAGATAGACGTACTGATGTCTAGAAGAAATGCAGATGCGAATAATCACTTGACAAAATCAATAAAACAGCCAGCTAATATGTTGAAGGATTTGAAACAACAGATGCACAATAAAAAACGCATCTGTAAGAGAATAGAGGAACAAAGTGACAATAATGCATCAGAAATGACCACTGAACCAGTGAAGCAAAAAGACAAGTTACAAAATGAAGATGACAATAGTGACATATTGAACAGTTTTGTATCAGGCGAACGCCAAATACAGAACACGCAAACGCAGAATGACAATGTAAGTTCACGAAACAATTTGAATTAAAGTTCTCAGACTCCAAAATTCTTACGGCATGCTTTTGTTGGCTTTTGCAGATTGACGCTATAGCCTTAAACTCTGAAAAACTTTCTGATTATCTCCAGACAGTGGAACAGCCTCATGCTCAAGAACTCAAACAATGTGATCAAAGCATAGGTAAACATCTAATACAATCAATTTTCAGTTTCTCTTAGGAAGTCATTGTTGGCTTTGTCAACAATGCATAGAAAAATTGTGCATTTGTTTCTATTTCACTTATTAAAACCTGTAATCTACTTACATCCCCCCTTTGAATCCTTTGAAATCGAAACCCAACACATTTTTTTAGTATCATCAAGTAGAAGAAATATCAGGAGATTTCTCGATTTATTTGAATTGCAGCTTACGATGGAATTTTAAACTTAACGGATAATTACCCAAAAAAAACTTGAGGTTTGGGCAACAACAACAACAAACTAAGCCTTAATCCCACTACGTGGGGTCGGCTATACGGATCATATCGCGCCATCGTTTACGGTCATAAGCCATATTTTCGTTTATTTCTAGGTATAACATGTCATGTTTAAAATTTCAGCAATTTTAAAAAACCCTTGAGGTTTGATTTTGTCTTACATATTCCTCCTCCATCATCATCATCATCATCAACTGCACCTTATCCCACTATGTGGGGTCGGTGGTGTGAAGTTTATAGTGTCAATTAATTGTCTAAAATTAGTTAACACTACAAATTCACACAAAAAACAAAGTGGCAAAGTTTTACGCCGGATGCCCTTCCTGACGCAACCTTCATACGAAGGAGAAATGAGATGAAATTCCATAACCATCAGCATCATAGGTTTTTCCACTTGCATGGAAAATACGATGAGACGGCGATGAGTTGAGATAGTAGCTCTAGTCATGTTCCATTACATGATTGATATTGTAAAATCAACATGTAGGTCATGGAACATGACCATTACATATTCCTCCTCCATAAGCAAAAAACATTTCAAAACCTGAAATTTCTAGAATACTACAATTACCTCGTTAAATTTAAGACATAATCAAACCTGAGGGGACTTTTTGTAATTTGAAGCATCTCTGGGTTTTTTTTTTTTTTTTTTTTTGTAATTAGCCAAAACCTCAGGAGGTCTTTTGTAATTATTCCTAAACATAATACTTAATTTGCAATACTGCAGAAGACCATGAAGAAAGCACAAAACTATACAATCTTTCCCAACACAAGGACAAGCAATGTCCCGCATCTGAGAAACACGAGCAACTGACAGAACCTGAAAAAAACCTCAAAGAGATTGTAATAAAAAGTCACACATTCCTCAGTACGGCAGAGGCGCTTTTCAAGCTCAACATACCTCTCAGCTTTCTTCATGCTGGTGAACAAGATTACGAAGTCGCAGAGAACAAACTCGTACTAAACTGTGCATATGAAGTAATGAAAAGAAAAGCAATGAGAAATGAAATCACGTATCATCCCTACACGAAAACTACCAAGATAAGATCCTTAGACGATTTGATCAAGCAACTGTGCAAAGACTTGGAAATGCTCAAGTTCTACGGTGGGCATGGGAGTGATGAGTGTGATGTAGCGGCTAGCCTATACGAAATGCTCGACAAAGACATTAACGATAAGGATCCTGATGTGAACAGCATGTGGGACTTTGAATGGAGCAACATGATGTCCTTGTTCACTGAGAAGGACGATGTTGTAAGAGACGTGGAGAGATACATGCTCAATTCTTTGCTTGATGAGATTACCGATGATCTCTTACTTTTAACTGTTTCAGTTTGATTGTTTGTGTCAAATTTGGTTTTGTAGCTTATGCAGACACGGACTTGTAAGTGAATTTTGAAACAAAAAGCAATTTGCATATAAGTACAGGTTAAATGGGTAATGGCATGCATTTTTTCTTTGCTAAATTTATTGCATTATGCAGCAGCAGAAAAGAACTGTAGGATCACCTAGATACAACAATTGGGGAAAACTCAAGAAGTCGTTATTTTATTTCAAGTTAACATATATGTTGGCAAGATTTTAATCAATTGAAAGAGACACATTTCATCACAAACACAAAGTACACCTATCTGCTAATTTGCTCTGAAAGATGCTCTGTTACCAGTAAAAGAAAGCAAAAACTCCTGATAAATTACAGGGAACGTAGCATAATTCATTCATCCAAGAGGGTCAAAATCTGGAATCAAAATCAGGTGATCGCATTAAAATTACAAAGAAAGAAAACGCAAAACATTACCTTAAAAAAGAAAATAATTACGAACTTCAAATTCGACTACGCAGGGTGAAGAGATTCATCATACCCATCGATTACCTGATAGTCTGACACCTTAGCCTATTTCTGAATTGAACATTTTAGTAATGATTGCATTATGATAGGAGTTTATTTGTTCAATGTATGTCGAGCCGTCTTAGCTCAGCTGGTAGAGCGCATGGCTTTTAACCATGTGGTCGTGGGTTCGATTCCCACAGACGGCGTTAAACTTTAAATAATTTTATTTTGTTCTTTAATTTCAGTTTATTTAATATTCAATTAATATAATTTTTGATTGCTATTTTCTTAATACTTTTCACATTTTATGCTAAAAACATGATTAAATACCTTAATAATGTTCGACAAATTATTAATATTTTTATTTTGTTCTTTAATTTCAGCTTATTTCATATTCAATTAATATATTTTTTTATTGCCATTTTCTTATAATAATTTTCACATTTTATACTAAAAACATGATTAAATACCTTAATAATGTTTGACAAATTTATAATACTATAACAAAATGATTTATTTCCATGAATAACCGCAAATGTGTTGAATTTACTAGCTTACCTAACATGTGCCACTAGGATGTAACTTTTTGAGGAAATTACACAAAATACCTTTTATTTTGAAAAAATGACAAAAATACCACTACATCCCAAATATGCCCAATCGTTCAATAAACATGACAAATATACCCACATGCTCTTACTTCTTCACCTTTCTACACATCTTCCATGCCCTTCACATCTTCACACCCCCCGCACCCCAACCTACCCGCTCCCTCTCGACCACTAGCCCGATTCGGGATCCGAACTCGGTAGGACCGTTTGCGTTCGGACCCACCACCTCCTCCGCCCCGCTTTATGTACCTCTCCTCCACGAAAACCACACCGCCGCCCTTCGCGAAAGCAACCCCAGGCTCAGCGAGAACCCATCGTCCCAACACCACGTCCCGCTCGTCCGAACACCATCGGTGGGTCTCCATCACCCTCACCTCACGCGATTGCGATCCTCGTCGTCCGCCGACGCCGCCCGAGTGAGTCGTGTAGACCACCACTGTGTCGGCGCCGCCCGGCAATGCAGATCTCCTTGAGGTTGTTGAGTGGGTCCCGCTTCACGAACCCGCCTTGCTTTCCATCTTTTTCTCTCTCTCTTGCCTATCTCGCAGGATGAATATTTTTTCCTTCAGCGATTTGGATTCCTGGCTTTCTTCTTTTTTTGTGTTGAATGCAAATTTGATGATTTGTTGATTTTGTGTTGCTGCTGCATGATTTTTCTGTGTTCTTTTATTATTTTGTGATTTGAAGTTTTTCGTTTGTTTCGATGTTGTTTCAAAGTTGTTTCTTTTATGTTTCTTTTGTTCTTTTATGTATTTTCCATTTATTTGTTCTTTTTTATTGCTTTTGATTTGTTGTGTTATCTATCTGACTGTGCATCTTTTTTATTTCTTTTGTAGTGAATGTGGAATTTTCGTTGCTTGTTATGTCGAATACTTTATTGTTGGGAAGGCTATGGACGTTGAAGCGTTTGAGATAGAGAATGAACAAGCAAGGCTCAGTCATCTGCTTCACAATCATGCTAAGTTGAAGTTGTAAATGGTGATGATGATGACAACGACATTGAGATTCTGCCTCCACTTCCTAATGATTTTAGAGAATTGTTGTTATGTAAATCTTAATAATTGTGTAATCAGTTGAACAATATATTTAAGTTTAGTATTCTTAGTAGTATGAAACTATTTGTATTTGTTAGCTTTCTAGGGTCTGGATTGTTATCGGTTATTTTGATTTACAATATGTGGGATTGGATATACTGTTTCCAGATAAGTCGCTTCCATTGTTTTCCTCATGTAATATCCGAGCAGTATTGATACATATCTTCATTCAATTCTTTCAGTACTGCTATATCATGTGAGGAATGAATTTCATCCATTTGAAACTTGTTACATGTGCAAGTCCTTTTTTCAAGGTTCAGAACAAATGTTTTATCAGCCTCTATGATTTTAAAGATAAAATCATTTGATCTCTTCACCTGAAACATAAATGAAACATGTAAGAAATATATGTGAAATAAGGGATCATGTGATAAAAGTTTGTAGTAAATTGCTTTTAAATTTAGAGAAATAGTATAGTTTTTCCCCATATACTCTTCAGTTTTTTTTTTTTGTCATCCTTGTAAATGTTGATCTTGCTTCATTTCGATGTCTGCATGCCTAATCTTGAACTAAAGATCTCACATATTATAGCAAAGTTGTTACTAGTAGGTCTTTTCCCGCTACAGTTGATGCATTCAATAATTCTACGATGTTGGAAGTCAATACAAAAAGTATTTTTGATGCAGCAGTGAAGTCATATCCATTTCTCGTAGCGATGATGGACAAGTAAGCTCAAATTTTTCTTAATTTCAAAGTTTTGACTTTTAGATTATTAAATGTTAAATGACTTCTATTTTCGATCTGAATGTTTTTGGACAAGTATTTATTTGATTTATTAGCATTTAATTTATTTGTAAAGTTTTCAAAAGAAGTAAGATTTTTATTATTCCGTATTTTAAGGCAGTCTATTAAAATATTTCTATGTTAATTGCTTATTTTCCGCACTAAAATTCAAGTAAGCTAGAAAGGGCGCTACAACTATAAACTACAAAAAGTCTCTTTAAATACGAAAATTTTGGTTGTGTAAATATGAATTGAATATATTAATAGAACATGTTTATCTATAAGAAAGTGAAAGATTGAAAAAAAATTAACTGCCCAATGTTGATTTTTTGTTACTACATCAATGCTGAATATTTTCATGAACACAAAAACTCTGTCAGACTGTCTAACGGGTCTGACCCGCGGACCCGGTGGTATTTTCGTAATATTAGCAGTGGTGTTTTAGTAGTTTTTAGGGACCACCGGTATTGACAGTCCTTCTGAAAAGTATTAGTCGTCCTTCTAAAAAGTATAATTAACAATTCTTTTGAAATGTATTAGTAGTTCCCTGAAGAGTATTTTAGTATTTCTCCTGAATATACTCCCGAAATGTATTAACAGTTCCTCAAAAAAGTATTAGTAGTTTCTCGAAAAAGTATTAGTAGTTTCCTAGAGAGTATTTTAGTAGTTTCCCTGAATATAATTAAATTTTTCTCCCGAAATATATTAACAGTCCTTCTGAAAAGTATTAGCCGTCCTTCTAAAAAGTATTAGCAGTTCCTTAAGCAGTGTTTTTAGTAGTCTTCACGAAAAATATTAATTTTTTCCGTCAAAAATATTAGTAATCCTCTTAAAATGTATTTACAACTACTTAGAAAGTATTAGGTTTTCCTATTAAAGATATTTTAGTGATTCCCCTGAAAAGTATTAGTTCTTCTCATAAAAAATATTACTAGTTCTTTATAAAAGTATTAGTAGTTCCCGTAAAAAATATTTAGTAATCTCCCTAAAAAATATTAATTCCCCCACAAAGGTATTCATAATACCCCAAAAAGTATTATTAGCTACTCTAAAATGTATTAGTAATGAGCCTAAAATTATTGGTCGTGCCAACAAAAACTAGCAAGGATCACTTATTTCCTGGCAAATGAAATGTATTGACTAAGAGCAGTACTCAATCTCATCTTTGAAAACACTTGTCAGAAAGCAACAAATATCCTACATCTTAATTTCCGCCATTACTAGCCAAAGCTTTTTTCTCTTCTTTTTTTTTTATATCCATTTTTCCCATAATTTTATACATTCCATATATGATTTGTAATCATACGATTTTCTAGAGATAGATCTGTGAAGAAATTGTGCTGATTCAATATGTATTAATGTCCCTTCTTAAATTTGGAACTTGAAAATGACACGCTTAACTGATGTACCTGTTAATCTCTAGCTTATATCTCTTTGTGTGTGTGTGTGGTGTGTGCAAATGTTTTTGGCACTAATTAACCAGTCGTGAAATCTCGCATTGATTGTAATTTATCTCTTAGACCATTAAGTGTTGGGAAAAATTGGATCCCACATTCATCCTCTAAGGACAAGCAGAAATAACCGAGAAATAACATGAAAAATAATAACAATTCACAACACAAGAATTTACGTGAAAACTCCAAAACCGGAGAAAAACCACGGCAGCCAGAGAAAGAAATTCCACTATGTGAAACATTATTACAATCACACAGACATTCTCTCTCCCGACCCCAGTACCCCCACACTCTTACAAACCTTTAACTAACTCACACCTCTCTCCCAACTCTCCATACTTGAAAATACAAGAGAGGAATTTAACTAGAGTCAAACCACAAAGGTTAAAGTGTATTTGACTGGTGCACTTGAAAACATCACACATGGGTTCCTTAAATAACCTTAAGGCTCCCACCCCTTTTGTTCCACAACCAATGTGGGATACAAAAGCCCTTCTTTTATTTTTGACACCAAAACTCAACAAACTCCACCTTGGCAAAATAAAAGAAGTTCCACCATTGTCTTCACCGACAATCACGATTCTCAAACCAGAGAACCATCATTCTCAAACCAGAGAACCCTACTCCACCATATGAGTAGACCACTTAGAATGCAACATTCTAAGAATTTTCTTCGGCACATGTCGAAAAACCCGCTGAAATTTATGGTGCAACTCCCAACTTTTGGCCCTCATGAAAGTCCTTCAGCCATCGACATAAAAACACACCTTGTATCAATGCCAAACCGATACCCGTGTGTAAATTCCACCACACACCCTACATCCATGTCAAACCAATGCCCGTGTGAAATTCCTGGACCCGCTAACATAACCACATCCTCTTTCATGACAACTCACATGCCAAAAAGACATACATTTTCTCATCAGAGAAAATCCTCACTGCCACAATGTTAGCCCGAATTAGGAGCTATTTGCCAGATCAGCTCCACTTCCACCTTGACAGTTAACCTTCAAAGGCATGTGTATCCCGGATTGTACCAACACATCCTTAACTTATACTTGTCATAAGCCAAACTTGATCATTCCATCAAATTTCTTCACCTGCTTGAACCACCCTAGCCTGATGAACAACCGCCTCCAAATGAGACCCCCGTACACCGCTCAAGAAATCTTTTCTGATGTGGAAGGTCAGACATCGCTGCGACCACAGAGCATACTCGAATTTCAAGAGACCCAACCCGGCTCGATACCACTTGTTGGGAGAAATCGGATCCCACATTCATTCCCTAAGAATGACGAGAAATAGCAGAAATAACATGAAAAATAATAACAATCCACAACACAAGAATTTACATGGAAACTCCAAAACCGGAGAAAAACCACGGCGACCCGGAGAAAGAAATTCTACTATGTGAAATATTATTACAATCACACGAAAATTCTCTCCCCGACCAGGTACCCCCACACTCTTACAAACCTTTAACTAACTCACACCTCTCACCCAACTCTCCATACTTGAAAATACAAGAGATGAATTTAACTAGAGTCAAACCACAAAGGTTAAAGTGTATTTGACTGGTGCACTTGAAAACATCACACATGGGTTCCTTAAATAACCTTAAGGCTCCCACCCCTTTTGTTCCACAACCAATATGGGATACAAAAGCCCTTCTTTTATTTTTGACACCAAAACTCAACAATAAGAGGCGGGATACGACACACAGACGCAAGGAGGACGGAGAGAGAGATACATTCCTTTTTTTTGGTGTAGATCGAGTTGATTTTTTATGATCCGTCTAACGGATTGGATCCGCTAACAGTTGGATCCGTCGAGCCATGCGATATGAGACCATCTCTTCCATAAATTGTGTTTACAATCAACAATAAGGTCATTTCAAATATTAATATTTTTGGGGGTTTAGAAAACTGAAAAATTGTCAAAATTATTAGAGGAATTGAACAAAAAACATGTTTATATTTAGCAATGCATTTTTAAGGGAAAATGAAACAATTCAAAAAAAAATTATTTATATATATACACACATATATGAAAAAATTATCAAACAAACAAATTCTTATCTAATTCCAAATGTACAATTTTGAAACCTAAATATCAAAATACGTTGATAAATATAAAAAATAATTTCTATTAACATAAAAATTACATTAATATATAAAAATTAATTTTCTATATATAAAATACTATTATGAATACAATTTCATATTAAAAAAAAATTTAATTTTCTTCTTACATAAATATACATAATGTTATATATGGATACATGTGATATATAAAATTTTGATAAATATTTTGAAATATTTTCTTCAATTAAAGTAAGTATTTTTTAATTGAATTTAATTAATTTTAATATAATACTATATAATTATTAAAGAATGGTCTAAACCCAAATAACAATTATACATATAGAGTCAAAATATACAAATGTTTCTTAATTTTTAAAGCCCGTTATAAATTACAAAGTAGAGTTAATATTTCTTAATTTTTTTTATTAGTTATGTTTTTATTTATTTTATGTATGTAATATGAGTGTTAAACTGAAGATCGTAAAAAAATGATTAATTTGATATATTATACGTCAAAAACGGAGCAAAAATGAAAAAAGTTATTAATATTTTTAAGAAAAGAAAAAACTAAATACAATAATTAATGCAGTACACAAACAAATTTGGAAAGCTAATTTTATATATTTCTATACTTTTATATCATTTTAATTAAAAAATTATTATTTAAAGAAAGTTGACTACCAAAAATAATGAAATACCTAATATTTATCACTTTTTCTTTTTATACATATGCTTTTACTTTTTATAGTAACTACAAATGAGCGGGAAAATTACTATATACTATTTTAAGATGCGGTTCTCTCTCTCTCTCTATATATATGGATGTAGTTATTAATTTTCTCAATTGTCTATGTGAATTATTTTCATCTTATTAGTGAATCCGCAATGCATGTATGATGTATGATACTTTTTTTTTTTTTTTTGACAGCTGCATGTATGATACTTAAAACTTAAGAAACGTTGATTTTTAATTCATCAGCACGACTTTAATTTGGTTCTTTAGAACTTATGTTCCAGGTATATCCATACAAGACACCTTTTGTAAAAAACTAAAAGTAGAAAATGGAAATCATTATTTCAACCAAGTGAAGGAAGAAGACTTTACTGTACTAATGTTTAGTTAAAATATGTTGAGCTACTCATCATCAAATCCGTTGTCGTCCAGCGGTTAGGATATCTGGCTTTCACCCAGGAGACCCGGGTTCGATTCCCGGCAACGGAACTTTTTCCTTTTACCTAGTCTTTTTGCCTAATGCCCTTAAATCTCAGCCGTAGCTTTAAAATTTTGCTGGCCAAGATAACCTATAAAAAATCCTGATCGTCCACAAAATATTTCTCATTACTTTCCAAACCCATTTAACAATTAATCCTGATATTCGTCCCCATTCTTCGAAGGCTTCTTGTTTCTTTTCGGCAATTAATATTTGATTCCTAATTGTTACTCTGTTATAGAGTCAAAATATCTAAAAGGAAATTGTAGAAGTCAATTGATTGGTGCTAGTCAGACATTAGTGATGGAGATTATGAATTATATGTGGGTTTATTCAATTAACTACACTCTGGAGCAGTTTTAAAAAACCAAAAGCAATATGCAACCCAATTTTTGAAGTTATGGTTTAACAAATTTACGTTCCTTCAATTCTGCAACGTGTTATTTTCTTCCTTATATTTGTTTTTGGCATTATAACATGGATCCTGTTTACTGCTTTTCTAATTCATGTGTTTTTTGATCGGTCACAAATTTTAGCAGCCAGATTTTTCTAGATAATTAATTCAAATCGCCTACACATAATTACGTAGAGAGTACAGAGCCAAGAAAAACATAATATCAAGGGAACAGCAACATACCCACTACATGTTCGACAAAATGACTAACCGAGAGTAGTAGAGAATTACGAGTCTTTTTTCCAAAATTCTACCCTGCCCATAATCTAATTTGCAGCTAAAACCCAATCCAAAACAACACTGATGCTGAGGAAAGTTAAAAACTAAATTATTCTAGAAAAATACACTATCCAGATACAGGAACAAATTAAACACCAGTAGATCCAAATCCACCAGAGCCCCTCTCAGTTGAGTCAAGATCATCAACCTCAGTGACATCAGGTGTCACAATTTTCTGAATAATCAACTGTGCAATTCTATCTCCAGACTTCACTTCAAAATCGACATCCGAATGGTTGAACAAAATCACTCCAACTGGTCCTCTGTAATCCGCATCAACCACCCCTGCCCCTACGTCAATCGACTGCTTCCACGCCAACCCAGATCGTGGAGCTACAGTAATTCAAAATTAAAACATAAAACATAATTTATCTCGTGAGAGAAAACCATCAATGTAGACAAAGGATTGATGAATCAGAAGAAGATGTAAGAAACTGCAAAATCGGAGTTGAAAATTACCAATACGAGCATAGGTTCCTTCAGGAACAGCAATACTGAGATCTGTTGGTACCAGTGCTTTGCCTCTAGCGGGAACTTTAGTCTCCGTTGCACTGTTAAAAAGAAGGCAGATTTCACAAAAGGAAAAAAAGAAAGAACACTTTTCTTTGCATTTCAGAGGTGTCAATATAAGTACCTGGAGAGATCGTAGCCAGCAGAAAGAGGAGAAGCCCTTGACGGCAAAACAGCTTTCTCAGAGAGCCTTTTTACCCGTAAAAATGGAGTTGCCTCATGGGTTTTACTTTCAGAGACGCCGTTTTCGTGGACCTTTTGAATTTTCGGCAAGGGTTCGTCAATCTCCGGACTGCGATTAGGGTTTTCCGCCGATTGAGCCATTCTGAGCGAAAGAGAGGATGTTTTTCGAGATGGGTTTCGATGGAATTTGGAAATGGTGGAAGGATTCAGGACGACCTGGGGATTAAATCGAGGAAAAATAATCGGGAATATGGGATTGCGGAAAATGGCGCCAGGTATTCCCGCCATTTTTCATAGTGCGGGTTGGGTGTTATTGCTCTGCAAATTTTGCACCAACCCTATTTAATCGAGTCCTTCGGTCTAATTCAATTTGATCGTGTGTTGTGGGGATAGTTTTGACTCGGCTCCTTAATATGTATCTAGTAAGAATTAAATGCTGGTCGAGTAATTTTTAATTAGAAAAACCTAGTATTAACGATGCACGAAATGTATAATATTAAAAAATAAATTATTTTATTTTAAATACAGTGTAAATAACTTTAAATACAAAATAGACAAAAAAAAACAATAAATCATAACTACACACAAAATAACTTTATAATCTTCCTAAAACAAACAAATTAATTAAAAAATGATTTAATTATAGAGTTATTCATTAATGAAAAATATCTTAAATTACAAAATAAGTTTTTGAATACAAGTTGAACATGAACGATTACCATCTCGGACACTATGACATATCAAATTTCTAAGACTCCTAGGATTGGTAACTCTACATAAAGTGTCTTTTCAACAAAATTAATTTTGTATTTCCCAATAGTGGTTCTGCATTTCATTAGATTCTCTATCATAATAAAATTGTTTACTGCATACAAATGATTTCCATATAGACTTAGCTGAATTTTTCAATTTGTTGACGTTTTGATAGTTGCTTGAAGCCTGAATCCCTATTAAAAAGTAAGAAAAACTATAAAGAAAATAATTAAGGATAATTAAGGTTGCATTTGGATGAGAGAATTTTGATTTGAGAAGAGGATTTCGTTGAAGCCGTGAAGGACTTCAAATGACTCTAAATAGTTTGAAATTGAGATCCTTCAAAATGACTCCAAAAATAGCTTTCAAAGATTTGAAATTCATTATAAAATTACTTTATCCAAATAACCTCAATAGACTTGTTATTATGATTTTGAAATCATTAACTCCAAATCCATATGGAACTAAAAGAAATCATTTTGTAAACTAAATAACAAAAAGATTATGGAAACATGCCTCGATGTCATGAAATATGCATTATAAATTATAAATTTGATAGGAGTATTTTAGTGTAATATTTATTAATGTGGATATTTGTTAGATTCTTAGATACATATTACATTAATGGTGGTATTTTGTGATATTTGGTGATTTTAGGTTGAAGGTAAAGAATTATGGAAGAGTTTGAAGAAAAGCTGAAATTAGGATGACTAATTTGCACTTGAAATATCACGCAGGCATGCACTAGTCAAAGTGGAAGTTAGGAAATATGCTGAAGGATTACAAAGTTGCACTCTTGTAACCGCGTGGACATACGATAACGATAGTCGAAGGGGAAATCAAAAGATATGCTGCAAAAATTTAAGAGTTGCACTGTTGATAGCACGTGGCAAGCGAAAAAAGACATGCTGGATTTTTGTGCTTGATTGTTATAAAATACTCATGGGATTTAATTCCTATTTCTCTGTTAGACTAGTTTCAGACATTTTATTAGGTTTTAGAAAGTAAATTATATTATACTAGTACACGGATTTGTCAAAAAATAAAATTTGTGTCGCAAACTCTGATAGTTATAAGAGATCCAAAATACTAATTAAAAATACTAAAAAAGAAATTCAAATTTTAGAGGAGTGTCATACAATCGTTCACTTCAAATTCTAAAAAACTTCTTTGTAAACTACATTATTTGTTCTATTTGAAAGTGTAACATCCTCGTCACAATAACGAATTTTCAAGCCGTATTAGTTTTAAATGGTTGAAAGAGTGAAATTTCGATATTTTAATATTTTCTGGGAAGGGAAAAAATCTTTATAAAATTATTTATTTGTGCTAATTTCAAATACTTGGCCGTAGTTTGCTTTTGCACAAAAGATAATAAATTAGTTATGGTAAAAATAATGAATCATTGACATGTTTAAAACGATATTTAATATAATTGTTATACCCCCGTAAATGATTTAAATCACAATTAAAAGTATAATAAGTATTAGAGATAATAATTGAAATTATATTCTTGGTTTTTGTATCATAATAATATTTAAATCATAATTAATTTGCAAACTCAAAAATAACTTTCTAATTTTATATCCTTGATTTTTGGGATTATTTAATTTCTTGATTAAATGTTTGATTAGATTTTAATAATTATATATGGAAATAGGAAATTTAATTATTAAGTTGATGATAAATTGATAGTAAATTGATATAGTAAATTAATTTATAATTGGAAGAATAAGGTGGTGGCATGGTATGTCACGTGGCTAAATATGAAGGTGACACGTGGATTTGGAAGAATAATGTGTTGACACGTGTACCAAATTGTTCAGGTGAAGACATGTGGCAGCTTGTTTTTTCTTTTAGTATATAGGGTTGATTAGGATTTTTTTTTTAGGATGTTACATGAAAGTCACAAGGAGTTATTTTCAGTTTTCTCGTGAAAACTGCAATTGAGCTCTCTTTAAGAGAGAAAAATCTGTAGGATTCTTTACACACCATTACACCATTTCATTCCATAACACTTACATCATCTTCATCAGGACTCCATAATTTCTTCCATGTATAACCTGTAAGTTTTTAATTTTCTAGTTGAAGGATTGTATAAACATTGAACCTATATTATTGTAAGATCTAATTGCTTTTCATAACTAGGTACTATGCGTTTTAAAGTCTATGATTATTTTGTTTTATTGAATAACATGGTCTATTATTTGATTTGACTTGATAATCTACTTCTAATTAAAACGACAAATCAGTAATTGTTTGTTTGTATTAATCAAGTGGCGAATGACACAATTTCAAGGCCTCGCAAGCATTCGTATCTCTGTCATAAGTATAAATAGTCTAATTTAAATGAACCCGCTCGTGTGTTTGTTAATTAGAATTGGGTCTTAGAATTGGGTCTCTAAATCCTACAAGCTTCTCTAGGGTTGTCTTTTTTATTAGAGAAGTAATGAGCAAACTTTTATTGATTACCGATAAAGTACGGATATATTAGTTGTTTGGTGGTCGTTGAATGCTTACAACCAGTTTATTTATGAAAATATTTGAGTTTATTATTGTATCGATGATCAATAGCATGAATCAAGATAGAAACAAATACTTTGGCTATAAGCTGCATTATATTGATTTTTTCTCATTAATATGCATTGTTATTTAATTTCGGTTTTCTTGATTTCTGTGAACTTAACAATTAGATTGTTAATCTCAACCCCCACCCCAAATTTCAAGAATCGCTTTAAAAGAAAATAAATCACATTCCCCTATGGAGACGACCTACTCTCATTATACTCATTTGTGAAGTAAGTAATTTATTTTTGATTGGATTACCACCCACCTAAATTCTTGAGTTGTATCCATATGAGGGCACACTAAAAGCACGGATTATGGGAGTTTCAAAGCTCATTGTACTAAACAAAATAAGAAAACCATTTTCGTGACACTATTTTTATAGATTATGGAGTATGCTTTTGGTGTTAAACGGGTCAGTCCTAATTGTTTTTGGGCCAACCCTAATTGACTTATGGGCTAAATAAGCTTCGAGTTAAACGAGTCACTATCTAATAGATCAGAAATATTGCGAACCTAACCCTAACTCTACCGAACTTCAGGCTAAATGGACCACTGTCGGGCTACAAATCAAAAAAAAAATAAAATTTTATATTTGAATCTAAAATTTTAAATTAAAACACATAATGTTAACATGCAAACTAAAGATACAAAACTAAATGATCTATACTTAAATAAAAAAAACACAATTAATTACGTTTTATCTTTATTGGACAAAGTATTATTTTCAAATTCTTCTTCATTTAAAATATATAAAACAGCAAAAACTAATTTTTAGTAAGAAATTTATCTTTATGCATATCTTATTGAAATCAAATGTAAAAAAAAAAGACTGTAAAATTACTACAAAATGAGTTGTATAATAAATGAGTAAACAAAGAAAGAAAAAATATTTAAAAAATAAATACCCACGCCATACAAACTAAAATCGTTATATGAATTTGAAAATATTTATAGGTAAAATTAATAAAAATAGATATAGAATACTACAATATATATATATATATATATATATATATAGAGAGAGAGAGAGAGAGAGAGAGAGAGAGAGAGAGATTGGTTCAAATGAGACCAATCCTTTTAGGTTAGTCCATAAGAACACTTATGGACTCTTGATTTAAAATTTTGGATGGTGTAGATCATTTTAGTTAATTTAGACATATAAAGATATAATTGTACTTTTATATTTAATTAGTTATGTTAATTGGACGGTTATTAGCTATTCTTAAGGAAACATAATATTACATTTTCAGTTACCCAATTTTTAGGGAAGAAAAATCATCAACTTCAAGCGTTGTTTTCAAAATTGATACTTCTTTTCCCCATATTTGCAGCGAACAGTCGTTTTATTGTATACTTAGAGGGTGTTTGGCTGAGCTTATAAGCTCTTAAAAATAGCTTATAAGATGTTTAAGAGCTTATAAGCTCTTAAAATGTGTTTGGTAATTTTTTGCAAAAGAGCTTATAAGCTCTAAAAAAAAGCCGTCAGAGAGCTTATAAGCTCTAAAAAAAAGTACATCCACCCTAACTTTTTTTAAAAGAGCTTATAAGCTCCTTATTTTAAACATTCAAAAGACAAAAATATACTTAATAATTTTATAAGATATAAAAACAGCTTATAAGTTCAACTATCTTATTTTATCCAAACACTTTGACAACTTATTTTTAAAATAAGATCTAACATCTTATAAGCTCCTAAAACAGCTTATCAGATATAGAAGCTTATAAGATGTTTTAAATAAGCTTAGCCAAACACCCTCTTAGTTCCGTGGACTTGTATACTTAGTCATGTTTTATTGTATATTTAGTTCAGTGGATTTGTATACTTGGTTCAGTGGAATCGTATTCTTAGTTATATAAGTAGTTTAGTAAGTAGTTTAGTGAATTTGTATGCTTAGTTCCGTGGATTTGTATACCTAGTTCAATGAAATTGTATACTTAGTTATATAAGTAATTCAGTGTAATTGTATACTTAGTTCAATATTTCTGTATACTTAGTATTATTTTAATGTATAGTTAGTTCAATATAATTGTATACTTAGTTAAATATTTATGTATACTTAGTAAAGTTTTGATGTACAGGTAGTTTAGGTACTGTATACTTAGTTAATTGTTTATGTATACTTAGTAATGTTTTATTGTATAGTTAGTTTAGTGTAATTGTACAATACTTTTCATTAATTGTTGCACGATTTTGTTGCCATATTTGAATAATTTGTAGGTTCGAATGGGAAGAGAGAGAAAGGAAAGGTGAATCGCTTGATTATGGGGACGTGATCAATACAAAATCACGTCCCTAATTTTTAGGAAGCGGTTACTATATTTAATTTCCTGGATTCCTATTTTATCCCTTCTGTTGTATACTTACTTATGAAATGCTGTATATATTGTAATATATATTGGCCATTGATTTACTATTTGGATAGTGTAGATTTAATCCTATGGACTAACCTAGGAAGGTGGTCTCACAAGATCCCTTCCATATATATATATAAATATATATATATATATATATATATATATATATATATATATATAGGGGAATGGTTATATTAGACCAATGCCTTAGGTAAGTACGTAAGACCAAATCTGGACCACAGATCAATAAATTTCAATGACTAATAATAAATATGCTTAAAATATATAAAAATGCCTAATTAAATTGATAAATGGGGTATATTAGTCCAAACCAATCAATCATATCTCATGAAATTAGGGAAGTTACACACATCATAGATGTTATCTTACCATCTAAAACCATAGCAAAATTACGTAATATTTGTAAGCAAAAAATATACAATGTTTAAGCAACATATTTGTCATGAATAAGCAACACGGTTGACATAAAAAAGCAACATATATATATATATATATATGTACAAAACATATGACCTATTTAAATCAACAGATTTGCACCCATCTTAGTAACATTGTCTACTTAAATAAGCAAAATAATTGTCTTCAATAAGCAACACAGTCCACATAAAAAGCAACATACTTACTTAGCAACATTGTCTGCCCAAATAAGCAACATATTTGTCCTTGATAAGCAAAATAGCTGACATAAATAAGCAACATAATTACACATATATAAAAAGACAAATCGAATGGAATAGTTTGTGGTTGCAACATTGTCTGCCTCAATAAATAACATATTTGTCCTCAATAAGTAATATATTTCGCACAGCGGAATGCGCCAATATTAATTGCAAGTTTGACTGTGAAAGGAAAGAGAGAATTTCAGAGATACAATTTCAAACATATCCAAAAAAAGCAACATGTTTGTCTTCAATAAGCAACATATTTGTCTTCAATAAGCAACATATTTCTCACAGCGGATAAGGTTAGAGATACGGTTTCAAACGAATCCCAAAAAATCCAAAATGTGAACGCGCACTACCAAAAATAACTCTTGTTTTTTACTGATATTCAAACAAAATTACCTACTTATCCTTAACAACCATTAATTAAATATAAGGTAAAATAAAAATCAATTAAATCTCCATCGTTAAAAAGAAGAGATCAACGCTCCAGATTTGGTCTCACGTACTTGTTTAAATTATATGGACTCAGCAGATCCAAATTCTATATATATATATTGATAAGGGTCTTTTTATGCATGTTTTATGTGTATATTTGAGTAGAATTCGAGTTATTTTATTGTTAGTTTTGTAAATTTTTGATTGTACATAGTTCATATTACTCCGAGGTGATTTTATTGATGTAGATTGACCATTCGGGGCTAATTTTGGTGAATTTCGGACCATGGATTCATGTCAAAACATACCGGGAGTTTAAGGATGCAAAAACGCTCGAAATTCCAAGCCAAACGCGCGTCATTTCGGGGCCTTTTGGTCCAACACGGGCGGGGTGTCGGGCAACATGGCCGTGTTCCGCGGAGCCAAAAACTCGAAATTTTTGCACAAAAGACCTCAACACGGCCTGGCCGTGTTCCCCAACACGGCCGTGTCCAGGAACACGGCCTGGCGTGTGTTGGGAAGCACGGCCATGTCGGTGAGTCCCTGTGTGATAAAACAGCACGGCCGGCCGTGTCAGGCGACTGGGCGTGTCAGGGACCTCTTTTTGCAACTTTTCTTTGCGGAATTTGGGAAAACTCACCAACCAACCCATTTTGGCCACTTTTGTACACTTTTAACACCCTATTTTGTTTGAAACATGTCTCCATGTCCCTCCTCATCACTTGAATACAAGAATTCACCAACCAACAAGGAAAATGGGGGTGATTGTTTAATAAAAGAGAGTACTATCAATGTATTGGTTGCCTATAAAAGCCAAAGGTTGAAATTGGG
Source organism: Rehmannia glutinosa (assembly GCA_016081115.2). Taxonomy (NCBI): domain Eukaryota; kingdom Viridiplantae; phylum Streptophyta; class Magnoliopsida; order Lamiales; family Orobanchaceae; genus Rehmannia; species Rehmannia glutinosa. The sequence continues at coordinate 68,295,330 of CM071928.1, forward strand.
AGATTCATTCATTAGATACTCAGGAAATATTCATTGTATTCATTTCATTAAGTAGAATTGGGATCAAGGGGTCTTGGAGGAGAAAGCTTGGGCAATATTGGAGAAGAAGGCTTGGAGCAACATCATCAATCAAGAAAGAAGTCAATTGAGATTTTGAGAAAGATAAGTACACCATGTCTACAATACTTAAATCTTCTTGTGTAATTTATTCTTTGGTCAAAATCATGTGTAGCTAAACTCCTAGTGTTTGAATGTAATGAACTCTAGAATGGATTTGTGATTAAGGTGTGTATGTTTTTAATAAAATCTTCATATTTTGTGTGATTCACTTATATTATGCTTCGTTCATTCGAATTGATATATGCGCAATATTGATTTGAAGTTTATTTTTCATCCGGGAAATCGAGAGATTCATGGTGAAATAGAACCTATATAAGTGAAAAGAGTTGCATGCAATCCTAGATATGGGACGACATAAATCTTCTCGGATTAGGGTCAAACCTAATATGGGAATTTACAAATCGTTATAATGTTGTCTTGGGGGTTTTAACTAGAAAGAGATTTCGGTTAATCAACTTGAGATTAGAAGTTTTTCGCCTTGAGAAAGGTTTAACTTAAATTGGGAATTTCTACGGTCCACAAGACATGAGATTTTATTAAAAGAGGTTGGTTTTTGCTTAAGGGCTTACGGTTGTATTTTTAACTTGTAAAATCACAAAAACATTCTAGAGGGATTTACATTCAAACACATTTCTATCTCTTGATTTCTTATTTTACAAATCTTCCTTTATTTTTACAATTTATAATTTGTTTTCCTTTTTCATCAAACAAAAACTCGAAAATTGTTAGATTAAATAACAAAAAGACGGTAATTATTAGTACTTACAATCCTCGTGGGAATGACACTCGGTACTCAATAATCTATACTATAAAACGATAGGTGCACTTGCTACGGTTTTAAAGGTAGCTTTTGAGCCATCAAGTTTTGGCGCCGTTCTGCGGGATTGTAATATTAAGAACGCTTTATTTTTGTTAATTTAATCATTCTTTTTTACCATTATCTTTCTTTTTATCTATCTTTGTAAGTCTTGGTTTATACTTATCCTCTTTATTTATCGCGAAAGTGCATGCCTCTCGTCGTCGAGGCGGGGAAGTGCGAAATCGCCGATAGTAACACGGAGGAAAGCATTAATACTGACTACGAGGAGGATATAGACGAAATCAAAGATTTTGCTATGGCGGATGAACAAAGAATATGCGATTACGCCAAGCCATCCATGGATGGCACGACGTCAAACATTGTAAGGCCCATTGTTGCCGCCAACAATTTTGAAATTAAACCCAACGTTATTCAAATGGTGCAACATCTTGTCCAATTTGACGGTCTACCGATGAAGATCCCAATAATCACATCGCGAATTTTCTTGAAATTTGCGACACTTTCAAAATCAACGGGGTCTCCGATGATGCCATCCGCCTGTTATTCCCATTCTCTCTTCTGGGGGCGAGCAAAACAGTGGTTAAATACTTTACCAAAAGGAACGATTACAACATGGAATATTATGGCGAAAAAATTCCTTTTGAAGTATTTCCCACCGGCAAAGAAGACCGCAAGATTAAGGAACGAAATCTCTTCATTTACTCAAGCAGACGATGAAACTTTATACGATACTTGGGAGAGATTTAAGGAATTATTGCGAAAGTGCCCACACCATGGCCTACCTATTTGGATGCAAGTCCAAACATTTTATAATGGGCTACTTTCGCAACAAGACAAATGATCGATCAATGGCGGGAACTCTTAATAATAAAACGCCGGAAGCCGCTCGAGGATTTGATCGAGGAATGGCCATGAACGGCTACCAATGGCAATCCATACGAGGTAAAACTAACAGTGTCTTTGGTGTGTATAATGCGAATCAGGTAGTTACGCTTCGCCGCACAGTCGAAGCGTTAACCCAAAAGATTGATGATTTGGCAATTCCTAAACCACCACCACCGCATGTTTTATCTTGTGAAACTTGCGAGGATCGCATAATCATCGATTGTCCACATACAATTCCTCACGCCGAACATGCTAATTACGTTGGGAATCAAGGCGAAATTACCCAAGTAATCCTTACAAAGAACACATATAATCCTGGGTGGCGACAACATCCTAATTTTGGTTGGGGAAATCAAGGCCAACCACGACCTAATCCCAATCCCGATCTACACACGTCTCTCGGTTTCACCAAATCAAGGTAAGCTTAACTTGGAAGATCTTATAACAAAGTTTGTGCAATCAACATATACCCGATTCCGGTGGTGGAAACATCCTTGAGAAATCAAGAGGCATCTATCCATAACTGAAAACCAAATAGGCGGATTGCGAAGATGATTTCCGAAAGGCCACAAGGTAGTTTGCTTGGGTAATCTTGAGCCAAACCCAAGAGAGCACGTAAAGGCAATCACCATCGTTTTCCACATGAGCATGATTATGCCAATGCCGCCATGCAAAATCGTGGAGGATGACATGCCCAAAGAAAATCTCATGAAAAAGGAGGTTGCGGAATACAAACCCAAGATCCTTACAGGAGTCTAATCAAGAGATAGAAGGGAGGACAAATTTGGTAAGTACCTTGATTCTTTCAAACAATTACATGCCAATATTCCATTTGTTGACCCTCCTTCAAAGCATGTTAGGGATCTTAATGACATCATTCCTAGTGAAAATAAGCTCAACAAATTATCAAATGTGCAATTGAATGATAAATGTCCTTCCAATGAACTACCACAAAAATTTAATGATCCGGAAGTTTTATTATCCCTTGCACAATTGATGGTTTACCTGTTGATAGGGCACTAGCCGACTTGGGAGCTAGTATCAACGTGATGTCTTATGAAACATTCAAGCATGCGGGATTAGGTGAACCTAAACCTATTAGGATGGACATTCAATTAGCCGATAAATCGATTAAACATCCTAGAGGTATTATTAATGATGTGTTAGTCAAGATTGATAAATTCATGTTCCCGATTGATTTTGTTATTCTTGACATGCATGATGATATTAATGTTCCTCTAATTCTTGGGCGTCCTTTCTTGGCTACGGCGAAATCTATCATTGATGTGCATGAGGAAAATTAACTTTGAGAGTAGGGGATGAACAAGTAATTTTTAAAATTCATGTTGATATTGATAAGGATACTACTTGTTCTTTTGTCGATTCAATTCCTTTGCATGATGAGAAACTCTTGGAGAAAAGTGTTGTTCAAAGTCCATGTTGGAAGCTTATGCCCAAAAAGGGGACCGAAAAGGTCGAAATGCACATTTTGAAGCTTGAGGTTGGGGGTAGTTTTCCTAAACACCAAAGGGATTTTCATAAGTTTGAAGCTCCACCCGACTAATCTTCACATTTAGGTGAGTTAGTCCAAATTATACGACTTTAAGAAGCGCTACCCGGGAGGCAACCCGATGTTTGTGTGCAATTGTTTTCATTCATTTTTATTTTATTTTATTTTATTTTCTTTCAAAATAATCACAAGTCCTTAGAGTCATTTTCAAATCAAAAAAAAAAAAAAAAAACTCTTGAACATCTTCTTGGTTGTCCTAATTGGGAATATTTGAGATTTCACGGTATTCGAGTTGTGTGTTGCTTAACTTTAATTAGGTATGAAGATGTCGTTGAAGGTCCCGTACCAAAACAACCCAATGGTCGCTCAACACCGATTCCACTATTGTAGTAAGGTCGTATTTTTCTTTTTCCACTTCTTTTATATCATTCTAGTTTCTTTGCTTTTTTTTTTTTGAGTGTGTTGTGTGTGTTTGTCCATTTCTTTCTTTCACATTGAGGACAATGTGAATCATAAAGTTGGAGGTGGGTACAATAACATTTTCGGAATGCTTGTATGCTTGTTTGTAAGATGTGATTTTTATTTTTTTTATTTTTTTTTTACCAAATTGAATGTTTGCTAGTCAATAACTTAGCCCAATTATACCTACATTAACTTGTTAATTTGTGTTTTCAATGTGAAGCAATTGATTGTCTAGGATAGATTGACGTGGATGCAGGCAAAATTTTGATGAGATTTCTAACACCATAAATACTTGATGTGTTAAGGCATATATACGATACCTAGCGCTATGAACGCGTCGAGAACTCGTGATTTAATAGTGGTTAACGAGTTGTTAAACCAAGCTTGCGAATAATGAAAAAAAAAAAAAAAAAAAAAAAAACGGACCAATCGAGATTATACTCCTCTATTTGTTGTTGCTTAGTAACTAGGAGCATTCATGAGCCCCATGTTTGTCTTTCACGTAAAACGGCGACACAAATATGAGTATGGGAAACCACCTAGGAGTGTTTGAACAAATTCAAAATATAAACCTAGTGGAAGCATGTCTCGAAAGGTCCCAAAAAAAAAAAAAAAAAACGAAAAAAAAAAGGAGAATGAATACTCCTTGACTTCTCATTCCAATAAAGTTCAAGAAGCTTGGTTATATGACTAGTAGGCTAACTACAATGATCTATTGAATTCTTGTATTTTCATGGCGTTATTGAATTGAAGTTGTTCATAACTATCAGTATTTGTGGAGTGATGATTTCAAGTCCGAATAATGCCCTTACGATATTACTGATCTTTCTTGACAGTCGATCGCTTTACAAAACTATGTTTTTACTTAATGGTTAATTCAGGTTGAGAAGGCCAAGAACTTGACTGCTTATGTTCAATATGTTGAAAAAAAAATCATCTTTGTATGTTGTGATTTATTGAATCCCTCTTTTTGATATAATGTTTTGCTTGAGGACAAGCAAAGTTCAAAGTTGGAGGTGGTTTGATAAGGGTCTTTTTATGCATGTTTTATGTGTATATTTGAGTAGAATTCGAGTTATTTTATTGTTAGTTTTGTAAATTTTTGATTGTACATAGTTCATATTACTCCGAGGTGATTTTATTGATGTAGATTGACCATTCGGGGCTAATTTTGGTGAATTTCGGACCATGGATTCATGTCAAAACATACCGGGGAGTTTAAGGATGCAAAAACGCTCGAAATTCCAAGCCAAACGCGTCATTTCGGGCCTTTTGGTCCAACACGGGCAGGGTGTCGGGCAACACGGCCGTGTTCACGAGCCAAAAACTCGAAATTTTTGCACAAAACCTCCAACACGGCCTGGCCGTGTTCCCCTAACACGGCCGTGTCGAACACGCCGGCCGTGTTGGGAAGCACGGCCATGTCGGTGAGTCCTGTGTGATAAAACAAAGACGGCCGGCCGTGTCGGGCGACACGGGCGTGTCCGGGACCTCTTTTTGCAACTTTTCTTTGCGGAATTTGGGGAAAACTCACCAACCAACCCATTTTGGCCACTTTTGTACACTTTTAACACCCTATTTTGCTGAAACATGTCTCCATGTCCCCTCCCTCATCACTTGAATACAAGAATTCACCAACCAACAAGGAAAATGGGGGTGATTGTTTAATAAAAGAGAGTACTATCAATGTATTGGTTGCCTATAAAAGCCAAGGGTTGAAATTGGGAGATTCATTCATTAGATACTCAGGAAATATTCATTGTATTCATTTCATTAAGTAGAATTGGGATCAAGGGGTCTTGGAGGAGAAAGTTTGGGGCAATATTGGAGAAGAAGGCTTGGAGCAACATCATCAATCAAGAAAGAAGTCAATTGAGATTTTGAGAAAGATAAGTACACCATGTCTACAATACTTAAATCTTCTTGTGTAATTTATTTTTTGGTCAAAATCATGTGTAGCTAAACTCCTAGTGTTTGAATGTAATGAACTCTAGAATGGATTTGTGATTAAGGTGTGTATGTTTTTAATAAAATCTTCATATTTTGTGTGATTCACTTATATTATGCTTCGTTCATTCGAATTGATATATGCGCAATATTGATTTGAAGTTTATTTTTCATCCGGAAATCGAGATTCATGGTGAAATAGAACCTATATAAGTGAAAAGAGTTGCATGCAATCCTAGATATGGGGCGACATAAATCTTCCGGATTAGGGTCAAACCTAATATGGGAATTCACAAATCGTTATAATCTTTGTCTTGGGGGTTTTAACTAGAAAGAGATTTCAGTTAATCAACTTGAGATTAGAAGTTTTTCGCCTTGAGAAAGGGTTTAACTTAAATTGGGAATTTCTACGGTCCACAAGACATGAGATTTTATTAAAAGAGGTTGGTTTTTGCTTAAGGGCTTACAGTTGTATTTTTAACTTGTAAAATCACAAAAACATTCTAGAGGGATTTACATTCAAACACATTTCTATCTCTTGATTTCTTATTTTACAAATCTTCATTTATTTTTACAATTTATAATTTGTTTTCCTTTTTCATCAAACAAAAACTCTGAAAATTGTTAGATTAAATAACAAAAAGACGGTAATTATTAGTACTTACAATCCTCGTGGGAATGACACTCGGTACTCAATAATCTATACTATAAAACGATAGGTGCACTTGCCTACGGTTTTAAAGGTAGCTTTTGAGCCATCATATATATATATATATATATATTAAAGTTGGCGGGTCAGCCTCGTTAACCTGCAGGCTATAGCCTTAATGGGCTTCGGGCTAAATGGTACAGGCCAAAAAAGACCTTAATTTAAAATGCCCAAATAATTGACCCTAACCCTCTTTTTTCCGACTTAAACGGGCCGGCCTATAAGCTACGGCCCTTTTAACATCTCTACTTTTGGCTATCAAAGTGTGTGACTTTTGAAAGATTACTTGTGCCTATTAATATTGGTTGTAATCCAAATTTTATTGGACGGTTTTATCATCCCACTACTCATTTAATTTGTTGTATTTGATCGAGAATATTAGGGCGCGATTGGATATGTTTTCATTTTTAAAAAATCTATTTTGCTAGAGAATAGTGGTAAAAAATAATTTGGAAGAAAAAAGTTGGATTTTGAGAGTGATTGGATGTGAGATGAAAAAGTAATGATGAAAGTTGATTTGATTTAAAATTAGTAAAATAATGATGAATATGATTGGTAGTTGGAAATTTGTGAGTAGGTGAATAGTGAAATTTGTGGGAGAATGTGTAATAATGATAGTTTTTTTTTTAAAAATGTGTAGATGTGATTGATAAGAGAAAAAATGAGAGAAAATGAAAGTGAGAGAATAATATATTTTCTGAAAACTTTCATAAACAATCGCATGTTTGGTAAAAAAAATTTTCCAACGGAATGAAAAATGGAATCTCATTGACATCCAGTCGCGCCCTTACAGTTTTTGTATATTCATTTATAGTTTTACGATTTTCCCTCTTGTGTTTGGCTAAACTTATTTAAAAGATCTTATAAGCTCCTACATCTTATAAGTTGCTTTTAGAGCTTATAAGATGTTAGAATCTTATTAAGAATAAGTTGTTGATGTATTTAGATAAAATAAGACAATGTAGCTTTTAAAATGTCCATAATGACAAATTTTGTATTTGAAATAGTCAAAATTAAAGGAGGTTGTTGTAATGGGGTTCCCTACTTTTCTAAAAACAATTTATAAGCTCCTGACATCTTATTTTGGAAGCTTATAAGATATTTTTCTAAAAATATTACCAAACGAATTTAAATTGTTTATAAGCTCTCAAACATCCTATAACATATTTTAAAGAGTACTATTATAAGCTCGGCCAAACACTTCTAGGGCCTAAGCCTAGGGGTGATCACGGTGCGGTTTTACGGTTTTTTGAGTAAATTTCAAACCGAATTGCTATATGCGGTTCGGTTAAATAAAATTTTCAAATCGCGGTTTTATGAAGTAAAACCGAAGGTGCGGTTTAAAGCGGTGGCGGGCGGTAGCGGGCGGTTTTGCGGTTTTAATTAACAAAAAATTATATAATTGATAAATTAATATAATTTTGTTATGATCTTTTAAAGAAAAAGTCAAAGAAAAATATTATAATTGAAAAGTGATTTTTTTCTAAACAAGGTGTATTTTTGTGAATGAAATGCACATTTCAATATCTTTTATTTCAGTTACTTCAATATATATTGCAATGCAATGTAATATTGTTCTATTTTAATTCAAAATATAATGCATTGTAACAATATTAAAAGAATTTAAAATGCATTATAATTTAGTATACAAAATATGAATCTAATTATATCATTCATAAAATTAGTGCTTAATATATCTATTGTCTAACTATTTAACTAAAGACTAAAGAACAATATTTTATTTTACCCTAAATTATAGAGGTGCGGTGCGGTGCGGTTTTGGCGGTTTTTCAAAACCTAAAACCATAACCACACCAACAATGCGGTGCGGTTTCTATCTAATATTTTGAATCGCGGTTTTGGTCATAAATTATAATGAACGGTGCGGCTTGGTGCGGTTCGGGCGGTCCGGGCGGTTTTTTAAAATTTATGATCACCCCTACCTAAGCCGATGCAAAATGGAAATTTTATATTTCATTATTCGTTTAGCTACCCAATTAGGCAATGAGTCTTGAATGTTTCGGATTTGGAAAAAGGAAAAAGGAAAATGAAATTATTAGTATATCTTTATTTTTCTGTTAAAGATATAGAATTATTTTTATACAATTTTCATATTGTTCCATTCCACTTTATGGGACATTTAACTGCTCAATGACTCAATTAGTCTTGGAGAAAAATATAATCTTTTTTTTTTCTGTTATAAAATAACATGGAATTACTGAATTAGCTTTTTTTCCTTTTATTTTACAAATAATATATGTTTTTATTTGTTTCGGGATATATGAAGATCAATGTGGGTTAGAAATAAAAAAGAATTTAACCGTAATGGAACAATATTTAGAATGCAAAAAACAAATTAAATGATCGATAGTCATCTATACTACACACACAATATATATATATATATATATATATATATATATATATATATATATATATATAGGGGAGGATCAAGTAAGACAATGTCTCTAGGTGAGACACAATGGACTAATCTCAACCATCCCCACTATTAATCAATGGGTATGATTTAATGGATAAAAAATATATTAAAATATTAATTTAATCAATATAAGGGTAGTAGGGTAAAATAACATAACAAGTTAGTTACAAAAATGGAATCAAATCTCTTTCTCTCTCATACATCTCCCAATTTCCCCAATCTCACGTCTCTCTCCTTCTCTCTCTCTCTCTCATCCCTCCATTAACGCAAATAAAGAAAAAAAAAACTGAAGAACTCGAAAATTACAGTTCATGAAAATTACTGAGAGAAAAAACAAGAAAAATCGGTGCAATATTACGGAGAAAAAAAGCGGTGAGTTCGAAAATTAAATATGCAACAAAACTCAACTAAATATGCATTATCTGAAAACTATCTATGCAACATAAAAAAACTAATATGTAGTACAGTATATCCAACTATGCAAGACGTCATAAACTATGCAACAAAATCAACTAACTATGTAATATCTAGAAACTATCTATGCATTGTGGAATAACTAAATATGCGATACATTATGTAACATCCCATTTTTATAATTTCCAAAAGCAACATCCCATTTTCATAACTAAATATACATTATATTGAACCAATTTATGCAAAGTAGTATAACTACATATGCGATGCGTTATATTCAATTATATCTTGTTTTTAAAAAACAAGTGCCAATAAAATAACTAAATATGCATTATTTGATGTCTAATTATGCGAGAAGAACCCTAACTATCTTTGAAAATAAAAATATTTGGAAAAAAAAACAAGTTCCTTAAATTCCGCCAAAAAATCCGTGAGTCAATTTCACCCATAAAATCCATTTGGACCACTAATTTGAATTACAAAATTACAATCTTACCCTTAAAATCAGCGAAAATTAGGAAATAATTAAAAACTGAATTAATCACATCCCTTCGTTTTTTAAGATCAATGGGTAAGATGAGTCCATCTGTCTCACCTAGGGAGGGTGGTCTCATTTGAACCAAATCCTATATATATATATATGTAGGGGGAGGATCAAGTGAGACCATGTCTCTAGGTGAGACACAATGGACTAATCTCAACCATCCTCCACTATTAATCAATGGGTATGATTTAATAGATAAAACATATATTAAAATATTAATTTAATCAATATAAGGGTAGTATGGTAAAATAACATAACAAGTTAGTTACAAAAATAGAATCAAATCTCTTTATCTCTCATACATCTCCCAATTTTCCTAATCTCACGTCTCTCTCTCTCTCTCTCTCTCTCTCTCTCTCTCTCTCTCTCATTCCTCCATTAACGCAAATAAAGAAAACTGTGAAGAACTCGAAAATTATAGTTCATGAAAATTACAGAGAAAAAACAAGAAAAATCGGTGCAATATTACAGAGAAATAACGAACAGTGAGTTCGAAAACTAAATATGCAACAAAACTCAACTAAATATGCATTATCTGAAAACTATCTATGCAGCGTAAAAAAACTAATATGTAGTACAATATATCCAACTATGCAAGACGTCATAAACTATGCAACAAAATCAACTAACTATGTATTATCTAGAAACTATCTATGCATTGTAGAATAACTAAATATGCAGTACATTATGTAACATCCCATTTTTATAATTTCCAAAGGCAACATCCCATTTTCATAACTAAATATACATTATATTGAACCTATTTATGCGAAAGTAGTATAACTACATATGCGATGACGTTATATTCAATTATGTCTTATTTTTGTAAAACAAAGCCAACAAAATAACTAAATATGCATTATTTGATGTCTAATTATGCAGTAGAAGAACCCTAACTATGCTGTAAAATAAAAATATTTGGAAAGAAACCATGTTCCTTAAATTCCGCCATAAAATTCGGCAGTGTCAATTTCAGCCCATAAAATTCGCTGGGACCACTAATTTGAACCATAAAATCCGCTGGGACCACTAATTTGAATTATAAAATTACAATTTTACCCTTAAAATCAGCGAAAATTAGGAAATAATTAAAAAAACTGAATTAATCACATCCCTTCATTTTTTAAGATCAATGGGTAAGGTGAGTCCACATTTGTCTCATCTAGGGAGGGTGGTCTCATTTGAACCAAATCCTATATATGTATATATATATATAGGGAGAGGATCATGTGAGACCACCCTCCTAGGTTAGTTCATAAGACCGAATCTAGACCATCCAAATAGTAAATCAATGGCCAAGATACATTACAATCTATACAAGTTTTCGTAACTAATTATACAATAGAAAGGGTAAAATTGGAATCCATAAAATCGAGACATGGTAACCTCATCCTCTACATTATAGGGGTGATCTTATTGATCACGTCCCCCATAAATCACGTCCCATAATCAAGCAATTCACCCTTCCTTTTTCTCCCTTCCCATTCGAACCTGCAAATTATTCAAATATGGCAACAGAATCATGCAACAATTAATGAAAAGTATACAATTACACTAAACTAACTATACATTAAAACATTACTAAGTATACATAAACAATTAACTAAGTATACAATTACACTAAACTATCTGTACATTAAAACATTACTAAGTATGCATAAACATTTAACTAAGTATACAATTACATTGAACTAACTATACATTAAAATATTACACAATTTCACTGAATTACTTATATAACTAAGTATACAATTCCATTGAACTAAGTATACAAATCCACAGAACTAAGTATACAAATTCACTAAACTACTTATATAACTAAGAATACGATTCCATTTGAACCAAGTATACAAATCCACCTGAACTAAATATACAATAAAACATGACTAAGTATACAAGTCCACTTTGAACTAAGTATACAATAAAATGATTGTTTCACAAATATGGCGGAAAAGAAGTATCAATTTTGAAAAAAATGCTTGAAATTGATTATTTTTCCTCCCTAAAAATCGGGTAAATGAAAAGGTAGGATTATGTTTCCTTAAAAATAGCTAATAACTCGATTAATAAAATGATTAAATATAAAAGTACAATCATACCACTTATAACCCAAAAATAACAGAAGAGATCTACACCATCAAAAATTTAAATCAAGGGTTCATAGGTGTTCTTATGGACTAACCTAAAGGGGTTGGTCTCATTTGAACCAATCCCTATATATATATATATATATATGAATATGATCATATGTGGCAAGGGTCTTACCATGTGGCGGTGTGGATCAATCTAAGCCACTATCTTGTTTAATCCTAAGGCCCTTGTTTTTTTGAATTTTTTTTATATTCAACTCAGCCCATTTAAGGGCATAATGGGAATTTTGTACACATAATCATATATTCATTTTTGGTAACTCCCTCATAATCCCCCTTTTTGGGATTTCATTCAATCGGTTCCTACTTTCTTGCAATCTCAGTTTTCACAAAAAATCAAAACCTTCTTTTCCTCTCTTTTTTCTTCACTTTTCCAACCCACCGTTTTCTTCTTTCTCCTCCATTTCTATCTTGCTAGTTGAGAACAAGAATCTTGTGTCGGTTTTGAAGATTTTCGTGTTCCATTCCGACATCAAAGTCTTAAAACGACCTTGGTAGTATTGTAAAGGTCGGTTTTTTTTGTTCTATTTTTTTCCAATTTTTTGAGTGTACTTTTTTGTAGTAAGGGTTTATCCTTCATTTTTTCTTCATTTTTCGTCGAATCATGATGATTTTTTCTGGGTTTTGGGTGTTAGTTGCAGTATGTAGAGCACACATTTTTTATTTATTTATTTTGAATCTCCTAGGGTTTTATTCATCGATTTTATATAATCTCTCTTTTTTCTTGCTTTTGGAAATATTTGTTGTGCAAAATGTGGCAGATTTTGGGAGAGATATTTTTGTATTAAATTAGATAAAAATGATGTATATTTAGGTAATCATTCCTTTTTTATTTGGTGTAAATTTGTGTAAGTATATCGTTTAGTACTTTTGGTATAACCCTTCCACTAAATTAGCTCTTTTTTTGTGTTTCTATTTGCTGAACCACCCTGTTATTTTGGTGTAGATTATCCCTAGAATGATATATGTTTTCCTACCTTTCGTATATAAATAAATAGGTTTTGGTATTTTTGTATGACCACTGCACAAAAAAAAGGTAATGTATATATGTATTGGTGTACATTTAGTATTGTTATAATATCATGAATATGTGTTTTGATGCATTGTTTAAGTGTGGCAATTTGTATAGAATGGACATACAAATGATGTTTAAATAGTTTCGTATACAGTTAGAGTACATTTAGTGCACAATTAGTTTAGATGTTGTATTCTCTTTGCTACATTGCAGAATTAGTATAGTTCATGTACATAGTGTAATATTTTCACAAATGTTTCTCAATTCCCGAGTTCAATAGCACGAGAAAACAGGAAGAGACATGCATCTTCGGGAAAGGCGAGGGTGCGCGTGATGTTAATCAGGTCCAAGACCGCAAAATGCGCTTTGAAAGCTTGATGCCCAAACGAGGACAAGATTCGTGCCTAATGTTTTATCGGGCGCATTGGTTCATCTCAACAATTTTCGACTAAGAGTCAGTAATTGAAATGGGCTTGGTAGTTTGTGGGGTATAAACGTTGAAGAATTACCGGGGAGGTTAATTTATTGGTTGGTAGAAAAGAGAACATTAGGTGTAATTGCTGATAGTTTTGGTGTATACACGTTTAATAAATGAGTCCCTATTGTTTTTTACGCAGTTGTTTAATGAACTGTGTCAATGCATAATTTATAAGCAATTTTTGTACTGTAGTACTTTAATTGCTGATAGTTTTTGGATTTCAATGTGATTGGTTAAAAACTTAAAACTCAATTTATATTATAAACATACAATTAACGTTGTGTTGGTATACGATTAGTAATCTTTTGGCAGACATATAGATTTAAAATTGAGAACGGTATTAAAATACCAAAAAACATGAACACAGGACAAGTTGGCTCATAATCACTGATGACGTTGTGTATAATTAACAATAAACAGGCACTCATGTAACAATTACACACTCAAAACATTTATGCTTTAGGTCAAGTTTTTTTATTTAATTTTCAAAATATACAATAGTTTCAGTATTGTCATACAACATTCTAAATTAAACATCTAACAATGCACTACTGAATGTTTATATTATCACCAAATATTAGTCATGTGTATACCAAAGTATGATTTTATGGTACTGTAATGGAATTATTTGTACACCATAATTTTTTTGATTATAAAACACCGAAGTATGCATATATATGTTTGATATATGTTTTTATCTTAATTTTGATGATTTTATTTTTACACCAAAACAATGTTTTTAATTGTTGTCCAAATACTCCTAAATGATTTAAAATGGTTTTAATATTTTTTTTAGTATTTCTTCAAGTTTTACTTTAGATAAAATTGGACAACACTTCTAATGATTTTATGTTTATAAATTTTCACTTCAAAACAAGGTTCTAAATGTTGTCTAAATACTCCCAATTGGTTTAAAATGTTTTTAACATATTTTCGGAGTATTTCTTGAGTTTCATTTTCGATAAAAATTGGACAACATTTACTGTCTCGAGGTCGACCGGTCGCCTATAGGGCAACCCGCACTGAAGATGTTTTGGAACAAAAAATGAGACGGAAGTGAAAAACGGTCGGTCGACGGCCGCCATCGGGTCGACCGGACTGAACGTTCTTCTCCGAAAAAACAATTTTTCTCAACAAAACACTTAGGGGGACTTGAGACAAGGGTCGACCGGTCGAAGCTATGTCGACCATTGGTCGCCTGTTGTAATTTTCAATGTGTTATTCAAATCTCTTATTTGTGCGCGACCAAGTCATCTGCTTTAATGACAAAAAAATATGACCGTTTGACAGCAAACATATTTCCTTAAAATGTGGGATTGATTTCTAACAGCTATATTCTTGATTTTAATTGTATTTTTCTGTAGATTTTCAATTTCCAAGAGGAGCCTATGCTTGATCAATCATCTCCTATAAATAGAGGAAGTTTTGGAGCAACCAAAAACAACAATTGAGATACAACACAACAAGATACACTTCAAGCAAATATTTGTTCTTCATTGTTATTATTCTTGTTGTAATTTTGCCTAGCTTTTCACTTTCACATCCTTGAGGTCTAGGCTATTCTTGATTACACTTTGCACTCAAATTGTAATATTCATTATTGAGTTGTAATCTTGATTT
This sequence comes from Rehmannia glutinosa, assembly GCA_016081115.2. Lineage (NCBI taxonomy): Eukaryota > Viridiplantae > Streptophyta > Magnoliopsida > Lamiales > Orobanchaceae > Rehmannia > Rehmannia glutinosa. The sequence goes on from CM071928.1 coordinate 68,310,444, forward strand.
TTGGTTATCATTCAAACACAAGATATCCTTGTGAGTGTTCTTGTGGTAAGAGCACACTTGGATGATCTAGGTGATAGGTGCAAGAAGATTGTGGCGATCTTCTTATTGAGGTGTTGAAGAATTTGGTATTCTTCAAGATTGAAGATTGTGGAAATCTTCACAATGTGCCGTTGAAGGAAGATTGTGGTAATCTTCAACGGGAGATTGTGGTAATCTCCAAAGGTGGTGTTGAAGAAGAGTGTGGTGCTCTTCAAGGTGTTGTAAGTTGAATTTGTATTAATTTTGGTAATTAATAAATTTTTTTTTTCTTTTTTGAAATCCATCCCCCATATCTTTGGGGTGGTAGTAGATTAGGCCCTAGGTGGGTTGAACTACTATAAATCGACGCATGTTATTTACATTCCGCACCTTTATTATTGTGTTTGAGCATTTGGTTCGAAAAAGAGGGCTAAATCGAAAAGATGGAGATAATCTATTCACCCCCTCTAGATTATCGTGAGCGCTGGACTTACAAGTGGTATCGAGCCAAACTCTTTGGCAAGCTCGTTTCACATCGCGAGTGAAGAGGAACGATCGTCATTTACGCGAACGAGCTCACCTTACCGTACCTCCACCACCAAGCCACCACTATTTGATTCCAAAATTTTTACTTTTTGGAAAGAAAGAATGGAATGCTACTTACAAGGTTGCGGGTTCGACATTTGGAACACCGTCATAAATGGAGAATCCATTCCGATGAAAGATACACCACACACCTCAAAAGGCTTCAAAAAGCTCAATGATGAAGAGAAGAAAATCATCTCCTTAAACGGTAAAGCTCTCAATATTTTGTATTATTCATTTACTAATTTGGAATATGAACATATTGTAGGAATTCGATCGGCACATGAAGTATGGAAAAAATTAGAAGCCATCTATGGAGTATTTGCAAATGAAAGAAGTCAAACAAAAGCATCTACTTCTCAAGGGGATACAAGCTCAAATCTAAGGAACAAGTCTCTTACAACTTCCAACTATGAAGAAGTTGAATATTGTTTTATGGGCATCGAAGAAGAAAACGAGGTATGTCTTAAACCCTCTACTTCTTATGATATTGTGATTCAAAATGATTATAGTGATTTGCAAAATGATTTTGATGATCTTCAAAATGAATTCCAAAATTTACTTGTTAAGTACAAAAATTTGAAAAAGGAATTCAATATTTTGAAAAATGAAAAGGATAGCTTATTTACTTCCTATGAATCACTATCATGTGCTCACACCACCACACTTGACAAGGTTAGAAATCTTGAGAAACAAAATAGTACTCTTGTTGAGGATATTAATTGCATGAAAAAGGATTTATCTAAATCCAACTCGAGTCTGGATGAAATTGTTGATTGTTGTGATAATTCGAAACTATAACTTGATCATAAGTTTAATGTTGTCAATCATATGAAAAGGAATCAAGTCTCTAAGCATGTTGGTCATTATGCTCCTAGAATTATTACATGTTTCTATTGCGGTAAAAAGGGTCATACGGCTAATACTTGTTGGGCTAGACATAGCTCTAATCACTATTGGAGACCTAAAAGTCTCAAAGCTAATCCTAAAGGACCCAAACACTTGAGGGTACCACAAAATAATGCCATATTAGGTACCCGACGAAATAATGATCGAAGAAAATTTATACATTAAGATACATCAAATGACCGTTTCATTTGATCAAAGAAGGAGAAACTATTTTCGACAAAGCCAAATTCCAAGAAGAAGATATAATCAAAAGTGGGAAGAACACAATCTTTGGAAATGGCAAAAACATAATCAACAAGATGATTTTCAAAGAAGAAGAGACCATCAACAATGGGAAGGTAACAAACCTTGGAAATGGAATAATCAAAGAAGTCATCATCAACAAAGTGACTTCTCAAGGGGAAGATATCATCAACAATGGGAACGGCACAATCCATGGAAATGGCAAAATTGGTAACCCGTATCTCCCTTGTTAAATATGCATTTTTAATTTTTATGCATGCTTCTATTTATGCCTTAATTGCAAATGAGTTTTCTAGTATTTATTTTTAATTAAGGTCTTCAATATATATTTCTGCTTCTAAATTTTTTTTTAAAAGAAGACCTTATATGCATTTAATTAGACTTATGTGGTTTATTATCTCTTATGAATTCTTAGCATAAGCTCTTTTTGATATCTCCTATTACTTGCCTACACTTGTGCTTTTGTGCAAATTTTGTCTAAAAATTGTGTAGGATATATATCTCATATTCATTGGCTATTTCGTCATCAAGTTTCTTAAACTATCGAGGTACGTTCACTCGTATTTATCTTAGAGCTCGACATTATGTTTATGCACATATCTTTCAAGATATTTCATTTTAACCCCTTAAGTGCCCCTAAATGATTTTGCAAATATTTTCTTAAAAGGGCACTACTTGTTAAGTCTCGATTTTCTCGAATATATGTTTTCCCGAAACCCGTATTTGTTGGATATGGTCCAAAATTATCTTTTGCAAAGTTTCAAAAATTTTGGGGTGAAAAATCGAATTTTGGAAAATTCGGAAATGAAAATCGCACCAAAACCCGGTACCCGAGCAGTGCCGGTCGACCAGTCGGCCAGGTCGACTACCGATCGGCACCCGTCGGCCAAATCGGACCGAGGGTTATTTTAGACGGGCGATAAGTTTATATTGAAACAGGGGATCTTTGAGTTTCATTTCTTCTTCTCAAGATCATGAGCCCTAACTCATTCTCACTCCAAAATTCTCTCAAAATATCCCAATACTTCACATATTATTTCATCCTTAAGCTCATATCTATCATATTCATCTTGTTTTTCATGGCACCTCGTCAATTCACTGGGCATAAATCCTCAAAAGAGGAGAAGAAAGCAAAGGGGAGAATCTTCCTCCAACCCCCAACAGGATGATATTCCACAAGGAGATAATCAAAACCGAAACTACGGAAGAGGAGATTGTCGAATTAAGAGTGGGGTTTCAAAATCGAGCATTCATTGGGACTCTAGTAAGTTATCACTTCTTTCGAGCCTCCTCTCTGTGAGCTAATAAATTTCGATTTCTAAATAAACTTGCGGAGGAGCATTATGAGAATATTAGATTGAATGATAAGAAAATTGCGTGCACTCGTATGGTTCGATTTCAAGCATTTCATGATGAATTTCCGGATATTAGGGCTTACTTTGAAATTCAAGGATGGGTTTCACTTTGGGATAATCCGTGTTTGCATTATGATGACGAGCTTATAAAACTTTTCTATGCAAATATGTGGATTGTTGATGCTACGGTAGATAATCCGTTGGAACTTCACTCATTTGTTAATGGTAGGCATTTTCATGGACATTGGCGATATTTGTAATCACTTTAATGTGCCGAATTATGGAGTGGTTAATGTGGATTGCACACATTGGGATGATAATCTTTTTGAGTCTCACTAGATGAGGTAAAAACATTTTTAGGAGTATATCCCGGTGACATACTCGGCAATGCCGCCAAATTATCGGATTATATCTATTATTTGCTCCTATTGTGTTTGTGGGAAGGAAATAAAACTTCCGAGTAATCTCGAACTCTTTCTCACCTATAAGATTGTTCAAGGAGAAAGAGTAAATTATGGGGCAATTTTTGTGTATTGTTTGTCGGAATCTAGAAAGCTTACCAAGAAAAAATATACTTTGGGTAATTTGATTTGCCGACTATTGTACTTATCGGGATACCGGAAAATGAAATGAATACCGAAATTCGTCACAATGATTTTGATAATGCCAACATTCTACAAATGGTAAGAATGCGACGACATTTACCACGGGTTTCCACCAAAGCCGCTAGGGGACGTGCCCGACATCAACAACAACCTCGGGATGATTTCTTTAATGACAATGAGGTTGAAAATATCGGAAGAGGTAATATTGATGAACAAGGAGATGAGGAAGAAGAGAATGTGGGGGATGAAGAAGAGGAACAAGAAGTTGGGGAGGAAGAAAATGAAGGAAACGAGGAAGAAGATGAAAACGAGCAAGATGTTGAAGATTTAAGTCTCAAAGAGAGAATGGACAAAGTGGAAAGAGATACATTTAGAGACGTAGCCTCTCTTAGAAAAGAGCTCCGGGTTGTGAAGAAAGAAAATTCTAGTTTGAAAAAGTCAATCGGCAAATTGAAGAAATTCATCAAAGATCTTATCCCCGGAACTTGCTTCTCTTCGGACGAGGATTGATGTCCCCACCCCTTTTACTATTCTTGCATTCTCTTTCATGTTACTTTGTACTTCTATGAACTTTTTGTAAAACTCTTTTGGACAAATGAGATTTGCTTGTTTCTTGAAAGGGTTAAAATTACAAGTTGATAATGACTTGTGGATGATCATGGTATTACTGGAGTATTTGATGGTAAAAATACTCTAATTTAGCATTGGTATGAAGTACTTGATGGTAAAAGTGCTTCTTTCTAATTTTTGCTTAAATGCATTTGAGATGCTTTAATTATTTTGCTTAGATGGATATTTTGGGACATTTGTAATGTCTAATATGCATTGTTTGATGCTTGACATGTATCTCTTAATGGCTCTTTATTTTTGCTTGATGGCATTGGTAATGCCTTGATCTCTCTTTGGCTAAATTATCTCAATTGGGTTGAACCCTTGAGAATTTACTTTGTTTATGCCTATTATTTGTTGGATATTTGTTGAAAATTGCTTTTGGTGATGGTATGAATAACTTGGCTTGATTTCATTTACAAGGGCTATATATATCTTTTTCAATTTTTTGACGCCCGCCAAGTGTTCGTTATAATGCTTCAATAAAAATCTCATCACATACATGAATCTCTTATGTTCAATGTCTTAAAATCTTTTTGAGATCATGTTTTTGGCTAACTAATGAGCTTTTGGATTTCCTATGATACATTTCTCTCATTTTCCGTTGGATTCCAAGCTTAATTATTTCATGGTTGATAAAACAAATTGTTGGCGCACTTTGATAAACTTGAATGATGTTTTTATCATCCTAACATTCTTTTTGATGATTCCAAAGGGGGAGAAACAGGAAATTGGCTCATTAGCTCAAAGAAGCTAATAAAAGTTTGTTATAAAAGTTATAAGCTATGGCTCATAAAAGCCATATGTTGTGATTTATTTTTAGTCCTATTGTTGCTTGATGGACTTATATAATTGATTAATGATGACAGGGGGAGCTTTTAAACTCTTGAACAAATTGTAAAAAGCTAAAGCTTTTAGCTTATGGATAATCGCTTTTACATTATTATTGATGTGCTTGTTGATAGGGGGAGCTTGTGCACTGAATATATTTACTCCCCTACTTGGTTGCTTTTATATTTTGGAAATTTTGGTTGCTTCCAAACGGTTAAATGTTTTTACCGGAAAATCATTTCTAAAATTGTTCTCCTAGTTTGTGTAAAAATTGTTTTGGTTTGTAATCATCAAAAAAGGGGAGATTGTTTGATATATGTTTTTATCTTAATTTTGATGATTTTATTTTTACACCAAAACAATGTTTTTAATTGTTGTCCAAATACTCCTAAATGATTTAAAATGGTTTTAATATTTTTCGGAGTATTTCTTCAAGTTTTACTTTAGATAAAATTGGACAACACATCTAATGATTTTATGTTTATAAATTTTCACTTCAAAACAAGGTCCCTAAATGTTGTCTAAATACTCCCAATTGGTTTAAAATGTTTTAACATATTTTGGAGTATTTCTTGAGTTTCATTTTCGATAAAAATTGGACAACATTTGCTCTCGAGGTCGACCGTGAATTATAGGGGCAACCGTGACCTCTGAAGATGTTTTTGGAACAAAAAATGAGACGGAAGTGAAAAACGGTCCGATCGGCCAAGTGCATGCTTCTGGCGTCGGCCGGTCGACGGTCGGCCGATGCATCTGGGTCGTCGGTGCACGAGCGTTATTCGAAGCAGAACAATTTTTTCTCAACAAAACACTTAGGGGACCGGTTGAGACAAGGGTCGATTAACCGGGTCGAAGAAGCCTATGTCGGCCATTAAGCCTGTTGTAATTTTCAATGTGTTATTCAAATCTCTTATTTGTCGCGACGATCAGCCTTGCTTTGATGAAAAAAATATGACCGTTTGACAAAAACATATTTCCTTAAAATGTGGGATTGATTTCTAACAGCTATATTCTTGATTTTAATTGTATTTTTCTCAGTAGATTTTCAATTCCCAAGAGGAGCCTATGCTTGATCAATCATCTCCTATAAATAGAGGAAGTTTTGGAGCAACCAAAAACAACAATTGAGATACAACACAATAAGATACACTTCAAGCAAATATTTGTTCTTCATTGTTATTATTCTTGTTGTAATTTTGCCTAGCTTTTCACTTTCACATCCTTGAGGTCTAGGCTATTCTTGATTACACTTTGCACTCAAATTGTAATATTCATTATTGAGTTGTAATCTTGATTTTTGGTTATCATTCAAACACAAGATATCCTTATGAGTGTTCTTGTGGTAAGAGCACACTTGGATGATCTAGGTGATAGGTGCAAGAAGATTGTTGTGATCTTCTTATTGAGGTGTTGAAGAATTTGATATTCTTCAAGATTGAAGATTGTAGAAATCTTCACAAGGTGCCGTTGAAGGAAGATTGTGGTAATCTTCAAAGGGAGATTGTGGTAATCTCCAAAGGTGGTGTTGAAGAAGAGTGTGGTGCTCTTGAAGGTGTTGTAAGTTGAATTTGTATTAATTTTGGTAATTAATAAATTTTTTTCTTTTTTGAAATCCATCCGGATATCTTTGGGGTGGTAGTAGATTAGGCCCTAGGTGGGTTGAATTACTATAAATCAACGCGTGTTATTTACATTCCACACCTTTATTATTGTGTTTGAGCATTTGGTTCGAAAAAGAGGGCTAAATCGAAAAGATGGAGATAATCTATTCACCCCCCCTCTAGATTATCGTAGCCGCTTGGACTTACAATATATACACCAAAATATGCTTCTAATGTACAATATTATGAATTTGGTGCAGTTTTATGTTATTCCTGTTTTTTATCGTGAATGTAGAGTGAAGAAGATTACAGAATCCGTTATTTTTGCCCCTAATTCAACGTTTCTGTTATGGAAAGCTGATAATCAATTTACTGTTATGGCAAGATTGCAATCAAGAAGATCCCTTGATTATAGGTTATTAATTATGGTATTTAATTATCCATTTTTTGTGGATTACAGAAATGCCCTTTTGGCATTAAAAATAATTATAAAATAGTATTTTGTAGGGCTAATCTAAACCATTGATTGTTTAGGATGTAGGGATGGGATCTGTCCACACTGCCACATGGTAAGAGGCTGCCACATGAGATCTCATCCCTATATATATATATATATATATATGGAGGGGATCCTGTGAGACCACCCTCCTAGGTAAGACTATATGACCAGATCTACACCATCAAAAAAATAAATCAATGGTTAAGATACGAACAAATATATACAACAATTCATATGAAAGTATACATTAGAAGGGGTAAAATAGGAATCCAAGAAACTAAATATGGTAACCGCCTTCTACAAATTAGGGACGTGATATGTTATTGATCATGTCCCATTAATCACGCGATTCACCTTTCCTTTCTCTCCCTTCCCATTCGAACCTGCAAATTATTCAAATATGGCAACAGAATCATGCAATAATTAATGAAAAGTATACAATTCCACTAAACTAACTATACATTAAAACATTACTAAGTATACATAAACAATTAACTAAGTATATAATTACACTAAAACTACCTGTACATTAAAACATTACTAAGTATACAGAAACATTTAACTAAGTATATACAATTACATTGAACTAACTATATGATTGATATGTGTTTTGCATGTATTTTGGGCTTAATTGTGGGTAGAATAAGTTGGTATGCATGCGTTATTTGAGTAAAATGGGCTATATTCTTGTAAAGTGGAAAAGGTATTACGCTTTACTCGTTTTGTGGGAATTAATCGATATTTGTAGCATTTTGGCTACAATTCAGAGCATTGCGGTAAAGGACCGCCAATAATAGAGCTAATGTATGATGTTTGGAGTTGAATCGAGAAGAAGTCAAACGAACCGGGCAAGAAACGAAAAGAAATAAAGCAGAATCAGCCTTAGCAGGGACGCACGGGCACGGCGTGCGCCTACTGCACGGCCCGTGCATCAACACCTGGGAAGAACAATGCCTACGGCATGGCGCACAGCCTGGTCGTGCCAGGACGCACGGCCCATGCGCCGTCTTAATGGAATCAAGTTCCTACGGCTTGACGCAGGGGCTGGTCGTGCACGAGGCGCACGACCCGTGCGTGTGTGCGGGAAAAAACATGGTTTGACAGATCTAATCGAGTTTTGACCCAAACGGAGTATAAATAGAGACGAGGCGGCCCCAAACAAAAACACACTGATATTTGCTCTAGAAAACAGAGAAAAGAGCAACCTTCTACCGGAGGATTCGAGAGATTGATCGAGGGTACAACCACACGCTTTAGGATTGAAGATAGATCGATAGATCATCGACATCCCTGAGTTTTCTCATTCCATAGTACCATTTACTTTCGATTAGTTAGATATGAACATGAATAATTTATCTATGAATTGTTTATCCCGTGTTTGGCTAAACATCTTGTGATTCCCGGGTTTGGGATTAGGTTAATGGATACTTTTGTTTGATGTTTAATTGCAATTGAAGTTATTATTTTCAAACTATATTCAAGTACTTTGTTTTATTTCTGGTTTTATCAAAAGGCCTTTGGTTTAACTTGTTTTGATGTATTGATTCATAATTCGAGAGATGAGTTTCAATACTAGATCTTTGAGTACTTGACATGAATATTTGCAAGATTGAGAAGTCTGTGAATATTTGTGAGGATTTATAATCTTTTGTGCTTTTGAGAGTTGTATATCTTTTGTTGAGTAGAGATGTTAGCACAGATAATCGAATCAATGTTTTTACATACATCTCGAGAGAGAGAGGGTAAAATACTTTCGTGATTGTCTTATAGGGAAGAATAATAATAACTTTGGCTGTGATTAATCTGATAACAAAGGGGGATATTAACTGAAACCATAACTCTGGAATCCATTCATCTCCTTGAGCCTGAAGTACTCGTTTCAAACCCAGAACTCAAGCCATTAACCGAACATCTCAAATATGCATTCCTTGGAGCAAATAACATGAATCTGGTAATCATATCATCCCTTTTAACTTTAGTTCAACTCGATAAATTGCTTAGGGTGTTGAGAAAACATAAGTCTGCTATAGGTTGGTCAATATCTGATTTAAAGGGCATAAGTCCATCGATTGTCATGCATAAAATTCGAATGGAAGATGTTCATAAACCTTCAGTGCAGAATCAAAGACGATTGAACCCTATAATGCAAGAGGTTGTTAGGAAAGAAGTTTTAAAATGGTTAGATGCTGGAATTGTGTATGCTATTTATGATAGTTCTTGGGTGAGTCCGGTACAAGTGGTACCAAAGAAAGGGGGGATGACTGTAGTTAGAAATGATAATGATGAATTAATTGCGACTAGGATAGTTACTGGGTGGCGTACATGCATTGATTATAGAAAATTAAATGATGCCACTCGTAAAGATCACTTTCCCCTCCCCTTTATTGATATGATGTTAGATCGCTTGGCGGGATTTGATTATTATTATTTTCTCGATGGTTATTACGGGTATAACCAGATCATCATTGCACCAGAAGACCAAGAGAAAATGACATTTACATGTCCCTATGGTACATTTGCATTCCGCAGAATGCCATTCAGACTATGTAATGCACCCGCGACTTTTCAGCGATGTATGATGGCTATATTCATGATTTTATTGAGAAAATAATGTAGGTTTTCATGGATGATTTTTCTGTATTTGGAGACTCTTTTGACCACTGTCTTGATAATCTTTCTCTAGTGTTACAGAGATGCGGAAAAACTAACCTTATTTTGAATTGGGAGAAGTGCCATTTTATGGTACGTGATGGCATTATATTAGGCCACCGAGTCTCTTCTACAGGTTTAGAAGTGGACAGAGCAAAGATTATAGCAATTGAGAAGCTCCCACCTTCAACAAATGAGAAGGCAATTCGAAGCTTCTTGGGGCACGCCGGATTCTATAGAAGGTTCATTCATGACTTTTCTAAAATCACCAAACCTTTGAGTCAGTTATTAGAAAAAGATATTGCTTTCAATTTTTTCGATGATTGTTTGCAGGCATTTGAGATTTTAAAGAAGGCGTTAGTGACATCACAAATTCTAGTAGTTCCAGATTGGAGTCAGCCCTTGGAGCTGATGTGCGATGCCAGTGATTTTGCAGTTGGGGCTGTTCTGGGTCAAAAAGGGATAAGTTGTTCAAAGCCATCTATTATGCAAGCAAAACATTAGATTGTGCCCAGCATAATTACACCACCACTGAGAAGGAAATGCTGGCAATTGTATTTGCATTCGATAAGTTCTGATCGTACTTGATTGGAACTAAGACGATAGTCCACACAGACCATGTGGCGATCAAATATTTATTCGACAAGAAGGATGCCAAACAAAGACTGATTTGGTGGATCCTTTTGTTGCAAGAATTCGATGTGGAAATCAGAGATAAGAAGGGTTGTGAGAATATGGTAGCAGACCACTTGTCCGTTGGAGTACAAGAAGGATGAGAAAGAGGGTAAGGATGTAATCAATGAGGAGTTCCCCGATGAGCAGCTTTTGCTATTACATGCTAAATTCCCATGGTATGTAGATTTTGTGAATTATTTGGTAGCGGGAGTCATGCCTCAAGATTTATCCTCTTATCAAAAGAAGAAGTTCCTCCATGACGTCAAGTTCTATATATGGGACGACCCCTTTGCTCTTTAAGAGGTGCGCAGACATGATCATCAGAAGATGTGTGCTTCAAGAAGAGTGGGAGGGAGTCCTACAACAGTGTCATTCTTCACCTTCTGGGGGACACTTCGGTCTGACACGCACTGCGGCAAAGGTATTGCAGAGTGGGTTATACTGGCCTATGTTGTATAGTGATTGTTATTTGTATGTACAACAGTGTGATAGGTGCCAGCAGATGGGGAACATTTCTAGACGACATGAGATGCCTATGACCAATATGATGGAAGTCGAGCTTTTTGATGTGTGGGGGATTGACTTCATGGGTCCCTTTCCATCTTCTTCGGGTTATCAATACTTTCTGCTGGCAGTGGAGTATGTATCTCGATGGGTTGAAGTGATTCCGTCACAAACTAATGATGCGCAAGTAGTGATGCAGTTTTTAAAGAAAAATATATTCACTCGGCTTGGAACCCCGAGAGCTTTGATTAGCGATGGGGGTTCACACTTTGTGAATAAATTGATGAGCAAACTGCTTGAAAAGTATGGGGTTAGGCACAAGGTGGTATTAGCATATCATCCGCAAGCAAATGGGCAAGCATATGTAGCCAATCGCGAGATTAAGCAAATCTTAGAAAAGACATTGAGTATAAATTGCAAGGATTGGGCTATGAAGTTAGATGATGTGTTATCGGCATATCAGACTGCGTTCAAGATACCATTGGTCACATCACCTTATCAGTTAGTATTAGGGAAATCATGTCACTTGCCCATGGAATTAGAGCACTAGGCGTTTTGGGATGTAAAAAAGTTAAATCTTGACTTCAAAATATCGGGTGAAAAGAGGCTATTGCATTTAAATGAGATGGAAGAATTTCGAGATGAAACCTACGAGAATTCCCAAATTTACAAGGAGTGCACCAAGAGATGGCATGATAGGATGATTAAGTAGAGAGAGTTTTTACCGGGTGAACAAGTTCTCTTGTACAACTCGCCTCTTAAACTCTTTCCTGGTAAACTCAAGTCTCGGTGGTCGGGGCTGATTGGTATGTGTTTTGCATGTATTTTGGGCTTAACTGTAGTTAGAATAAGTTGATATACATGCATTACTTGAGTAAAAAGGGTTATATTTCTGTAAAGTGGAAAAGTTATTGCGCTTTGCTCGTTTTGTAGGAATTAATTGATATTTGTAGCATTTTGGCGATAATTCGGAGCATTGTGGTAAAGGACCGCCAATAATCAAGCTAATGTGTGATGTTTGGAGTTGAATCAAGAAGAAGTCAAATGAACCAGGCGAGAAACGGAAAGAAACGAAGAAGACTCAGTTGCAGCAGGTGCGCATGGACTGGGCGTGCGTCCATGGCACGACTCGTGCGCCACTGCCAAAGAGGAATCACCCTACGGCACCCCATACGGGCAGGTATGCAATTTATGAAAATGATTTAAGGCTATTTTTGTTAAGCCTTTCAAGCCTTTTGCCTACCTAATGACATTGAATTTCCCTAGTCGACCAATTTGAGTCTTTTGCCTATTTTTTCTTTGATAGCCACATCTCAAGCCTTAACTTGATATATATGTTACCCTAGACTTGAGCGTATAGCATTGAGTAATGGGATTGAATAAAGTTGAATGGTAGGATGTAGGGAATTTTGCTATTTGTGCAAGTGTTGGTTGATGGGAATAAAAAAACGAAAAAAAAAAGAAAAGGAGGAAAAGAGAGGGGATATACTCACAAAAGAGTCGGAAAAAATCGAATTTATAAGTGAGTTAGATTTAAATGAACTTGTAGACTGGGATTGGTGATATGAGGCGAAAGAAAGTGGATATTGTAAACAAATGGTGAAAAGAGAGACAAGAAGTTGATAAGAAGAAAAGGTGATTGGGATAACATGTTTGGTTTGAATGAGAATAATTGATTGAGTAAAAGATGTACTTACCAATCTATACGCTTGAGTTTGAGTCACGTTTTCCATATTTCCCTACCCTAACCAAAGAGCCTTCATTACAACCAAAAGAAAAGTCCTTTTTGATTTATGAATTGCATACATTCGAGTGGCGGAGATGTGAGACGATTTGCAAGCCTATGGTAATTCTTCAACATTGATATGATTTGAGCGAATACACGTCCCATATTATTCTTGAGAGGAGAGTATACACTTGATCTGTTAGAGTCGTGATTTGAAGCATTTGCCATGGTTTTAATTGACTTGTGCTCTGTGTTAGATATTTGAGGCTTGGTTGATTTATTGCTTGACATCTATGGATAAATGGCATGAATTGTGATGTGTTGTTCTTGATTTGCCTTTCATTACTCCCATTTGTGTTTTGTTTTGTTTATAAAGCGTTGACTGGGACTGTCAACAATTTAAGTTTGGGGGTTTGATTGGTATGTGTTTTGCATGTATTTTGAGCTTAATTGTGGCTAGAATAAGTTGATATGCATGTGTTATTTGAGTAAAATGGGCTATATACTTGTAAAGTGGAAAAGGTATTACACTTTGCTCGTTTTGTAGGAATTAATCGATATTTGTAGCATTTGGCGACAATTCGGAGCATTGCGGTAAAGGACCGTCAATAATCGAGCTAATGTATGATGTTTGGAGTTGAATCAAGAAGTCAGATGAACCGGGCAAGAAATAGAAAGAAACGAAGCATAATCAGCCTTAGCAGGGATGCACGGGCAGGGCATGCCCTACCACACGGCCCGTGTGTCATCACCTGGGAAGAACACTGCCTACGACATGGCGCACGGCCCGTGCGCCATCTCAGTATAATCAAGTGCCTATGGCCTGATGCACGGGCTGGTCGTGCGGGAGGCGCACGGCCCGTGCGTCTGTGCGGGAAAAATAAGGTTTGACAGATCTAATCAAGTTTTGACCCAAACGGAGTATAAATAGAGACGAGGCGGCCCCAAACAAAAGCACACTGATATTTGCCCTAGAAAGCAGAGAAAAGAGCAACCTTCTACCGGAGGATTCGAGAGATTGATCGAGGTCGCAACCACACGTTTGAGGATTGAAGATAGATCGAGAGATCATCGACATCCTTGAGTTTTCTCATTCCATAGTATCATCTACTTTCGATTAGTTAGATATGAACATGAATAATTTGTCTATGAATTATTTATTTCCCATGTCTGGCTAAACATCTTATGATTCCCGGGTTTGGGTTAGGTTAATGGATACTTTTGTTTGATGTTTAATTGCAATTGAAGTTATTATTTTCAAACCCTATTCAAGTACTTTGTTTTATTTCTGGTTTTATCAAAAGGCCTTTGGTTTAACTTGTTTTGATGTATTGATTCATAATTCGAGAGATGAGTTTCAATACTAGATCTTTGAGTACTTGACATGAATATTTGCAAGATTGAGAAGTCTGTTGAATATTTATAATCTTGTGTCTTTTGGGAGTTGGATATCTTTTGTTGGGTAGAGATGCTAGCATAGATAATCCAATCAACATTTTTACATACATCTCGAGAGAGAGGGTAAAATACTTTCGTGATTGTCTTATAGGGAAGAATAATAATAACTTTGACAGTGATTAATCTGATAACAAAAGGGGATATTAACTGAAACCATAACCCTGGAATCCATTCATCTCCTTGATCTTTCAATCAACTTTTACTTTGTCTTTTAGGATAAATTATTGTCTTGCTTTTACAAAACCAATCATCCAATTTCGACCGTCTAGATAAAAATAAGACTATTATAATCTCAATACTTAGTACAATAATTTATTAATCTCTGTGGATTCGACCTTGCTAACCTTATTCTATAAACTACACTGTACACTTGCAGTGAAGCTAAAAATAAGGCGAACACTATACATTAAAATATTACTAAGTATACAGAAACATTTTTAACTAAGTATACAATTATACTGAACTAAATACACAATTCCACTGAATTACTTATATAACTAAGTATACAATTACATTGAACTAAGTATACAAATCCACATAACTACTTACTAAACTTCTTATATAACTAAGAATACGATTCTATAGAATCAAATATACAAATACACTGAACTAAATATACAATCAAACATGTACAAGTTCACTGAACTAAGTATATAATAAAACGACTGTTCACAAATATGGCGAAAAGAAGTATCAATTTTGAAAAAAAAAATGCTTGAAGTTGATGATTTTTCCTCCCTAAAAATCGAGTAACTGAAAAGGTAGGATTATGTTTCCTTGAAAATAGCTAATAACCGTCTAATTAACAAAACTGATTAAATATAAAATTACAATTATACCCTTATAAGCCTAAATTAACTAAAATGATCTACACCATCCAAAATTTTAAATCAATAGTCCATAAGTGTTCTTATGGACTAACCTAAAGGGATTGGTCTCATTTGAACCAATCCCTATATATATATATATCACCTAGAGTTGCAACAATAAAAACCAGTACTTAAATAAACCTTTTAGCTATCAAATGAGTCTAGAGTGTTTTGGATTTGTGAAAAGGAAAAAAAGCTATAGTCAGTTTTTTTAGTCATTCCCATCAAACCAAGATGTTTTTAGCCATTTTTTTCAAACACATCTTTTTTAGCCATTTTGGGGTGTGAAAAACCTAATTTGTCCTTAAGTCAATTTAACTGCACAAAAACACACATCCCTGTGACTCGACATCGAGTTAATGTTTGTGACTCGACATCGAGTCACTGTAACTCGATGTCGAGTTACAATATCTAGTTCTCTCACTTATTATAACCCAGTTATTTATTTTCCAAAAAATTTTGAATTCACATAACTTTTTCGTTTTAAATCTGTTTTGCATGTATAATATATCAAATTAATCCTATTTTTGATATTTATAATTCAACACCCATATTCTATATTTAAAAACGAAAAATACAGGTTCGATTTTCTTAAAAATTTTGAAAGAAAGAGTAAGAAGATATATAGAGATAGGTGAAAAAGAGAGAAATAATCCAAATATCAAACAAACATGCTAGAAGGGTATGAATGTCATTTTACACCCTAAAATGGCTATATAAGATGTGTCTATGAAAGATGGCTATTTTTAATCTTTATATTTTGTAAATGGCTATTTTGTACCATTTCTACTTTATTATAACTAAACAGAATGTGTCCAGTGTGTATTATACAAACAACAAACAAAATATAAACAACTCGTAATAAATAATATTGTGAGGAACATATCTCTTTTCCTCTCTAACCTCTTTCATTGAAATATATGTTTACTCGGAAAATTACAGATTGATACAAATGAATCCCTTATAACTATGTCACACCTATACCACATATTTCAACTACTTGTTCGGTGACCTCCCGTCAACTTGGATAGCAACTTGGACTCCATCCAATTGTTGAGAAGCAACCTCCCGTTACTTCAAAAAAGTAGCAGCTTGAACTCCCTTTAAGTGTTGTTTGTGACCTCCCGTCACATGGAATAAACTACTAATCGCGAGTTGTTGGAACAACATGGATCGAGCCTTTTTTTTCTTCATGAATGGCTCAAAGACTCAATATGAGAAGACACTAATATAAAATATAACTGAATACAAAGTGCACGAAATCCGCACTCTAAAAGTGTTGGAATGGCGTATATTTATAGACTCCTAGCCCTCGGAATAAAATGAAACTTGGTAAAAGATCTTATTGACACAATTTTCTTCTTTAAAGAGTATCAAATCTTCCTTTAATGCTTGTGGTTGATTGTATACGTTCTTCCCTTCCAAAAGTCATTTAGATCTTCCCTTGCATGATAATAGTATATTCTCACGTCTTCACCATGATGGGAAATATCTTCCAATTCAACTTGCCATACAAAGGTAAAAAAAATTACAGTATTCTACAAGATGATGCTTTTTATGGCAGATCACTCCAAGTTAGGGTTTCTGAATAAGTTCAAGTCTTCTTCTCCCCAAGCGGGAAGTCTTCTTAATCTTCTTCTCCCACAGTTAGAAGTCTTCTACTAGGAACGTCCCTGCACATACACAAATGTTAGACGAACCCTGGGGGTTGCCCAAGGAGACCTATCCGATGTTCAAGTCAATTTCGTATGCGAGAGAGAAAATAAGACAGTAAATGAATACTGAATATGATATTATGAAATTACGAGTCAGATACTTAAAAAATGATGAGGTTGGACCTTTATATATCTAGGTAGTAGGACTTATGGGTCGTGTAGGAGAAAGTGGCATGTAGGCCAGTCCCGGATTCTTTGGGCTGGGTTATTCCATCTGTAGCCCATTGATTATTGGGCAATTAATAAGATTGATCCAATATATAATTGAATTATATATTATTAATAAAAGAACATTTTTAACCCCAATATAAGCCCCCAACTTCGGTACTACGGAAGTATGGAGCAGTGAGGGAGCTAAACTGATATTGTGTTTGACTTGTCTTGATCTAATTTTTGGAATGCAGAGATAGGAGCAATTGAGTGTCTTGCGAACATGTAATATGTTTAGGAGTTGATATCTTGAAGAGGGTGATGTATACTTAAGAGGAGTGGTCCCCAGAAAAAAGGGAGGTTCCCGGAGTGCGAGAGCCCATGAATTGAGTTTCTTGAATGTGACGAGTCCCACAGGACTTAGCCTTTTTGGACAGAAACATATTTCTTATGAGTGAGTAGTCTTCATGTGACTTGAGTGTTAAGGAGAATGTCTGATAGGTGTGAGTTTTGCATGTATTTTGAGGTATAAATATGACTAAAATGGTGATTAGACATGCATAAACTCATATGAAATGGTTTGTATTCACTCTTTGTGGGAAAGATATTACGCTTTGCTCGTTTTGTAGGAATTTAACGATATTTGAAGTGATTTTGTGACAAATACGAGCATTGTGACCTAGAATCATCATGAATCGAGCGATTACACCCAATTGGAAGCCAACTATATGGATTATAGAGTCATAGTGATGAGTCGTGTGTCAAAAGAAGCATGGATGATCAAACAACAAGGAGATTTATCTCAAGGAACATCCAAACGCGTATGGAATTTCCAAAGACTGGCAGGGTTTAGTATTTTGGCCATAACTCTCTCTACAAAATTGATATTAAGGTGATTCAAGTGGATACGGAAAGCTAAGAGAAAGGGCTACAATTCTTATGAAGACCCCGCGAGCAAATTTGGACGTTTGGATGGTGCACGGGTAGCCCGTGCGTGGACGCACGACCCGTGTGCCCTACAGAGACTGGATGTTTTCCTACGGCTTTGAGCACGGGTAACCCGTGCGTGGGCGCATGACCCGTGCGTTCTTGCAGAAAACTCCAAAAATGACAGCAAATTGACCTAGACTTCAAAAAGGGTATAAATACCACTTCTTGGGGCGCACACCAGGGAGGAAAGGTCTGGAAAAGACCCAAGAACACAAGAAATAGCTCAACTTCATCAAGGAAGAATCAAGAGAAGAATCGGGTCGAATCGGAGCTTGAGGATTGAAGATAAATCGAGAGATTATCCATTTCCCTAAGTTTTCTCATTCTTTGTGCTTTAATCTTTCATTTTAGCTTGTCATGAATATGAACAATTTGTCTATGAGTTGTTTATTTTTAATGAGTAGCTAAACTTCTTGTGATTTTCGGGTTTAGGAAGTAGATTAATTGAACTCTTGTTGAATGTTTTAATCTTAGTTGAAGTTATTGTCTTGAAGTCTATTTGAGTACTTTGAGCTTATTCTGTTTTATCACTTGGCCAATGATTTAACATGTTTGATATATTGATTCATAATTCGAGAGATGAGTTTCAATATTAGATCTTGAGTACTTGACACGAATATTTGCATGAATCGAGAGGTTTGTAGATTTTGTGAGGACATTTGATCTTTTGTGCATTTGGGAGTTGTGTATCTTATGTTGAGTAGAGATGCTAGCATAGATATTTCAATCTACACTTTATATACATCTCGAGAGGGAGGATAAAATACCGTTGTGATCGTCTTATAGGTGTATTGATAATAACTTTGGCTTTGATTAAATCGGACAACAAGAGGAATATTAATTGAAACCATAATCCGGGAATCCATTTCATTCTCTTGATAATTCCATTATTCTTAGTATCTTGTATTCTTGTCTTTACCTCCACATCAATCATCAAATTAAGATCATCTAAATAAAAATAAAACTATTTTGGTTCAATACTTAGCGCACTAATTTATTAGTCTCCGTGGATACGACCTTGCTTACCCTATTCTATAAACTACACCGTACACTTGCGGTGAAGCTAAAAATAAGGCGAACAAGTTTTTAGCGCCGTTGCCGGGGACTAATATAATTTTTGGTGCTAATATTGCGATAGATAGAATTATTTTTAATTTAGACATTTTTTTAATTTTATTTCATTTTTCTTTTGTAAATTCTATCTCTACAATGTTTGATTTGTTTCTTTGAATTGGTATAGGTGCACCCGCTCGAATGGATTTCAATGACGAATTCTTACGATTATTGGAATAATCCCACTCCTATGTGCTATTACCCAGTTGGGGGAATTACGAAGATTTTTCATATTCTAGCACGGAGAATATGATTCCACCCCATCAAGGTCCAACGTAATGAATGGGTTTACAAATGCGAGGCAAAACCATCTTTAGAAGAAGCCCTCACCTCATTCATAAATCAATACAATGCATTCATGAGTGAAACTAGGAGCCGCCTCGCTAAGCAAGACTCTCGGTTGGATAAGATAGAACAACAATTGACAAGCTCGATAAAGAATCTAGAGACTCAAATGGGCCAATTAGTTACAATTGTTGTTGAGCAATATCAAAAGGGTCAATTTTCAAGCACCACTGAAGCCAACTCAAAAGAACAATGTAGTGCCATTCATCAAAAGAGTGGTACTGACTACGAGGAGCCAAAGATCCTGCAAAAGCAAGAAAGTTCGGAACCAAACACGGACTGTATGTCTATGCACTTTCAGTCCGTGTATGGTACCGAAAAGGAGCAAAAACAGGACAAGGAACACAAGAACCATGTGTGTATGCCCGTGCAGCGCGTGCAAGATGTCATAAGAAAACTATTCCAGAATGAGACGGGCATGGAATATGTGTACACGCACGGACAACATGGGCATAACCCAGATCAAAATGTTCCAACACCAGGACTCCTGTACTTGCTTGGAAATCCCAAGTATGCATTACTAGATGCAAACAGAGCAAAAACGGTTCTTGACCACGATCCAAAATAACTAATATATGCATTCAAAGGTGGTACGAACTGAAATAAACAGGCGTCGAGCTAAAGACGTTAAATATAGCGCTTGTTGGGAGGCAACCCAACGGTTTGTGGTGTGATTTTTGTTTTTGTTTGTTTTCTTTTTGTAAAAAAAAAAAAAAAAAAAAAACCTGGGTGTTGTTGTACGGCATCATGCACGGGTGACCTGTGCGCTAGACGCACGCCCGTACGTGCCTGGAGGGAGGAATAATATGGCTTCAGCATGAAGCACGGGCAGCCCGTGTGCAAGGCGCACGACCCGTGCGTCCTTCAGCGGAGATAATATTAAGGTACAAAATTTGAAGTGATGGTTGAAGGAAGAAGTCCTAGCGATATGAGGAGATGCCAAGGAGGGCCACCACCCGCACAAAGTGAATCGAATCGTAAATCCACACGATTTTATATTGAAATTCTATCTTTTCTTACGTGCGATATAATTTCATTTAAGTTTGGGGAGAGATAGTTATTTTGATATGAAATGTGTGGATTAAAAAAAAAAATTGCATTTTTGTGTGTTTTCATGTAGTTGCATGTAGAGCATTTTAGGTTGCATTGCATTAGAAGCACGTTCTGACTTTAGCACGTTTATTGCTTCCATAGAGTTTAGAGAGTGAGTTGACCGATATTGAGATTCTCGTGCTCTATTTTGAAAATTTTGTATTGTTTGGATTGGGTGTTGAGTATGAGTTGATTGAGCCATGAATAGATGATATTGAGCATGTGGATATTGAGAACATGGTTTGATGCTTTGAATTACGTATTTGCAAGCTGTGAGCTTTTGAGCCTTTTTGCTTTCATCATATGCGATCTTGTGTTGATTGATTTGAGTGTATCATTCATGTTGTTAGAATTCTAGAACTTGCTCGGTATCTCTATCAAAGTCACATGTTGTATGCGAATTGTGAAAATGATTAAAGGCCATTTTTTTTGTTAGCCCTTCAAGCCTTTTACTTACCTAATGATGTTGAAATCCTTAGTTAGCCAATTTGAGCCTATTGCCTAATCTTTTGTGATAGCCAAAATTCAAGCCTTATCATTGATATATATGTTACCCTATACTCGGCGTATAGTATTGAGTAAAGGAATGAATGAGGATGAATGAGTGAAATCAAAATGTTAGAAGGTGGTGTTAAAAAAAATTGGTTGATGGGAACAAAAGGTAAGAAAATGAGAAGAAAATAATGTTGAAAACTCACAAAAGAGACGAAAAAAATCAGTTTTATGAATGAGTTTCATTTAAATGAACTTGGGGGCTAAAGATTGTAATTTGAAGTGATTCTCAAAAGAAAGAAAGAAGATGCAGATGAGTAAAGTTGATGAAAATAAGGGATGATTGGAGTAGCATATGGGATTGTAATGTAGATGATTGATATGCTCACCGGTCTATATGCTCGAGTTTAAGTCACTTTATCCAAAATTTCCTATCCTAACCAAAGAGCCTTCATTACAACCAAATGAGAAAGTCCTTTTTGATTCACAAATTGCATACATTCTAGTGGCGGAGAGATGAGACGATTTGCAAGCATATGGTAATTCTACAACATTGAATTGATTTGAGTGTAAACACATCCTATATCTATTTGAGATGAGAGTATACACTTGATCTTTGTGAGGCGTAATTCTTAACATTTACCATGGTTTCTTTGATGTGTGCTCTATGTTAGATGTTTGAGGATTGGTTGATTCGTTGCTTGACACCTACGATAAACAATGCGAATTTTATGTAGTTGTTGTGCGTTCTACTTTTCATTACTCTCAATCATGTGTTGTCTAGTTTTTAAAAGCGTTGACCGGGACGACCAACAATTTAAGTTTGGGGGATTTTGATAGGTGTGAGTTTTGCATGTATTTTGAGGTATAAATATGACTAAAATGGTGATTAGACATGCATAAACTCATATGAAATGGTTTGTATTCACTCTTTGTGGGAAAGATATTACGCTTTGCTCGTTTTGTAGGAATTTAACGATATTTGGAGTGATTTTGTGACAAATACGAGCATTGTGACCTAGAATCATCATGAATCGAGCGATTACACCCAATTGGAAGCCAACTATATGGATTATAGAGTCATAGTGATGAGTCGTGTGTCAAAAGAAGCATGGATGATCAAACAACAAGGAGATTTATCTCAAGGAACATCCAAACGCGTATGGAATTTCCGACCTTTGGCGGGGTTTAGTATTTTGGCCATAACTCTCTCTACAAAATTGATATTAAGGTGATTCAAGTGGATACGAAATCTAAGAGAAAGGGCTACAATTCTTATGAAGACCCCGAGCAAATTTGGACGTTTGGGTGGTGCGGGTAACCGTGCGTGGGCGCACACGACCCGTGCGCCCTCTGACGAGACTCCTGGATGTTTTCTACGGGATGGCGCACGGGTAGCCCGTGCGTGGGCGCACGACCGTGTGCCCCTCTGAGACTGGATGTTTTCCTACGGCTTTGAGCACGGGTAACCGTGCGTGGGCGCACGACCCGTGCGTTCTTGCGAAAAACTCCAAAAATGACAAAATTGACCTGACTTCAAAAAGGGTATAAATACCACTTCTTGGGCGCACACCAGGAGGAGGAAAGGTGCGGAAAGGACCCAAGAACACAAGAAATAGCTCAACTTCATCAAGGAAGAATCAAGAGAAGAATCGGGTCGAATCGGAGCTTGAGGATTGAAGATAAATCGAGAGATTATCCATTTCCCTAAGTTTTCTCATTCTTTGTGCTTTAATCTTTCATTTTAGCTTGTCATGAATATGAACAATTTGTCTATGAGTTGTTTATTTTTAATGAGTAGCTAAACTTCTTGTGATTTTCGGGTTTTGGAAGTAGATTAATTGAACTCTTGTTGAATGTTTTAATCTTAGTTGAAGTTATTGTCTTGAAGTCTATTTGAGTACTTTGAGCTTATTCTGTTTTATCACTTGGCCAATGATTTAACATGTTTGATATATTGATTCATAATTCGAGAGATGAGTTTCAATATTAGATCTTGAGTACTTGACACGAATATTTGCATGAATCGAGAGGTTTGTAGATTTTTGTGAGGACATTTGATCTTTTGTGCATTTGGGAGTTGTGTATCTTATGTTGAGTAGAGATGCTAGCATAGATATTTCAATCTACACTTTATATACATCTCGAGAGGAGGATAAAATACCGTTGTGATCGTCTTATAGGTGTATTGATAATAACTTTGGCTTTGATTAAATCGGACAACAAGAGGAATATTAATTGAAACCATAATCCGGGAATCCATTTCATTCTCTTGATAATTCCATTATTCTTAGTATCTTGTATTCTTGTCTTTACCTCCACATCAATCATCAAATTAAGATCGTCTAAATAAAAATAAAACTATTTTGGTTCAATACTTAGCGCACTAATTTATTAGTCTCCGTGGATACGACCTTGCTTACCCTATTCTATAAACTACACCGTACACTTGCGGTGAAGCTAAAAATAAGGCGAACAATGTCTACGGAGAATTAAAGTGAGATGGACCAACTAGTGAGAAGAGAGATGAGAGTCCGGGAGCTGGGGGATGATGCCTAGGAGCGCCTCCCCGACGTGGAGAAGGGCACCATTTAGGCACCCTCCAGTGGGGGAGGGTGGTGCGCTTCTAGGGGCGGCCCAAGCCCCCTAGTCCATTCTTTCTTGCGTATTTCTCCATCTTCTCAAGAGTTCTCTTATATTTTGGGCTGCATTTTAGATCTCGACCTCTCTTTACTTTCGCTCGGGGGCTGGGGCATCACCAATCAGTCGGTTTTTAGTTATGTTATTCCATTTTGACCTTTGCCCATGGGCTTGGTTATTCTCTCTCTAGCCCCAGAGCTATGTCTTGTTGGTGAAGGAGTCGTCGATGCGGACGTCGGCAATGAAGGTGAGACCGGTGGTACTGATGCTACCAAGGAGGATGGAGTCCCTCACGTTTGAATAGTCGATAGTTATTCTGGCCTAAACGACTTTTGTGGGCTTGCTTTATGCACTTGGATGTCTTTATTGTTATTTTCTTAGAGATGTTTCATTGCCCCAGAGGGGCAGGATGATGTTCCACCAGTTTGATATTATGCTTACATTTGTGCTTTTTCTTATGCATATTTGCCTCTCTTTGTGATTTACTCGTAGTATTCGCATATGATATTTTGTCCGTGGGGAGTTGTTCGCATTTTATGTGGAGATGGATCATTGCATTTGGGAGAAAGCCTTAATTCTTCTGGATTGACCGGAGATGTTTGTATGAAGGTCATGGGGTGCCCTTTCACGTCCCAAAAGGGACTTGAGATGCCCTTCCATATCATTAGGGTTCCTTTTTGGAGCCTTTATCTTTATCATTTCTCTGATCGCGCATTCATTCCTTCATCTCAGGTGTTAGCATTTATCGTTTTCTTTTCATTGCACATTTTAGTGAGGTTTGTGAGGAAGGGAAATTTACGAGGACCGCATATATCCCCCCTCCCGTAAGAGAGCCATTCCCCTCTAAGTGCGCCGAATGAGGTTTAATATACGAGAAACCTCCCATGAGGGAGCCTCTCCCCTCTGGGAGCGTTGTAAGAGGTTTATTTATAAGGATTCCCCTCGTGAGGGAGTCTATTCCCTCCGGGAGCACCAGATGAGGTTTATTTATAAGGACTCCCCCCATGAGGAAGCCCCTCTCTCCGGGAGCACTGGATGAGGTTTATTTATGAGGACCCCCACATGAGGAAGCTTCTCCCCTAAGGCAGCGCCGGAAGAGGTTAAATTTACGAGGACCCTTCCGTGAGGGAGCCTCTCCGATCCTAGAGCGTGTAGCATCACTAGAGAGATAATTCTTTCTCTTGTAGCGCATAGCATCACTAGAGAGATAACTCTTCCTCGAGCGCGTAGCATCACTAGAGAGACAACTCTTCCTCATAGAGCGCATAACTTCACTAGAGAGATAACTTTTCCTCCTGGAGCACGTAGCATCACTAGAGAGATAATTCTTTCTCCTGGAGTGCGTAACACTACTAGAATGATCATTCTTCCTCTTGAAGCGTGTAGCATCACTAGAGAGAACACTTTTTCTCTTGGAGCGCATAGCATCACTAGAGGGATCACTTATCCTCCTGGAACGTGTATCGTCACTAGAGGGATCTATTTTTCTCCTAGAGTACGTAGCATCACTAGAGGGATTAAATTTCTAATTAAATCCTGTTGATCCCCGTGAAGAGACCCCTTCTCTCTGGGAGCACCGGAGATGGTTTATTTTTGTTGAGGAAAGCGCCCAAATGATCGTAGATTGCGGCCATATTTGACAATTAATGCTGGAGAGGGGAGAATTGGTGTATGCAAGAGCTAGCGAGGTTTGCGGCTCCTAAAGTGGTGTCACACTCTCACTATTTGGTCAGGGGAGCCTGCTCATCTTCAACGTGGCCATGTAACATTCCTGAGCAATCTTGATATCTCCAATAGTCTCGCCCACTCCAGACTCTGTGGGAATTTTCAGCTTGAGATGAACCGCAGAAGGGATGGCCTAGAATTGGTTTAAGCTTGGCCTTCCCAAGATCATATTGTAATGAGAGGGAGCATCCACAATGAGAAAACGGACCATCTTCGTGATAGGGTTTGGGCGTCCATCCCCAATATGAGTGGTAAGTTGATCTCGCCTATGGACTTGATCACTATCTGATGGAGATAAGGATAGATATCTTATTATCTATTAAGATTATTTTATTAGGTTATTTTATTATCTTTCAAGAGTTTTCAATAGTTAGGAGTTTTAATGTTGTAGGACTTTAATCCTATAAATATTTGTTTTATTATTATTTTTAGGGAGGTTGAATTTTGATAAAAACGAGGGTTTTCTCTCAATTATTGTCTCTCTTACGGTATTCTTTGTAGAATCAACGTACGAGGTGAGTTTGTGTTTAGTTGTTCACGCTTCTCCCTGCATCAGTGATGCATTAGTTGGTATTCAAAGACCAGTCTACGCTCCCTGAACCATGTTATCCAGACCAAATCCACAATGCATGAACGACATCGCGCAGATCCGTCAGTAGATCGACTTGCTGACAAAACAATTACATATCGTACGCATCCAATTTCAAGAAATCAAGAGGCTTGTTGAAAAACAATTGCTTGGTGGTTGTGAGTTTGCCTGCGATACTATACCCATCCAGTTCATCCCATTGGAAACCAATTCCACAAACATGAATGTTTTATTCTCAAGTGATATTGAAGATGGTGGATACGATGGACCACCACTTTTTGATGAGGAATATGAAGATACTATTCCAGAGGTTGGCTATGAAAAACCTCCGCAATTTGACGAGGAGAATGGTGGCTATGATGGCCCACCAATTTTTGACGAAGAAAATCGTAATTATGATGACCCACCAATTTTCGATGAAGAAATTGAGAATGTTGGTGAGGATCTTCAATGTCCAATTAAAGAGAAAACAAGTAATGACTAGACATCATGGATAAGGAACACATTTCATGATGGATCTGTTTCTTCAAATTGTTGTTGTCCCTACATTCCGAAATCAATGGCACATTTTAGATTGGTTCGATGGATGCAATAGAAATCAACCACTGATTTGGCAAAGTGGAGATGATTTTCTACCGTTCGACCTAGATTATTTTATTATTGATCCAGTTCACATATATTTATTCATCTTGTTTTTCCATCTCGTCCTCCTCGCGTCCCTCCATGGGTTGATGATTATTTTATTTATGATCTTCCCTCCGATTCGAAGACGAATCGTTTCAACCCCGGAAAGAATGATGGAGATAAGGATAGATATCTTATTATCTATTAAGATTATTTTATTAGGTTATTTTATTATCTTTCAAGAGTTTTCAAAAGTTAGGTGTTTTATTGTTGTAGGACTTTAATCCTATAAATATTTGTTTTATTATTATTTTTAGGGAGGTTGAATTTTGATATTAATAAAAATGAAGATTTTCTCTCAATTATTGTTTCTCTTACGGTATTCTTTATAGAATCAGCGTACGAGGTGAGTTTGTGTTTAATTGTTCACGCTTCCGCCTGCATCACTATCTTTCCTGGAGAGCTTGCATTTCTCTTCAGGGCCTTTAGAAGTCATGTTGATGATTACAATCATATGAATATTATTTCTTTGGTGCACAATTTGTGGCAGCGCAGAGATTTAATGGAGTTTTTAATGACTGATTTAGATGAGATTCATCCTTAAGATATTGCATTCTCTAGTATTGTTATGCAGCTCCCATGAGGTGGCCCAGGGCGGGTGCCCAAATGTGGTGGCGCACTGCTTTGTGCGGGCTTTTGCAAGCAGCTCCTCAACTACTATGTTTGTTAGGTACTCAATCTTTAGTTGAATCGTCGATTCGAGAAACTTGGTTGATTTAAACTTGGTCTTCCTGAGTCTTGTAGTCTTATGTTCCAAGTGTTGCAGGAACCTTCTTCGCTTTGCTGAAAATTTAGTGTCATCTACCTAGGAGTTGTGCCCATGCTGGCTTCATTTCACACATTGTAGTATGTTGAAAATGTACTCCATGGTTTCTATTTTATGGACTTCTGGAAATGATGTTAATGACTCCCACAACATGTGAGTCTCTCTTGATATGAGTTTAGTTGGAATATTATGGTCTAAGTATTCATTGGAGATATTTTTCTTCATTGCTCTTCACGAGATGTGAAGTATTGACATCTCTAGGGAGAAGTTTCACCGATATAGTTGAATGAGTTATGTTTCCACTTTTAGACACTTGGAGCTCTAAGTTATGCACGACTCTCCTGAGTGTCCTCGAGGCCTATATCCATTTCTCTTGAGTGGCTTGAGTAGAAACTTGAGAGATCAAACAAAATCTGAGGGAGTCCCTTGTCCAGAGAGGATGCTAAGTGAAAACGCTCAATGACTTAGTTGGGTGTTGGCAACTGCATACTTGCGCGAGTGCGAGGGGAAGCGATGTTTGGCTGCTTATTGTTCCGTGTGCAATAGGTTCTTGGGTCCTTCATGGTTCAAATTTCTTCATCTTTGGTGTCTTCTTCTTCTCCAAAGGGTTGAGCATTTGTTTCTCCTTCCATGTTGGGATGTACTTTTCCAATGATTGGAGATTTTGTGGAGCTTTCTTCAATTGAGGAGGGATTGTCAGTAGGTATTCCTGGGAGTTTTGCTCTTCTATAAGGTGTTGCTTGCTCTAGGTAGCTTTACTAGTGTGGATGGCTCTTGACTCTTCTACCGGAGTGTCGATCGATTGAGGGTCATTCTTCATACAACTGTAGTTGTGGCCTGCTACGGCAGAGAGCCCTTATGAGGGGTCTTCATGCAACTGTTGTTGCGGCCTGCTACGGCAGGGTGCCCTTATGAGGGGTATTTGATAGCTGGCGGAGCTCGGAGATATCTTCGAGCGGCTCCGAGAGTGGTATGATGTCTTAGACCATTCCGGGTAACTTCACTGAGTTGATAGCTTCCCGGGTCCAGCAGACTTATTCAGTGTGCGAGCCCTTCAGGAGAAGGAGCTTGGGGAAGGGAAATGAGCTGGGCAATGGCACCCCATTGGGCTCTTCGAGTTGTTGAATGGCGCCCCTATGGAAGGAGGGGGTTGTCTTCGTGTCTTCTCGATAGTCTGGCTTATTGCTTGGTGTTCCTAGCTTTGGAGTTGACGGCTTCCACGAATAACTTCATGAAGTCTCGCAGTAAATTTCATTCCTCCTGTCTTACTTGAAAACGATGAGCAATGGTCTTAGGATGTTTCCTGTTGATGGAAAACTGTCGTACAAAAGCAATACTAAACCTGTCCATCCCAGTGATTGATCCATTGGGGTTGATTGAACCAAGTCAATGCACGCTTGGTTAGAGTTGTCTAGAACACTTTACAGTAGGGAACGTATGTCATTGTTGTATAGATCCGCCTTCGCGTAGAACTTGTTTAAGTCCTCCTGGGGGACCTCTGGTCCCATCATACTCCAGGAGATTGGAGGTCTTGATGTTCGAGGGCAATGGCTCAGCTAGGATGGCAGGGGCCAGTGAAGTTCTTCCCTAGGGCGGTGGTCCGCGAGTTGTCTTGGCTAATGTTTACCACCTATGACTCTTCTGCGAGCATGTAAATATGGACCTGGGAATATTGAGCTCCATCATTAGCTTCTCTTCCAGCGGGAGGGCGCTGACCTCTTTGATTTTCTCCAAGTCCTTCATTTTTTCTATTTTTCCCCCAAAGTCGGGGTTTTAAGCGTCTGGCGAAGCTTGGGAGAGGTCTCCCCATGGTTTCTGTCGCGGACTAATTCCTCAGATCAGCTCGGGTAGCTTCCTTCGAGCAGGCAGAGCCCCCCAAACGGGGAGGGCGACGCCACTCTTGCTTGTAACAGGGGCGGCACTCCTCCAGGAGGAGGAGAGCTGGCCCCCTTCTTCCAGGTGGTCGTTCCTCTTGCTGGTCTCTGACTTCTTAACCTGCAGCTTGGGATCTGGTTCCATGCGCTTGAGATCCGGTCTGCATCTTCATTTGCTTTGGCTTTTTCCCACATACAACGCCATAATGATGTATTTTTTAGGGCAGATAACTCCAAGTTAGGGTTTCTAAATAAATCCAAATCTTCTTCTCCCCAAGCGGAAAGTCTTATTAATCTTCTTCTCCCATAATTGTAAGTCTTCTATTGGGAACTTGCCTGCACACACGCTAATGTTAGAGGGGCCCTGGGGATTGCCCAGAGAGGCCCCTCTGATGCTCAAGTGAGTACGGTGTACGAGAGAAAAAATAAGACAGTAAATGAATATTGAATATGAGATTATGAAATTATGGGTGAGATACTTGCAAATGATGAGGAAGAACATTTATATACTTGGGTAGTGGCCTTCGTGGGCCGTGTAGGAGAAAGTGACATGTTGGCTAGTCCCGGACTCTTTGGGTCGGGTTATTCCATCTGTAGCTCATTGATTATTGGGCAATTAATAAAATTAATTCAATATCTAAATTGAATTATATATTAATAATAAAATGACATTTTCGCCTCCAACACTCCATATTTTTTATTAGAACAATTTCCATAAATAAGAATATCCTGCAGATTAATAAGGATAATCAACAAAAGTTTTTCCACTCGTCCAGAATTGTTTATCATGTTTGCACAAGTACAAAGTTGAGTATTTATCATTTATTTGTGACAATGGGTACAACTGAAGTTGACATAAAAACAAAAAATTGAGACAATAACTAATATAAATAGGGTGTGGCAGTGGTGGACCATTTCTTTCTTGCTAGGATCTTGTGAGGAATTATTCAACCAATCTATTGATTAGTAACATATAGTTGAAACCCCTCAAAAAAAAAAAAACATATAGTTGAAAGCATATCCCAAAAGCTGCTTTTTATATTGTTTTTGTTTCCTGATTTCTTCTTTCCAACCTTAACAAATCTTCGAATTCCTGATTTCTTCTTTCCAACCTTAACAAATATTAGAATTGTACACGATACTTATCTAGCCAAATAAGGTACCCCAAAGTTTTAAAGAAATTAAAAGTTGTTGGGATATGTTATCTTTAATATATTTTTGGAAGGATGTAAAATGTTTGATTCTTTAAATTGAAGTTAGTAATTTCTTATTTTTCAGAACAAATAATTGCAATTTTAATCCCATAACTCTTACATGTTGACAATCTTAGTCACATGATTTCTTAATGTGACAATTTCGGTCCTTAACGAATTTACCTTTTAGTCAAAATAATTTTAATACAGTCATAGGTATTTCGGATATTTAGGTATTTTGGCTAAATGACAAGGATATTATGGGAATAAATAAAATATTAAAACACTCAGTTGAGACCAAAATTACACAAATCAGAAATTGTATGATCTAAAATTGCACAAATTAGAATTATGGGATCAATCTTGTGCTTCAGTGCTAGAAGTTTGTATTATCACGGCGGTTTACATATTAATATATTATGAATAAATGACAAGTGTCTTATCCTATAAAGAAACAAAAATTTAGACAATATATTTATACCAAATGTAGTATCTATAATCTATTTAACCTTTTTTTATACCTTTTGTTTCACAGCTCACAGTAAACAAGCCTATGTTTAGAAGACTAATTCACCATATTAATAGATTTCAATATCTATGCTCTGCATCCAGCTCAGCTCAACTGCTCAAGTATAGACAGTACGGTGAGGAGCTAAGACCTTTTCATACAAAACGACGTTAAAGGAATTTCACTGTACTTGTGGCATCACTCAGATTTGGTCACTTGTAAACAGCCATATTCGATTATAATATACCCCAGCCGGCCTCTCTCTCTTTATATGTTGTATATATATAAGAAATAATTACAAAAACTACCTTGAGGTTTAGGTTTGGCCTAATTACCAAAAAAAAAAAAAAACCAATTATCTTTCAAAATGACAAATATCCCCTTACCACATTACAAATGCCCCTTGAGGTTTGTAATTTTCTAGCAAATAACCCCTACTGAGGGTGTAATTTCGACAAAATAAACAAATACCAAGGGGATATTTGTAATCTTAAAAATAACTGGATAATTTTGTAATTAGTCTAAACATTAGGGATATTTTTCTATAATTAAACCTATATATAAACATGGTCTTGTGTTACATATTATCAATTGCTCTTAGTATCATCAACACCAGTCCTGGCATTCAAGACATGGCCAAAGGTCCCAAACTCCGTCTATCTTTTCTCAACTCAATACAAATTTGTCGTCCCAAAGATCCATCTTCACTTGTTAAAACCCCTTTGCCAGCTCTTACATATTACAACTCCGTCGACTCCGAATCATTAGACATAAAGTTCCCTGGCTTCCCAGACCCTCCATCGTCCATGCCAAACCACCTCTCGACCAAACCCAATGCCGGCCCATCAAAAATCACCCCACTTTGCTATTGCAGTCATTCAAAATCATGCACAATGCATATTAATGCCATTAGGCAAAGGAGTGTTAGGACACGGAGATTCAAACGGTTCGGTTCAAAAGATTGGAAAGATGGCGGCATCATCATCACAGAACCAGAAAATGAGCCCCGGGAGGAAAAGCCAGTTTTGATGAGGTTGGAGGATAGAAAAGTGAATCAGAGCTTTGTTGTGGTGAAAAGGTCTGTGGATCCTTATAAGGATTTCAAGAAGTCAATGTTGGAAATGATTGTGGAGAAACAGATGTTTGAACCGAAAGAGTTGGAACAGCTCTTGATGAGCTTCCTTTCTCTGAATTCAAAACTGCATCATAAAGACATCTTAAAAGCATTCACAGAGATATGGAAGGAAGTGTTCTCTGGGGTATCAAACTAGTCTTGGATTTGAGAGTCTATCAGAGTGTACATTATTCTTTATTTGTATAATTTGTGGGTCAGAGGATATGATTAAATTATGTTTGAGTGTTGGTGTGAGCCAGGGACTTCATAACCATGAGGTCTGAGCTACTAAGAATAGCTATGTGTTGCTATTTCTAATAAGATCGCATATTTCAGATGAAAAAAGAAAAGAAATTATTAAGCTCAATGGTTGCTGAAAAAGAAGTTATAAAAAAGTTGCTTGTTCAATAAAATTTTAGATTATTGAGAAGTATTTTTGTGCATCAAGTTTCTCGTTAGAGTTGATTAATGGAATTTCAGTTAGAAGTATATTGACAAGTGAATATGAACCATAAGATTTTTTTTGTTACCAGTATAATTTCAATAAAAGTAATAGACATTTGAGGTCATTTTAGCATCAGTTCTGTTTTTGCCGTGAAAAGAGAATAACAAATATGCACGTGTACAATAGTACCATAGATATATCATTCAGAAATAAAAATAAGAAACCTGGTACACCCATAATCAACTGTAAGACAGTAAGAGTGCCTATGTAACAGGGAAAATGTTCAACTAATTTATGTCTTACAACAATTTGCTCTGCCAAGAGTTAAAATTTCTACCGCCTACCAACTTTCTAAATTGATATGAAATTCTATGAGAACCAGCAATAACTGAAATACAAGGTACAATAGGCCATGGGGAGCCGAGATCCTACATCAAAGACAGTCGCAAAGGAAAATGGTCTCGGGCAGAAAATTCATTATGCAGTTACAATGATCATTGATCAATCAAATATACAGGACATAACCATACAATTGATACATGGAACAATACATAAACTATGGTATTTAGG
This sequence comes from Rehmannia glutinosa, assembly GCA_016081115.2. Classification (NCBI taxonomy): domain Eukaryota; kingdom Viridiplantae; phylum Streptophyta; class Magnoliopsida; order Lamiales; family Orobanchaceae; genus Rehmannia; species Rehmannia glutinosa. Next base: position 68,343,585 of record CM071928.1, read on the forward strand.
ACAAGAATTAGTACCCAGTGACCACACAGTCCTGATTCTCTAGCTGAGCATCAAAGGTATGCATAATTGCTTATTCGACAAGTGTATAAGATGCTATTGCCTCAAGACTAAATTGAGTGGGCTTACTGTTTTACACCATCGGATACAGGAGAGCTCACACCAGCTTCAAAAAATTTGACATGGCATAGCTTCCCACCAGCTTCATCAGCAAACATAATCTTTTTCTTCTCCCTTGGGACAACATCTTTGGAAGCAGTGCCGTCATTTGGAGTCAATTTCTACAGTGAAGAGGAGGCAATATAATCAAAATCAGGAGATGTTTGAAATCAAGAAACCCAAATACTGTCCCCTGTGTATAACTATATGCCCCTATATCCTTTCTTGACACACACAAACAAAGTTCCTATTCCATATAAGTTTTTGTCTTTCCGACAGTGATGTTACTTAAAAGTTATTTTTGACTGTAGTGCATATGGAAACTGACATATTTTAGGGTAAGGGTACTTGATATTTCAACATCTTCAACTCTCACCAAAAGTTTATCGCCCCCCAAAATTAAAATTCCAGCCGTGAATCCAAGAAGTAACAAAAAAACAGAAGAATAACAGAATGCACAAACCATTATTTTACAAAAACGTTTGCAGTCCCTGGCCATCATGGATAACCACTTTCGTGCCGCTTCCTCCATTTTTGTAGCACTATTAATCACTGATTTTACCTGTAAAGAAACGAAACGTTATTAATCCAAATATATACTGGTATTCTATAGCTTGTTAACTGAGAATGCTGTTTAATGCAATTTCAGAAAACTAAAACATGCGCATACAAGAAGTGCCGACATGCATTTAGGAATAACACCAGATTTCCTGGTACTATATTAATTAAATGGGTACCCAAACACAGAATACCAGCATGGCCTTCTTAAACACAACAATATAAAACAGCTTATCAAGTGTTTTTCATGTTTGACAAAATAAACTGAACAGCAGATGCATCATGCTAAAAGTTATGATACTGATGTACAAATGCAGGAGTTTCCTATAAATAGCACTATTTTGAAGAAAATTGAAAAACATATCTCCACCATTGATAAAGCAGAAAAGAAGGTACAAAAGAAAGACCAGAAAATGTTACTTATGACAACAATAGTCCATTATCATCAGCCTTCTGGCCAGAAACTTTGTAGATTCTACATTCTCTATTATAGCTAAGAATGAAATAGGCTCGGAAGATCTCCTGAACTTCAGACCCATGGACAGAACTGCTAAAAGTCAAAGGCAGCCTGCTTGCTATGTTCACATACAAGTCACTTGAAAATAGAAGTGGATCCTAATTGGAATGTCGAAGACGGCAACAATTGTCTTCATCTCAAGGCTGGTTAGAAGTTCTTCTCTAAGGCAACATGTGGCAGCTCCACTTGTATGTGTGGGACTCATCACATATATATATGAAGTTAAATGCAGCACAAGTTCATTATAACTCCCTTAAGAAATGAAAGTGAATGGAAATTTGGAAAGGAAAGTCCTATTTTTGTCATGCAGACTGCTATATGGTAAGATGATAAGTGCAGATTTAACAAGCAAAAGCGTAGATGCAAATCGAGAGAAATGTTGGTTTGGTCTCATCAAGAGTGTTCTGGTACCAGAATCAATTTGTGTTACATACTAGAATATGGCACGGTAATAGAAGCTTAAAGCAACCATAATTGCTCATTTTTAAGAACCTACACATGCAGCATACATACCTCATCTGCATCACTCTTCAAGGAAACATTGCGATATGCTTCAAAAAGCAACTTTTGTTCTACAACACCCTTCATGGATTCCAACTCGTCCATCAGCTTCATTGCAAGAGACTCCATGTCTTGCATCTGCCTCTGTGAGAACGCAATAGCACTTTCAGAACAACCTTGAATCGATGTACATTCGGTACTGAGGTTAGGTAGGATGCGGGTGAAACGAGGACCCTCAAGATTGAGTTTCGGGTTCTGTGATTTCTTTATGAGATGTCTGGAACTTATGATAACTTTTCTCTGGCTAACATGCCCGTGCCCTCCATGATTAACAGCTGTTTTAGCATGCTGGATATCTGATCTAGCAGCAGACGAAGCCTTCTTCCTAGTTTCTTTGTCAAAGGACTGCCCCTTGCGTTCTGAACCAACTAAGAACATTGAAAAGGATGATTAAGGAGATAATAGAAATGACGAGGAAAAGAACAGAATGTTTATGACCTACAGATATTTCTAACGAACCATTCTACACTTTTCAGGCAATACTAAAGAAAGCAAAAAAAGAAAGAAAAGAAAAAGAAAAGAAAAGCCATGAGAAGAGATAAATATTTTGTTTTATATTTTAATTTTTTATTTTTCTTTTTTTGGGGTGGGAGGTGGGGAGTATATGGGATGAAAGGTTGCTGGAAGTGTTCCATTGAGAAGAGATAAATATTTTGTTTTATATTAGCATCACTCAAAATCAATTCCATTGAACACCACAATATCACATCTCACTGTTGCTGCTAGTACATCGTAATAACATTTGAGGAAAAGCTTGCCAAATTTCAACCTCAGGCGATCGCTTTCTTCCTCTGTTGCAGTTAAAAGAGCATCACTATGTCTATGCATATGCTATATTTGATATTCTTCTAAACAAGTCTTATCATTAAAGTACTATTTGATCAACAGAATAGGATTCTTCAAATTTGATAATGCATGGAATACACATACTTTTACATCATTCAAGAAATGTATGCATTTCACTTACTACATTGGTCAACGTCGTTTAATAGTTCAACCGAATTCATCGCCCAGCATAATTGCTCTTGAGAAGATGGAGAGATGGCCTGCAGTTTAAACCATTAACCTTAAATGACTCCAGCATATACATGTAAAATTAAACTATATTGCACAAAACTGTTTCTAACCTTTCGTGTTGAAAGAAGCCTTTCTGGAGGCTGACGTGGTTCTGTTGTTGAAATCGTGTCAGTTCTGCCAAAACTGTGGTTCTTTGGAGAGGACTGAGTTTCTGCATTAGCGATTGGAGATGCTGAAGCTTGCCTCTCCTCAGAATTCAAGATTTCATCCTTCATATTGCTTCCGCAATTCAAGCCATTTTTTGTTAAGTTATCCAAGGTACATGTTAATGGGTCCTCGTCACCAGCTATGGTATCTTTCATTGGAACTAAATTGTCATCAGTCTTCAAGGAAGTAACAGACTTTTGGGAGGAGCTGCAATTCTTGTTAGGGGTACTCGGAGAATTATCTTGCTCATGTGGCAAATCTGCCTTAAAATTGTCCTGAAACTGGACCATATAAGATTCATCGCGAAGTCTAATGCACTCAATGGTACAGTCAGTAGCCATGTCAAGAACTTGGACACCAGAATTACTACTTCGCTCGGATACCTCTTCCATGCTGGACGAACTTCTAGAAAGCATACAGACATCATCAGAGGCTGAACTTCCGGAACAATGTGCCTCACCAAACTCTTTTCCCTTCTGAATTGTCAAAGGAGGCAAATCCAGAAACTCATGGCAATGCAGTTCTGGAGTTTCTAACTTAACACTCATGCCATCTGATGGAACAATCACAGAGACGGGCTCAATGTGCTCTAAATGATCGTACGATATCTCATTAGTAACACAATTTTGGCATTCTTCTGCAGAGAATAGTGGTTCTCTAAGTTCAAGCTGAACTGTCATCTTCTGAATCCCATTTGATACTTCACCACCTGGACTTGGTTCCTCATTGTTGCAAAAGGATGAGTCATCAGCAAAAGAAATTTTTCGTTGGCTTTCCAATTCCTCAGCATCATCCTCAACTTTGGCACAAACAACTGGAGCTAAGTCACCACCAACTTGCTGGGAATCTTCAGAAACAAGATTCAGCTCGGACTTAATACAAAAAGCAGTGGTTGAGGAGGAAGCAATGCTTCCTTCATCCATTTCTTTTTGGCCTTTGATCTCCTTGAGTTCTTTGATTTCCAATTGATAATGGGCTCATTAAGATCGGATTCATCCTCCACTGGATTTTCATTTGTATATCCCAGCTTAGAATGCTCCTGACTATGACCAAATTTTCGTTTCTTTTCCTGGAACCTTTTGTTAAGCTGTTTCAGTGTAGTGTGATCACCCAAATCATTATCCAAACCATCATCAGAGTGGGGGACAATTTCCATCTTTTTCTGATTTTATTTCCCGTAATGTTCTATCTACCACTGGCAGATTAACATCGGATTCATCTTCCACTGGATGTTCATCTGCATTTGCCAGGTTAGAATGCTCACCAAACTTCCTTTTCTTTTCTAGGAACCTTTCTTTAAGCTGTTTCAATGTGGTATCATCATCCAAGTCGTCGTCTAAACCATCAGAATGGGAACAAACTCATCTGTTTCAGGATTTATTTCCCGCAATGTTCTATCTACCATCGGTAAACACGGAACTTCACGTTTGACATGTTTATAGTCAAATACTGAACCTGCATGCATATTACGAGACTCAATTATAGGAGGTTGCCGTAGTGTTTTGGTATTTTTACCCTCGTATACATCATTCAAAGTCTTAAATAAAAGAGTTTTCCTTCCACGAGAATTTGTGTTGAGAACTTTAATCACCGATCCACCTCTTATAGCTCGTATGAAATGTGCATCACCACATCTCCTTATCTCCATTATTGTTTCCGTCTTGCTATCTCATGTACTTGAAGCAGCAATAAGTTTGCGATACACCAATAGTGCAAACGAGTTCAACTCAATACCAAATATAGAGAATATGCTGCCAAATTTGACTACAAAGGAAAAATGGAAGTTAGCCTGTTTGTATGAAGACTGCCATATAAATTTCTTTTTCACAATCTAAATTACGGAAGGTGGAAAAGGACCAACAAACTACAGTAGCAAGCACACAAAGTTTAATCATCGAGCCAATGCATATATCTAGACATGGTAAACATGCAAATCTTAGCTGTGCAAAGCATATATATCCATAAGTAAAAGGGCCACAAATTAAGTGTTGTAGTCAGCTATAATAACATTTGTCCCAAATAAAAGCATTCTCATTACAATCCATAAAAGAAACATTAAAAACTGGAAGCTTAAATCAATAAGGGAAAGAGCACATAATCCATAGTTCCTGACATTCATGTGACCACATTCCAAAGGAAACAAAATAATAATAATAAAATACAAGAAAAATAACATGGACGCCCACCAAAATCTAAATCAACTAATCAATCAAGATCTCAGTCAAATTGAGAAGAAACTTCGAAAGTATGCCTCAGCAGTTCCAGACGACCAGCGTGAATGCAAACTGAAACCAGATATGAAATTCAGTGGAAAAAAGCATCACCAATTTTCTGTTTTATGAAATGGTCAAACAGAATTCTTCAGATCTAGTGCATTGACTAATTTAAAATGATAAACACACAAGTTTCTGTTAATTGAAGTACCACGTGACAAACAAATCTAAAACTGGTGAAAACAACTTGAGATTTATTCTCAAAAGTTCTAAACTATACGCATCTATAACAAAAGTGCACAAATAAAGGCGAGAACCTTGACATTCAAGCATTCTCCTTAGTCTTACAGAAACACAAAATTCAATAAGCTATGCCGCCTGTCGGAATATGAAATGAAAAAGCAGGCAGACACTGAATCGAGATCGGTGGCTAAATCCCTAAGGTTCCGCGATAACCTAAACTGAATGAATGAAACTGAAGTCAAAATTCATTAACAAATGCAATCCCGGACAATGCAGGAAAAACTCACCTTACGCTAAGCCGCGAAAACCACTGAGAGAGAGAGCGAGCGAGCGAGCGAGCTAGTGTTCAGTGAAATTTTAGGAGTATTAAACATTAGGGGCTAGGTCTTTGTTACCGTGTAATAATCTCGCGGCAAATAGCTTGGCGGGAAATAGGGATTTGTTTATTCTGAAATCCCATGGGCCCCGGTGGCGGCAATTTTGTTGGGGTGAATTTTGTTACGGTGGGTTTGTTGCAATGAGATCTCCTGTTTTACTTTTCTTATTTCACTAATTATGACTAGGGCGGTAATTTGAGGCACGACACGACGATTGACCGACACAAATACGACACGAAATTATAGAGTTTGGGCTGGGACTTATCTGGTTTGGGCCGTTATTGGGCTGATACGATAAGGCACGATAAAAATTGGGCTGGTATCGGGCTAGCACGATAAACATGATAAGGCACGATATTTTTTTAATTATTAGTAATTACTTATTTATATGGGTAATTTACTATTAATTAACTATTTGTACTTGACTTTTTTATTAATTAATTAAAATATATGTTTAAGTATAAAATATAAAGAAAATAAAAAAATCCTAAGCTTTATTTTTTAACGGGCTTAACGGATCGGGCCAGACGGGCTTGCCTAAATAAAATTGACTATTTTTCTTATCGTGTTTATTGTATTGTGTCGTGTTTTTCGTGTTTTTATCGTGTCGTGTTCGAGCTTAAATTCCAGGCCTGTTAAGTTTATTGTGTCGTGTTCGTGTTAGGGCTTATCGTGTCGTGTCGTTATCATGTCGGCTCGGTAACGGGCTGCCGCAAACGATTTGTCGACCTAATTATGACATAATCTTGTACATGTGTTATTCATCGGAGTGATAGAATATGAGTGAAATAGAAGCAAGTGGAATAGAAAATCTCAATCAGGTGTGCAGTAGTCCGCGGGGTTAGGGGACATGAATTGCATTTTTAAAAATAAAAAATTGAAAAAAAAAAATCGCCCTCTATTGTTTCAGGCACAAGTTTGGGGTTAACAGTTAGTATAAAGTCCTAGGGTTTTTTCTCTTGGAGAAAAACTTTGAGCGGCTCGTCATGGTTACCCTCGTCCCACGTCTTTCATGGCTATCCCCCCATGATCGCCTCTTCTCTCCCCTTCCTTTTCCACCCGTTTCCTTGCTAATTCTCCTTTTTCTTTTTGGTCTTTTATTTTTGGGTAAATCTCACTTTGCCCCCTTATACTCTACTTGATTATCACTTAACTCCCTTGTACTATCAATTGTATCACTTTACCCCCTTATACTCTTAATTAGTATCACTTTACCCCTTATGCTTTTAAAATATTATTTTATGCTCATATACTCAAAAACAATTACCATTTTATCCTTACCTATTAGTTTTATTAAAATAACAAAATTATTTTATAAGTATTTAATATTAATAAACTTGTATTTATTTGCTAAATTAATTTTCACAACTTGATTAATTAACGCTTAATATTAAATCTATTACATTTTACATTTAGTTGCTAATTATTTAACTTTAATATTAATCCCTATTAAATTAATATATAATAGACTATTTCTATTAGCTAATACATTTATACTTTTTAATTTATTTTTCATCATAATCTTAAAACTATATAATATATATAATACAAATTTATTAAAGGTGTGAAATATTATTAGTAATTTTTAAATTATTAATTCAATAATTATAAATAAAAACTATGTTAAATAGAAAAAAATAGTCATTTTAGTGATTAATGTTTTAATACAAAATATTAAATTACTATATAATACATAATTTTTAGATTATTATTAAAAGAATATATGAATATATTAGTTTGCATAAAATAACATACAATATAGTTATTTAATAGGAACTATATTAATTTTAATAAATAGCAAATAAGTTTTCCAAAAAATATATATATGTATTTGGTCAAATTAAAATAATAATATGGATAATTAGGTCATTTAATAAATGAATTGGGAGATTAAATGATATTTTAATTGTATAACGGGGTAAAGTGATACAAATTGGTAGTACAAGGAGGTAAAGTGATACAATTGTAAGTACAAGGGGGTTAAGTGATATTCAATGAGAGTATAGGGAGGTAAAGTGAGATTTACCCTTTATTTTTTTCTCATTCTCTCACGCTTTCTTTGTTTGTTTTGCAGATTTCATCTCCTTTGATGGTTGTTCAGTTATTTGCTCTCGCTTTGGTGACTCGGTCTTTCCTACTCATTCACAACGCAGTCTGCAATTTCCATGGAAGAAACCCTTGACTCCCTTTACGCCTGTCTCTCCCTCGCCGAAGATGAAAAATCCAGCATCGACGGCAACTTGACCTCTCTTTACTCTCCGGATATTACTCATAGCCTTGTTGGAAAGATCATCGCCCCGCGGATTATCAGTTCCGATCAAATCTCATCTATGTTTAAAAAATTGTGGAACCCTAAGGGATCGTTTTCCTGTAAACCGCTAAAAGATAACACAGTTCTATTATCGTCCGGGGATATCGTCGATCTAAAGAACTTTGCGATCGGTCTCCTTTCTGGGTTCAGACATGGTTCTGGAAACGGCCAAATCAGACATGGTTATATCCAACCTCGAGTTCGATCGGTCTCCTTTCTGGGTTCAAATTTTCGATCTCTCTCTCGGCCTCATGTCGAAGAACTTTGCGAAAATTGCGGGGAATTCTATCGGATCATTTATTGATGTTGACTGTGATGCATCGGGTTGAGTTATCGGTAAATTTCTCCGTGTTCGCGTGGAGCTTGACTTATCCAAATCTCTCTCGGAGAATTTTTCAGGTAGATTTTCAGTCACATAAAATAATGGCGATTCTCAAATACGAAAGATTGCCGAAATTTTGTTTCTTTTGTGGGAAAATTGGTCATGTGCTCAAGGATTGTGATAATCACATATTGACTGCCCCCCATCAACAAGATAATATTGAGTATGGTAATTGGATACAGGCCACTTTCTCTACATATCCCTTCTCCATTCCTCGCCATAACAATCGACCTGCTCATCCCCCATCTACCTCCAATCCTTACTCCTCACAAAACCCTCCAAGTCACGACACAACACCCCATCCTTCAACCCAGCTTACTATCCACACATATACCAGCCCAATCCCACCAAAATCCCCCACAGACGCCCTCTTCTTCCCCTTCATCGACCTCTCCAACCCCACCAGGCCCCCCATGCGCCCCTATGCCTTCAATCACTACATCAACCTCACAGCCCAACCCTTCTATCCCCCTCTTGCCAGCTCCCTTTCCACCCCTCTCCCCCACTACCAACCCGTCAGCCAACACTACAAATAACACCCCACCCATCGACCAACACACCGATATACCGACTCTCCTCCACAGCGCGCCGTCATCCAAAGTCCTTTCCTTACACATGTTCCTATATATGCTTTTGGATTCCCCCGCCCGTAAAGCCGCCCGAAAATTCCAGCGTATCTGAAACAAGACCCCAACTACCTCTTCATCTAAAAAAATCCCGCACCCCACAAGTTCTAAACGAAACTCTCCCCTGGCTTGATAGCGATTTCCTCGAAAATATCAACGTTGAAGTCATTGGTATCAAAAACAAAACCCCTAAACTCCAGGTCGTTGATTCCCCACACAGCGTTACTGATGATTCTCACTCGGAAAGCATTAATATCACAACGGCGGCCGACAACCATGAATCTTGTAAGTTGGAATTGTTGGGGGCTTGGGAACCCCGAACAATTCCTGAGCTCCGCGAAGTCATTCGCGACAAGTTGCCCCACCTGATATTTTTATGCGACACTAAATGCAATTCACTAGTGATCGACAAATTAAAAACCAAACTTGGTTATCATAGATTATCAGTTGGCGCCATAGGCAGATCGAGTGGCCTTGCCTTGCTTTGGTGCAAAAATACTCAGGTGTCGCTACGTATTTTCTCCAGTTGGTTTATTGATGTTGATGTGATTTTCTCGGGCTCCACCTTCTGAGCCACCGACATTTATGGCGAGCCAAATGTATCCCTTCGCGCATTTTTTGGAATCAGTTTTCCAATATTTCCTCCCCTCATGATCATCCGTGGTTATGTTTCGGCGATTTCAATGAAGTTCTTTCGCAATTCGAGTTCCAGGGATCCGGCAACCGGGCTGAAAGGCAAATTCAAGCTTTTAGAGATGCTTTATCAACCTGCTCCTTATCTGATATGGGTTTCCAAGTGTAACGCCCCTGATTTTACAAAATTAAAATAGTCTGACTTTTATGGAAAACGTTATTATAAAACACGAGTTTTAACCAAATAACTTAATAAAAATTAAAAATTTAACTATAGATAAATACCAGTCACATTACAATTTAAATATTATCATAATATTCCAAGACATAAAATAAAATTATTCAAATTCCAAAATTTAATTTTGTCTTCATCCATCACTGACGTATCTTCAGCCCGACTCCTTAATCTGAAAAATTATAAAAAATGAAGGGGTGGGCTTCCACTTGCTCAGTAGGGACCAACTTTTGTCAATACATAATATAAAATACAAGCATAATCAGTTATAATAAAACATGTAATTCCTCCAAATTTTCCTCTCGTAATTTCCTCTCGATCGCCGCTTAATAAATTTAGTACGGCGGCTTAACCCGAGGATACTTTTGATCCCGGACCTATTTACGGCCCCTGACTAGTTCATCTGCATATCATATATAAATGAAAATACTCGGGTGAAACATTATATAAAGACAAGAATTTAAAAATCCCTACCTCAACTGATATTTTCTAATCTCGTAGAATATAAAAGTGATTATTCTAGTCCTCGTGATTCTCGATTCCTACATATATTATAAAAATATAATTAATAAAATTATTTAAGAAATTTGAATAGATTAGAAAAGAATCGAAAGATTGGAAAGAAATTAGAAATTTGGGTTGAGGATTGAAGAAAAAAATAGGCTTGGTCAATCTCTCAAATTAAAATATACATCATATACTCCCAAATCGAGCACACAAGCTCTTAACATATCCTCTAATATTTGTATCGTCCTTTCGATCGGCCCATCCATCTCATGGATGATAAGTTGTGTTGAATGTCAATCTTATGCCCATTGCACTTTGCGCATTTCTCGAATTTTGATGTAAATCTTGTATCTCTCATCGATACATTAGACACACCGGGTACTCCATGTAATTTCACTATCTCCTCATGTAGATTTGAGCATATTGTTCCATACCGTCGTCATTTTGACAGTAGAAAATGAGTCGACTTAGTCAACCTATCTACTATGACCAAACAACCTTATTTCCTTTAATTGATCTCGAAGTCCTACCACGAAATCCATAGTTATATGTTCCCATTTCCATTTTGGGATTTCAAGTGGTTTTAGCAAACCGGAGGGTCTTTGGTGCTCGGCTTTTACTTGTTGACAAGTCAAATATTTCTCTACAAAATTTCCAATATCTCTCTTCATACTTCTCCACCAAAATATTCCCTTTAAATCTCGGTACATCTTTGTACCCCTAGGATGAGCCGTGTACGGCGATACATGACCTTCTTCAAGAATTTCCTTCCTAAGTTCCTCTTCCTTAGGAACACACAACCTCCCTTCATAAGTTAAAGCACCTTCTTATGTTAAAATAAGCCCTTTAACACTCCCTTTTTGGGCTCGTTCCTTCATTTTGTTCAGAAATTATCCTGACGTTTAGCTTCCTTAATTCTCTCCTTTAAAGTAGGTTGCATCACTAAAGATGTTAATCTCGCTTCCGTACTCTTTGGTGGTACGACTACCTCAATCCTCATTTTGGCAAAGTCTTTCACTAGTTCTTATTGTTCAGTTATTAAACACGATATTTCTACTTTGGTTTTACGACTTAGAGCATCAACAACTACATTAGCTTTCCCAGGATGGTAGTTGATGGTACAGTCGTAATCTTTAACCAATTCTAGCCATCTCCTCTGTCTCATGTTCAACTCTTTCTGAGTAAACATATATTTTAAGCTTTTGTGGTCAGTGAAAATTTCACACCTTCTTCCATACAAATTATGTCTCCAAATCTTTAAGGCGTGAACCACACCAGCTAGCTCCAAATCATGTGTAGGGTAGTTCAATTCATGTGGCTTCAGTTTCCTTGAGGCGTAGGCAACCACTTTGCCATGCTGCATTAGCGCGCATCCCAATCCTTATTTAGATGCGTCACTATAAATGACAAATTCCTTAGAAGGGTCAGGAATTGTCAAAACTGGTGCTAAGGTCAATCTCTGTTTCAATTCTTGAAAACTTTCCTCGCATTTCTCTGTCCAAATAAAATTTTCCCCTTTTTTCTAGTCAGTCGGGTCATGGGTCCAGCTATTTTCGAAAATCCTTCGATAATACCCTGCTAAACCTAGAAAACTGTGAACTTCACTCGCATTCTTAGGATCCCTCCATTCATTGACTGCTTCGACTTTAGTTGGATCTACTTCAATTCCTTCAGCAGTAATCACATGCCCAAGAAATACAACTCGATTAATCCAAAATTCGCACTTCTTAAACTTTGCATACAACTTTTCTCTGCGAAGTGTCTCCAACACTACTCTCAAATGTTCTTTATGTTGTTCCTCATTCTTATAATACACTAGTATGTCATCTATAAAGACTATGACAAATTGATCCAAAAATGGATGGAACACTCGATTCATCAAGTCCATAAACATTGTTGGTGCATTACTCAATCCAAAGGCATTACAACGAATTCATAATGCCCATAACGAGTTCTGAAGGTCGTCTTCGGAATATCACTTTCCTTAATTCTCAATTGGTGATATCCAGATCTCAAGTCAATCTTAGAAAACGTACTAGCACCTCTTAATTGATCAAATAAGTCCTCAATTCTTGGTAATGGATACTTATTCTTAACGTAGATTCGATTAAGTTCCCTATAATCGATACACATCCTAAGTGACCCGTCTTTCTTTTTAACAAAAAGGGCTGGTGCTCCCCACGGAGAATCACTGGGTCGAATGAACCCTATATCTAAGAGTTCTTGTATTTGCACCTTTAGTTCTTGCAACTCTTTTGGTGTCATCCGATAAGGTGCCTTAGATACTGGCGCCGCTCCATGTACCAAATCAATTGAAAACTCAACTTATCTATCTGGTGGAATTCCTGGCAATTCCTCTGGAAATACATCCAGAATTCACAGACAATAGGTACATCTACAGGTGACGTCTCCGTCATCGAGGTACCAGTCAAGTTTACCAGATAACCTTGGCAATTTTCTTTTCTCAACATCTTCAATGCTTTCATTGCCGTTATAACTTTATGCATATACTTAGACTTAACACCATAGAATTTTATCTCATCATTATCAGACAATCTAAGTGTTATTTCCTTCTCCTGACACTTAATGTTAGCGTTGTACTTGCTAAGCCAGTCCATGCCTCAAATTAAATCAAAATCTTTCATCCCAATAACATATAAATCTGCTTCCAAATGTTTTCCCCTATATCCAAATTTACACCTTTATCCATGGAATCAGTAGTTATTGAATACCCAGAAGGTAAACTAACCTCAAGATATTCATCTACTTTAGCATTCTTATACCCAATTATGGCATGAAATTTAGCAGATATAAACGAGTGTGACACACTAGTGTCAAATAGTGCTAACGCAGGTATTCCTGATACAGTTAACATACCTGTCATCACACCTGGGTTCTGGTCTGCTTTCTCTTGGGTCAAAGCATACATCCGAGCTCTTCCTCCACCAGTTTGGCCATTTCTGTTCCCAACATCATTTAAAAAAGGACAATTAACGGTCATATGTCCTGGCTTCTTACACTTATAATATTTTTCTTGCCCATCCAGACATTCGCCATAATGGTTTTTCTTGCAATTAGGACATAGCAGCCTATTGATTTGAGTATTTGGAGGGACATTCTCATCAGTCCTTGCCTGCTTATTCTGATTTCCATTCTTATTTTGTTTTGTCCCATCCCACTTCCGCTTTTCAGATACCATAACCGGTTTCTGACCGTCGTCATCCTCAACCAGGTTTGCCTCTATTTCTTGTGCCCTTTTCACCATCTCAGTATATTCCAAATCACCCTGAGCAGACAGGATACTGGACAATTGCGTCCGTAATCCCCTCTTAAACCTCAATGCCTTCTTTATATAAGTATCAACCAAATGCGGCGCAAACCGACTTAGTTGGTTGAATTCTCGTTCATACTCAGTCACAGTCTTATTCCTTTGTTTGAAGTTCAGAAATTTTGTCTCTTTCTGATCACGATACGATCGCGGGAAGAACTTGCCCATGACAACCTCCTTGAACTCATTCCAAGTCAATGCATCTCGTTCCTCTTCGGTTCTAGTTCTCCAATATCCTTCCCACCAATGATCATCATCCTCAATTAGTTGAAAGGTGACACATGTGACTCTTTGCTCGTCAATGCATCCAATGAGTCGGAAAACTCTTTCTAAAGATCGGAACCATTCCTTCACAGCAGATGGACCATCGCGTCCGTTGAATGTAGGTGGACGATAATGGCAAAATTGTTCCACAGTCCTCGTGTTGCTATTATTGTTATTATTTTGCACTGTCCTCAGAAATTCGGCAAGTACATCGCCGACAGGAGCATTGGCTTGATTTCCAGCATTAGCTTGATTTTCATTGTTGGCTTGATTACCATTTTCATTTGTACGGTTTCCTACTCGGTTACGGGGAGCCATAATCCTACAAGTATACAAATGCTTAACTAACATAATAATCGAATATTGAGTCTTACTACAAACACAATATAAGAAAAATAATCGTAGACAGATAATAGTAGACAGAATATTAGATTTTCATTCATAACATTACTTCAACCCTTTAAAAATGATTTATTTGGATTAGTAGAAAAATAAAGCAGATTTTTAATTAAACAACTCAAAAGTTCTGGCCCTCTTCTTCATTTCCCTCCTCATTCGGATCCTCCTCTTCATCTTATTTCATGGCCTCAGTTACACGGTCAATCCACTTTGCAAACAATCTTTTAGTGAATGCCCCATAGTCAATCTTGAGTGTGTAATCTTGTGCGTCATACTTCACCATGGTTCCACACAAATATTCAGCCTCACCCTTCCATTTGGGTGGCAGCGAATCAACTACCCTGCGTGTAGCACCATACTGATCTGGAGCACCACTCAGAAAATGCACATCATACCATTTCTGATGCATTTTTACCACGTAAGTTCCTATGTTATCGCCATCCCGATTTTGTAATTAAGGTAATTAGTTAGCTCGTTCGAGATATTGTTAACTCTCCAATCACGCACCCTTTTTCTAGCAGTGTGTCTTGGTGGCAACATCTATATTTGTAGTCATATTAGTTAAACATCAATATATATTTTTTTTTACAAGGCATAAATTATTGTCTAACGAATGACATAAAATTGTATGATTTACATATGAAAACATGTATTACAGCTGGCATATAAAAAGAAATTAAATGGCATGAAATAAAATGGCATAATAAATTCGTCACATACCTTGAGGTAGTCGGCTGAGATATGACGGTGATGGATGACTCTAAATTATTTTGTCTAAAAAAATACATTTTTTTTTACAAGTCTACAGAATCATAGACCTACTCTGATACCACTGTTGTAACGCCCCGATTTTACAAAATCAAAATAGTCCGACTTTTATGGAAAACGTTATTATAAAACACGAGTTTTAACAAAATAACTTAATAAAACTTAAAAATTTAACTATAGATAAATACCAGTCACATTACAATTTAAATATTATCAAAATATTCCAAGACATAAAATAAAATTATTCAAATTCCAAAATTTAATTTTGTCTTCATCCATCACTGATGTATCTTCAGCCCGACTCCTTAATCTGAAAAATTATAAAAAAATGAAGGGGTGAGCTTCCATTTGCTCAGTAGGGACCAACGTTTGTCAACACATAATATAACATACAAGCATAATCGGTTATAATAAAACATGTAATTCCTCTAAATTTTTCCTCTCGTAATTTCCTCCGATCGCCGCTTAATAAATTTAGTACGGCGCTTAACCCGAGGATACTTTTGATCCCTGGACCTATTTACGACTCCCCGACTAGTTCATATGCATATTATATATAAATGAAAATACTCGCGTGAAACATTATATAAAGACAAGAATTTAAAAATCCCTACCTCAACTGATATTTGTTAATCCTCTTAGAATATAAAATTGATTATTCTAGTCCTCGTGATTCTCGATTCCTACATATATTATAAAAATATAATTAATAAAATTATTTAAGAAATTTGAATAGATTAGAAAAGAATTGAAAGATTGGAAAGAAATTAGAAATTTGGGTTGAGGCTTGAAGAAAAAAATAGGCTTGGTCAATCTCTCAAATTAAAATATCCATCATAAACTATATTCTTCTCTCTCTTCCTTTTTTTTTCTCCACTCACGGCTGGCTCTTGTTTTATCTCTCTCTCTCTCTCTCTCTCTCTCTCTCTCTCTCTCTCTCTCTCTCTTTTTTTATTTTCCTTATTTATCTTTTATTTCTCCTTTTATCCTCATCCCTTCTTTTCTTTCTCCCCCACTCTCTACATGTTTTTTTTCTTTTTTTTTTCTAAAATTCTCTTTCTCCCAAATCGCTCTCCTTCTCACTCTCTTTCTCACACCCATTCTTTTTCTTTCTTCCACTAACACATCCTAACACACACACATACCCCAGCTCCCTCATCTCACGCCCCCACCTCACTTACACACACATGCACACCAACACACCTCACACCACATCACTTGAAAATTGTGATGGGAGAATCCGACGGCAACGACATTTCGGTGTGAATGAGTTTGGGGCTTTGATATTATATTTTGGAAAATGGAAGAAAACTAAAAAAATCTCACCTTAATTCTTGAACTTTGAAAGTCAGAAAAAAAAGAGGTGAGGTATGAGTTTATATAGGAAATTTTTGATATTTAATCGATAAACTTCCTTGCAATTTAATTTGGAATTTATGATTTTACCTCTCTTCATCTCCTTTTCATTAAAATTAGGGCTTTTCAATTTATAATCAAAATTTCATTTATAATGATTAATTATTGATAAAAATAATATTATAATAATATAACAAAATAGATTAATAAAAATTAGGAGTTAAAACCCTAAATTGAATCTGCCATAATTATAGAATTAGGGATTTGAATCCCCAATTGTGAACCCTAATTGAAATTTTTACCCCCAATTTTGTGGATATTACACTAAGGGTCCCCATTTACGTGGAACAGACTTCTGGCTTATCCCTATACTCAACGTGCACGGCTCGACCGTGCCCTTTGCACAGATCCTCTCCATAAGCTCTTCCCATTCAATATTGTCAAACACATCCCTACCATATCTTCCGACCATCATGCTCTTTATATCCAACTCACTATTAACCCTATTTCCCTCCCCCGGCACCGACGCTCTAAGCCATTCTATTTCGAAGCCTGTTGGATCCAGAAAAAAGAATGCGAAAATGTTATCAAGGAAAATTGGAACTTGGATTTGGATACTCTCCAGGACATGCTTCACCAATGCTCTATTGGCCTTATGAATTGGAGCAGACATTTTGTGGGAAATATTAATGAAAAAATTAAGGAAGTAAAGGCTCAGATCATTTCCCTCCAGAAGGGTGTTATCACGAGTGAGATAAAAAATAAAATTTGGGAATTGACATGCCTTCATGATCATCTACTCGATCAAGAGAATATCAAGTGGAAGCAACGGGCAAAACAACACTGATACCGGGAGGGAGATCGCAACTCATCTTTTTTCCATAGACAAGCCTCCTCCCGCCGTGGAAATTAATCACATCTCAGCCCTCAAGGACTCTCACGGCAATCTGCGTACCGATGACCCGTCCCTCGAGTTCATTATCACAGACTATTTCAGAAACATCTTCTCATCATCTACCCCTAATTCCATGGAATTGCAGAATGCGTTGCGTCGAGTCAGATCTCGGGTTACTGCAAGTATGAACGAACAACTGACTGAACCTTATAGGGAAGACGAGATCGTCAAAGCGCTCAAAGATATGCATCCTTTCAAATCACCGGGCCCCGACGGTATGAGTCCTATTTTCTTTCAAAAAAATTGGCATATTATTGGTAAAGATGTTACCTCATATGTTTTAAAATTTTTGAATCATAAAGTTCTCACGCCGAACACTAATTACACGCACATTGTTCTTATTCCGAAAATTAAAAATGTTGATTCTATGGCTCATTTTCGTCCTATTAGCTTGTGTAATGTCTTGTACAAACTAGCGTCTAAAGCCATAGCTAATAGACTTCGGTCTCTACTCCCTATTATTATTTCTAAGTCTCAATCAGCATTTATCCAGGGTCGTCTCATCACGGATAATATTTTGGTTGCATACGAAAAACATCATTACATGAAGTCTAAGATTTCGGGCACAAACTAGGTCTCATGTCGGTTAAACTTGATATGAGTAAAACCTTTGACAGGGTCGAATGGCCTTTCCTTTTTGCCGTTATGAAGTCTATGGGTTTCTGTAATGCATTCATTGAGCTTATTAAACTGTGTGTATCTTCCACGTCATTTTCCTTCATTTTAAATGGCAAATGCTTTGGTCATTTGACTCCTCAGTGCAGGATACGCCAAGAGGATCCCCTCTTCCCCTACTTATTCATTATTTTCTCCGAAGTCTTATCATGTTTGTTACAGGATTTACAGATTTCCGAAAAAATCCACGGCATTGCCACATCTCGACATGGACCTCGCATTTTGCACCTTTTTTTCGCCGATGATACTTTGCTTTTCGGACATGCAACAAAGGAAGAGGCCATGTTTCTGAAATTTGCCATTAATTTATATGAGAGAGTTTCAGGCCAACAAGTCAATCTGAGAAATCGGGCATACTAATCGGTCAAACACACGGACTTAGCTCTGCACTCGAATATTCTTTGCATTCTCGGGATGGTCAGAGTTGACAGTCATGGACAATACTTGTGTCTCCCATCAGTTATTGGAAAAAGTAAGAAGGAGGTTTTTGTAAGTCCAAGCGGCTACGATAATCTAGAGGGGGGGGTGAATAGATTATCTCCATCTTTTCGATTTCGCCCTCTTTTTTGAACCAAATGCTCAAACACAATAATAAAGGTGCGGAATGTAAACAACACACGTCGATTTATAGAGGTTCAACCCACCTAGGGCCTAATCCTCTACCACCCCAAAGATATCCGGATGGATTTCAAAAAGAAAAAGATTTTATTAATTTACCACAAATTAATACAACACCAACTTACAACAACACCTTGAAGAGCACCACACTCTTCTTCAACACCACCTTTGAGATTACCACAATCTCACTTGAAGATTACCACAATCTTCCTTCAACGGCACCTTGTGAAGATTACCACAATCTTCAACCTTGAAGAATACCAAATTCTTCAACATCTCAATAAGAAGATCACCACAATCTTCTTGCACCTATCACCTAGATCATCCAAGTGTGTTCTTACCACAAGAACACTCACAAGGATATCTTGTGTTGAATGATAACCAAAAATCAAGATTACAACTCAATAATGAATATTACAATTTGAGTGCAAAGTGTAATCAAGAATAGCCTAGACCTCAAGGATGTGAAAGTGATAAGCTAGGCAAATTACAATAAGAATAATAACAATGAAAGACCAAGTGTTTGCTTGAGTATATCTTGTTGTGTTGTGTTGTTCTCTCTTGTTGTTGTGCTTCAAATCTTCCTCTATTTATAGGAGATGATTGATACTTGATAGGCTCCTCTTGGAATCTGATATCTACAAAAAAAATTGCAATTAAAATCAAGATTATAGCTGTTAGAAATCAATCCCACAAATTAGGGAAAAGTTGTCTGCTGCATAACGGTTACATTTTTGCTGTCAAACTTAAGGGCGACCGGTCGCGCAGAAATAAGATTTGAAAAGAACGCAGCAAAATTACAACGGGGAGACCGGTCCAGGGGGTGGTCGACCGGTCACCCTAGGGTGCGACCGATCGCCCACCATGGTGACCGGTCCCCCTGACCCATTTTGGGAGTTCCGTGAGTTCTGTTCTCTGAAATTCATTCCCAGGTACCAGTCGCCTCTTTGGTCGACCGGTCGACCTACTAAATGACATGTTGTCCGATTTTTGTCGAAAATAAACCTCAAGAAATACTCCAAAAAATTCGTAAAAACATTTTAAACCGATCGGGAGTATTTAGGACAACATTAGAAATATAGTTTTGGTGTAAAAATACATTAACAAAAAATCATTAAAAGTGTTGTCCAATTTTGTCGAAAATAAAACTTGAAGAAATACTCCGGAAAATATTAAAACCATTTTAAATCATTTAGGAGTATTTGGACAACCTTTAAAACCATTGTTTTGGTGTAAAATCAAAATCATCAAAATCATGATAAAACCATTTATCAAACAATCTCCCCCTTTTTGATGATTACAAACCAAAATAATTTTAACGAGGTCGATTTTGAAAACAAACCAATTTTACCGGTTAAAGAGAACTATCCGTTGTGAGCGACAACATTCCATGCAATAAAAACACAAGGATGGGAGTAGAGATATTCAAACACATATAGCAAATGCTCCCCCTATCAACATGCACAACAAGAGTTATATAGAAGCAACTTAAACATAAGCTAAAATATTAGTTTTTCGATATTGAGCTTAAGTATCAATAACTTAAAAGCTTTCCCTGTCAAAGAGACATCATTAGAAACATATATAAGTCCATACTACAACCAATGGACCAAGAGTCATACACAACTTATGGCTTTAGGAAGCCATAGCTTATAGCTTCTTTTCGTTTGAGCTTATCTTAGCTTCTTTGAGCTAAAGAGCTCATAACCTGTTTCTCCCCCTTTGGAATCATCAAAAAGAATGTTAGCACGATAAATACATCATATATTCATATCAAAATGCGCAACTAAACCGATGTACCGAGCTATTTGAACATAGAAGCTTATAAACCAAATAAGAGGGAAAAGTCGAATCATACGACTTGAAGAAGCTTATGAAATATCATTTGATAAGCAAAACATGATCTCTATAAATATATAAGACTTTTGAAATCGAGAGAATCATGTAGGTGATGAATTTTTCATTGAAACATTTTATCGAACACTTGGCGGGCGTCAAAATTAGAAAATGATATATATAGCCCTTGTAAATGTAATCAAGCCAAGTTTTTCATTACCAAATACAATTAAACAATTATTATTCATCAACAATCAATAAGCTCATCACAAAAATATATGAATTGCATCAAGAAACATACATATAAGCCACAAACTCAAGGGTTTAACCCAATTGAGCTAAAGAGAGTGAAATTCTTACCATTCAATCGGTAAAGACGAGCAATGATGATGATAATCGAGCTATATAATCCCCACAATATGAATTTTATGAAACAAAACACATTTGAAGTGAAATGTGTGTGAAATTTGCAAAGGGGACGAAATATAGAAGAAAACTTGTGAAAATAAGAATGCTGAGGACAAACACATTTTATCCTGGAAAATGGCTTAGGCGACCGGTCGACGTTGAGGGCGACCGGTTGCCCTCAACCCCATCAGCCCACTGTCTTGCCAGGTTTTTCAAAATCCGAATTTTGATCCAAAAATCCGATTTTTCGCCCCTAAGTTTTAAAAACGTGCAAAATGCAAACATAGACCTCATTCAATATACATTATGTCATAATCAAGCTCGAAATGAGGTAAAATACTCTGCGGTTAACGAAAAAAATCCGCGAGTTATCCTTGAGACGGAATTAAACACATCTCAATTTTTCGTTTTAGAAACGCAATCCCTTAGAAAAAATTTCGAATCTCAATATGTTTAGTTCGATTATGACGAATCATATTTTCATAAATTGTAAACACCGAACTTGTTATCCCCGAAAAATAAGAACGTTTTAATACTTTGGATATACAAGTCATAAGAAGAAGTGCCTTTCAAATATTTGAAAATTTCTTTTAACGGCACTTTAATGAGATTCGTTGGGATATTTTTAAGTCGAGCATATAGACATAAGGCATATGGAATGTCGAGTCTATAGGAATAATACAAGAAAACATACCTCGAATTTATTTGTCAACCGACATGCCTTTCTCAACCTTTGTCAATCTTTTCATTGGTAGTCATAGAGGTTGAGATGATTCTTCCTTCTTCAATGCCTAACTCCTTCAAGAGTTCTTTTGAAATATAACCATCTACTTGGTATTGAATAATTTGAAGTCAAGCAAGAAATTGAGCTCCCCCATCATGCTCATTTCAAGTATACCTTGCATCAACTTGGAGAAATATCTTGCACAAATATTCATTAGTAGTACCAAAAATATTCTCATAAATATGCACAAGTAAACAATCTTGCCCTTTTTCAAAAACAAAGAGAGTAGTATCAACTTTACCTCTTGTAAAATTATTTAGCAAAAATAGCTAAGTCTATCATACCATACATGGGGTACTTGTTTGAAACCATACAAGGCCTTTTATAAAGATCATTTGGCCTAGAAAAAATTTAAACCCCGGAGGTTGTTTTACATAGACTCTTACTAGAAAATTTTGTAACATGCTGGAAAAGAGATCCTTCTAAAATCAGTAATTCAGGCCATTCCTACTTACCCTATGTCCTGTTTCAAGCTCCCGGATTATATTTTAGATAACATCTAACGACTCGCAGCGTCTTTCTGGTGGGGTAGCACTCTTGAGCGTAGGAAAATTCACTGGCTTTCTTGGGAGAAACTCTATTTAGGAAAAGATAAGGGTGGTCTGGGCTTTCGAGAATTCCGTGCTTTCAATATGGCTATGCTTAGCAAACAAGCATGGCGCATTCTTACAAATCCAGCGTCTCTTCTTGCCCGAGTTCTCAAGTCTAAATACTTTCCAAATAGTGACTTATTTCATGCCTCTTTGGGATCACGCCCCTCGAGGTCATGGCGTAACATTATTGAAAGCAGGGCGCTTATTAATCTTTGTGCACGCCGTCTCATCCGTTCTGGCTCCTCTACAAAAATCTGGGGCGATCCTTGGCTCCCTCGTCCTCCTGACTTCCATGCCCGCAGTCGATTATCTCAGCTTCCAATTGATGCTCGAGTCTCCTCCCTCATCAGCCCTTCGAATGGTACATGGAACTCTGAACTAATTTTGTCCACCTTTGATCCGGTTGAGGCACAATTAATTCTATCCATTTGGCTCCCTTCAATCCCAAATCCTGATTTATGGTGTTGGCACTTTACCAAGAATGGCAAATTCACAGTCCGTTCTGCCTATCACGCTTTTCTGGCTTCGAATTTGTCTCATACTAACGCCCTGGCCTCCGCTAGCTCTAATTCTAGCCAAAATCTGCTTTGGAAGTTTATTTGGAAATTAAAGATCCCCCCTCGCTTTAAGCATTTTCTATGGAGATGTTGTAAAGGTTCTATTGCCACTTCTGAGAATCTGGCTCACCATGGTATTCCGTCTAACGATCCCTGCCCTCTCTGTGCGCATCCGGATAACACAGCGTCCCATATATTTTTCTATTGCCCTTTCGCTCAGTCAGTATGGTAGGCCTCTGCGCTTATTCATTTTGTGGGTAAGTATCAACAACCTTCCTGGGCATTATGGCTTCAATACCTTCTTCTCGATCGATCTGATATCCCTATGGATCTTATAGCGATTTCCTGCTCATTAATTTGGTACCACAGAAATAGATTCAAGCATGAAGGGATAGCAGCTGACCCTCACTCAGTCATCCTCTCCGCTGATTCCATCCTCAGTGACTACCTCACATCCCAACCATGGCCTGAACGTCCCTCACCCTCTCTCGCCTATTCGTTTTGTTTCGCCAACACCACCCCTAGTTTCCGTGTTTTCTTTGATGGTGCTATCTCTTCTTTGTATGGTTGTGCAGGTGTAGGAATCGCCCTATTTGATGAGCAAAATAATGTGAAGTACGGGGTCTCGAGGAAATTTGTGGGTATTTCAAATCCTGAGGAAGCAGAGTACATTGCCCTTCGAGAAGCCTTGATCATAGTCCAAGAGCTTAATATCCAACACCGTTCCATCATTGGAGATGCAACGGCTGTGATCATGGCGACCAGAAATGAAGTCTGTTGCAATTTGGATTGCTCTTATGTATTTTCTGATATTTCTCAGCTTATGAGTTCTCTTGTCATCAATGGTTGATTTTGGATTCATAGGTCTTCAAACTTGTTAGCTCGTGATTTGGCTTTTTACGCTAAAAGCATGCCGTTCGATGTTCTTATTTGGGATATTCCCACTTTTGTTTAATCGCCGCTGGGCGTTTTCCAGCACATATGAATGAAATCTATTTTTTCCCTCAAAAAAAAAAGTTTGGGGTTAACAATCCGCACAATAATTCGCACGGTTTGTTTTGTGTTATTCTAATTAAATTATAAACATTCATATAAATTCTTTAACTAAGTTGGTTGTTTGAGTGAGTTAAGAAATATAATACCCTTCAAGAGTAGTCAAAATTTTAGTAAGATGAGTTCATAGTAGAGCATCGGAGAAATAAAAAAATTAAAATTAGAATAGTAAATTTAGTGAACTTAGTTGAATAACGTTTTTTTTAGGGCGATTTACGTAATAAATTATTGACTTCAAGTTTCTTTCACGAATCTAAATCCATCAACATAACATTATAACTTCGTTGTTTTTTCTTGTTCCCATGTCGTTAATGTATAGTGACATTTGTAATAATTGAAATACATAAATGTGTAACATTTATGTAAAATTTACATAACATTGTTATGCAAGTATATATTCTGTGTTTTAAAATGAATAGTTATACTTATTATTATTTCTTTTTTTTTTTTTGAAAGAGAATAGTTATACTTATTATGATACACGTGTCATGTATGTAATAGTATAGAATAAGTTTTTTTTTCATCAGTAAACAATTGGTTACTTAAATAAAACCAATCGATATTTAACGTATATTTTATTAATATTTATTATATTAATATTGTATAGCATGTACATTTGTGCACAATGTATTAGAAATGGATTAAGTGAAGTCTTTGAAACCAATATGATCGGCCATGCCATTTCCTTTTCGAATACTAGTCAATAACAATACATGCTATCGGCTACCAATCGCTTCTTTGTAGGTAACCGATTGGTTGAGTTTGATCTCAAGATTATTACATAAACGTATGTGTTTTCAAAACTCTAAAAAACAAAAAAATGATTCTAAAAAGCGTGAAAAATAACTATAATTGTTTCTCAACCTATAAGGTGAGAATCGTTTTGTTTAGAATTTACAAACACTCCCTAAATATATAAATGTATTCTAAACAAAACACTCCCTAAATATATAAATGTTCAAACACTGCTTTTAGCAATAATTGAACTTCTGCGAACATTTTGATTGTAATGAAAGTCGGGAACTAAAAATACTCGACTGTTTAGGGCATCAAATTGATTTTTTTTAGTGATGAAAGAGTTGATAAATATATAAAGTAAATTCAAACATAAAATCCAAACAAAATTGACATGAGTTTTTCATTTTTATACTAAAAATATTAAAAAAAATTATGTTAAGATCGATTTTCTCAAAATTTTCAGAGTGACTTCAAACTCAGTTCTTTTTACACTACAATCAAGGGGCCAATCGATATCACTAAGATAGATAAATGTGTGCACTTCAGAGAAGATATGATTTCATCAAACGACATTACATAAAACGGGTGAAAAATACTAACTCAACAATTTATAAAAAAGACTAGACAGGAATTGGTAAACCCTTCTTTGCCATGCCATCAAGAATTTCGTTGAGAGCCTGACACAACCCAAAAATCTGCCAAAAGGAACATCAAATGTCAGCACAGCATAGGCAGCCATTGGATCAATCTAAGAAAAAAAATTGGAGAATACATCTCAAATAACCCTTAACTCAATGTAAGTGCTTAGGATTTGACATCATTAAAATAAGGATAAATTACAAAAATCACCCTTGAGGTTTAACTAAATTACAAAAAAGTTCAGTCATCTTTCAAAATTACAAATACAGCCTTAAATTATTACAAACACCACATTGAGGTTTGTAGTCGCATAACAAATACCCCCATCAAGAGGGTGCAATTTCTAAAATATAGACAAATATCAAGGGGGGTATTTGTAATTTTGAGAGGTAATTGGGTTTTCTTATAATTAGACTGAACTCAAGGGTGTATTTTGTGATTAACATTCAAAATAATTCAAAACTATCCAAACAAGTATAACTGTACAACAAATTAGTTTATCTTTTAAGTATTTGACAACCCTAACCAGATGAAACCTTAAACGAAGGAAAGTAGACATCCTTTAGGACTATGTACTACAATATGCTAACTGAAGATTCAGTTAATGTGAACCATTTCCCACTAGATACATTTTGTTCTTCATAATCGATCACATTTCGTTTTCATAATTGATTTTTCGAAATGTGAAAAACACGCACCAAGTATCACCACTCAATACAAATAGCATACACTACCTGTTGATCCCATTGCTGCATTTCCTCAGTGTCATCCTCAAAATGTATGACAGCTTCAACCTGGCAAAGGAATTCCCATGTAATTGTTGAGTGCATACTCAAACTGCTAAATATAATTTAAACACACACATAATAAGGAGAGAAAAAATTGACAGGAAAGTGATACCAGAGAATCACCTATAAACAGAATATAGATAAACACCTCATCCAAGGAACAAGATTACCCATTCAAAAAATCTCACATTAAATTTAAATATAAGTTCTACCTGATCAATAGATCCCCTCATCCTATCTTCACAAATCATTTTTGAAGCTATTTTCTCAGCCTGCAAAAAGTTGAAGCTTTTGTGAGAACTCATGGAATTTGTGAGCAGCTTAGATAAATGAATGCATCTTGTGTATACAGGTGATACAATGTGCATAAAAAAGAGCTAAACAGAGAAATTGACCCCAGCTTCCATGAGTTACCAGACATCATTTAACCCTATAAAATCTCAAATTTTATGTGGTCATGAATCGCAATCAGTTGGTTTCACAATTTTACTTATTCAAGTACAAGGTAACCATAAATGCTTTGTTGTCTTCACCTTAAAGCCTCAAAGTCAGAAATATGTTCACTAGTGATCAATAGATGCAGGCAAAAACAAATAGATGATCCATTCACTAATATCACGTACCTAAATAATCTAATTATAACATTTAGCAAGATCTAGAGAAATATAGGATGCTGTCGGGAATGGAAAGGGATCTTGTATCTAGTGATAGAAACATTGACGATTTTATGTTCAGACACTCAAAACCAGTTGATACCCTTCTGGTGAAAATTTAGCAAAGTAATGCCGCAGGCATATAGAGATCCATGAGGCACAAAGTTGGACAGGCATCCACAGAGTCCAGGGTCAAACAGACAACAGAATCAATTTATAAATTTGTACAACCCACTTCTTTTCCTTGATAAGTACGGGAAGAGTCGGAAGACAAATGTAATTTCCCATTATAAGGATATTGAAAATGGAAACATTTTCATTTCTTTATTGTTTTAGAAAACCTAATTTGGACCATGCAGTAGGCATTATTTTGGTTGAAGGAACAGAACCTTTTGAGGAGCAATACCCAGCAATGTGCCCAACTCACCAAAGCTGTACAACAGAAATCAAAGTTAGATACATCATTACAGACTAGAACAGCATAATAGTAATAAATATATACAATATACAATAGTTAAATGAATCCGAAGGGGCAAGACTTTCCAACCCACCTAATATTTGTGTAAAGTTTGCTAGCACTCAGGAGATTGTGCTCAATCATAGCACGATCAAGAACAGTAAAATTGTCAGGCAAAAGTGCTTTCTGTCAACATTTCAGAATCACATGTAAAGAATATCAACAAAATGACTACAAAGAAAAACTTGAAAAATAAGATTTTTGTATAACATTTGGACTATCAACCTGATGTGGCTTCAATTCTTCAGCAAACGCATCAATTTCTGGTTTTCTCAAAATTCTTTCCAAATAAACCTGGGAAGTCCCATGTCAGGACTTAAATGATGAGCAGACTTAAAATAAGCAACAGCATTGTTTGAGTGTGTGTGTCTATACTGCCTACTTCTCACATGGTCACTGTGTTTTAGAAGCAATGATTGGCAGGATTTATAGTTGGCACAATCAATAGTTAACAGATTACCTTCTGTAAGATTGGGTAAATCTTTAGCTTAGAGCAGCGTTCATCCTGGTGAAGAGATGGAAAAGAAAATATTATAATTTCAACATACTGCACGTACAAACCCAAGCTAGCCCCAAAATCAGTTTATCAGGACAACTGCAGTTGAGACTGCAAGGAACAAAATATCAATAAAATGGTTCCTATTAGCTACATGACTAAAAAGCACAAACCCAATCCAATTAAAGAAACTGGCAGGATGAAACATATCATTAGCTTTGAATGGAGATTGGCAGGATGAAACTGGCAGGAGCCTCACTACACTATAATACTCATCGTCTCCAGAAATGGTTGTACATGTTTTTTGCTAAAAGAGTTCTCTCCTATAACAAGTGAGTCTCCCCTTGACTTTAAGAAACACATTTCCAATACATTTACATATTTGAGAAATAAAATTGTAGCACTTCATGCTACATAACTTGTCAATAAATCTAAATATAACTCTCACTACCTCAATACCTAATAAATAAGTAATGGTTTCATGGTATAGAATTGAATATGACATTATAGAAAGCTGAAGCAGCAACTTAATGATAAGCATGAGCATGAACGATAATTCTTTCCAGAAAAACACGCAGAAAATATCATGAAGAAGTCAACATTGCACTTCCCTTTGTGACACATAAACAAGAACAAGGCGTGCAATAAGAGTTAGATCCAAGGCATTTCTGAAAGAAACATAATATGATATTGCAAAGGGCTTCCAGACAAGAAGCCTTGAAAATTTTCTGGCTGCTAAAACAAAAATGTTTTGGTCAATCAGCAAAATTTAGACAAAACACATTGAAAAAGACAGGTAGTTCCTAAAACCTTGTACAGGGTGGCAAGAACTCGAGAACGCCGGGGTCCTGCAGCAGCCAAAATTGTGCAAGTCACAGCAGCAGCTAGAGCTTGCTCCAGCGCTTCTTCATCGATCTCTGTGTCAGAGTGACAGATAAGATTCATACAACCACATAACAGCAATCTGATGAAACAATCTTGAGTGGTTGAAAGTTGAAACTGGAAGAGATTAAAAATGATAGAGAAAGACCACAAACTTACATGGATTAACTATAAACATGATGATACCTAAATGGATAAAAGACTGCAATGGCATATATTTAATAATTTTGAAAATCTGATTAACTGTGAACAGGAACCGGTTTCTCGTTCTCTACGAAAACCATTAAAAGACATCTAATGTCTGTCACAATAAGATCATAACCGCGTTGCTCAATTTAAAATTTTCTCATAAGCTTAAGACGACTGTATATCTATCAGCAGTATGTAAGTTTGCCAACACTCCTCAGAATTGTATCAGAAAAACTTTAAATAGATTTCGAGAATTCTCCCATTTATATCCACCATATTAACTTTACAGTGTCTCTAGATCTCAATAGTTTCTTTTTGTTCATGGAAGCCAAGAGAAACCTCTGCAGGGTCACTTTTGTCAAAGAGACCAGTAACGGAAGGACAAGGATGGATTAAATGATGATGAGGTGAGCTGAAATTGTCTAAGAAAACTTTGCAGCTGTTATATAACAAAAGATCAAAAACCATTAAGATGCTAATTTTTAACAATGGGCATGTAAAAAAGAAACAAACCACAAAATCCGTAGCAGACTTCAAAACTTCCTTTTCTAGATAAACCACAAGGAACAAGCTTAATGATGATGTTTCAATTCATCACTCGAAGTAACACATTAATTCTTGTTACAGTGAAGCAAAAACTATCCTATATTGATACTAAAAGTGGAGCTTTATGAGTGGAATGTAGTTGATAAGGCTTGAATGTGGGGTGCATGCAATCATTTTGTATATTAGAGAAACAATCAGATGTAAACCATATAAAGATTAATTCCTGTTTCAAGAAGTATAGTCAACCACAACTATCCCGCATACGTACTCATCTCCAATTTGCCGCTTCTCAATTTGGGAAATATCATAATACCGCAGAGCAGCTTCTAAGAACTTCCTCTTCAAATCTAGTATCCTAGCATAGCAAACCTGGTAAGCAAATAAATCAAAGAAATGCATTAGCAGAATGTTGACCTAACAAATTATAACAATAACATAGTAGCAACCTTGTATTGCAAATTCAACACTTCATGCTGACTGTTGCTAACCAAAACGAAGCTTTGTTTATAAAAGCTTCTGCATTAACTGCATCATCATCCTGCAAAAGAAGAAACAAGCATACGAGTACAGTTACATCTCAATTGCTTCTGGCAAAGTGCTACTTCTGTGGACTAGCAGTAAAAATCCCAAGTAAATTATTGATTCAGGAAAAATAGCCCAGTAAGCCTTAGGAATGTCAAAGTAGCTATGCACATATACTCGCACAACCAATGTGGAATGTGTCTACACCAGAGTGCACTTGAAACTCAAGTTAAAATGAGATGATACATAACCATGCCACGGCCTACCTCGAGGTAAAGACGAGCAATCTGGACACATTTTGACAGCCTGAAGGTATCATCAATCACTCTGCACAAATATGAAAATTATGAATCTAAATGTCTTCCATGAAATTTGCCTCAACATAACTCAAGAAAATTCCGCTTGAAGACCTCATTCCAGAATCCAGATCAATGCCACTGAGCATCTGTGCAGCTTTAGACCATTGTTGTTCAGATTCATACAGTTCAGCAAGTTTTTCTCTGATTATCAGCACCTGCACTGATGCATGTTAATGAACATTTTGCAACGCAGAAATTTAGTGGAAGATTATAGGGCAGGGAAGAGATGGTCAATGAGAGTAGAAATTAAAATATGATTATCATGATGGCAATCAATTCAACAAACATTGTCACCAAACCATAAAGAGTATTGATTACTAGATTATGATAATAGAATATTCTCAACATATGAATTGTCAAGCAGTGTCATTTTGTGATTAAGCAAAACTACCAACTTGAATATGCCTGGTTGCTACCCATGAATAATAGAAATATACAATGCCTCTTCGTTTGACAAGCTAAAAGTCTAAAACCAGCAACATCTGAAATCACACACTTAGTGGTCCTACGACAGAGCAAATTTATTAAGATATATAGAGAAGATATAAGATTCCAATATCTAATCTAATCAGCAGCTCAGGGAGCACAGTTGGCCTCTATTCAAGCTCCTCTACGTATAACGATTGATTTCAGTTTTTCCTCCATTCAATTGCTTGGCGTGGTAACATTGACAAATTGAGAATTCATTTTCATAAGGTTAAAGATAATAGTTTGAGGTTGTAAAGATTTGAAAATTTTGCAGCAAAAGTTTCAAATTCCTTACAGTTAAGTCAACAAATACAATCAGTCGTATATGTACGCAAGTACGCATAGGTCAGTGGATATCGTCTTGCAATTCTGATACCACTAAACAATACGTGAACTCACTATCAATATGATATGCAAAACCCATATAACCAAACCATGTAGCATATGGGTAAGGTGAAATTAACAACAGCAACTCTAGTTCTACTCCAAAAAGTTGAGTTAAATAGAAATGCAGTGAGAACTAACCTGTTCTTCAAATGAAACAACACGAGGTTGGATCTGATTGAGGGTATAATGAGCAATTTCCTTCTGAAATTCGGGCTCCAACCTCCCCAGCTCCTGGGCAAACGTCTGCAGAAGCTGTCTCGACACCACAAGCGGCACGTCGTCCGATAACACTGAAGTACATACAATCCACTCAAAATTATCAAAAATCAATATAAATAAACACATTAAATTATAGCAAAAATAGAGTGAGAAATCGCAACTGTGGTCGATGAATTGTTTCGCTTGGACAACATCGTTAGAGGAGAGGACGGTGGCGAGAATGTGCTTGTACTGTTCGATCTTTTGCCGCTGGTCACTGATCGCTGACGCGCTCGCAAATGCACTCTCCATCACTGTTCGTAGAGTTCTTCGCCTTTCGTGTTCTTTTGGGGGGTTTTTTAAAACAGTAATTCGGTTTTTAAAACCCTAATTTAATTTTCAGAAATAAGAGCTGCATATATATGGCCCGCGGGATTCCCTTCCATCCCAATGTTTAGACTTACAATATTAGATAAAAATCATAGATTAGTAAAACTTATATGAATTAATAATATTGGGATTGGGATCCCCTTCAAAAAAGAAAAAAATCGGATTAGTGCCAAACGGAATGGCAGTGACTCGATTCCCATCATAAAAAATATATATTTGGATCATTGAATTTTATTAATTTATAGAATTATTATAAGTGAATAATTTGTTAATTTAAAGAGTTTTTCTCAATTCAACTAATATCTAATTAAATATTTAGAAAATTATTATGGATATCACTAAATGATATCCATTGTTTTTTGTACTTAAACAATATTCATTGTAATGTCTAATTAAATAAAGTCAGGTTCAAGTCACTAGCATTTGTGATTTATTATACAGCAAAATAGTCATATTTCACTAATTGTCCTAGTTACCTAGTTATGATGAATAAGAATAAGAGCTTTTTTTTTTTTTTGAGAAGAGAATAAGAGCTGTCTGCTTCATCTTGAAGTTGTTATTTGATGGGTTTGTTTTGATTTTTTGGATGGATGTTTTTGATATCTTAATGATGTTAACTCTGTTTTGCTTTGATACTTAGTAGCTTGTTATTAGCCTTGAAACAAATTGTTTCAATGATTGTTCTTTGTCTCGTTTTGTGAATGTTGTTATAGATGTTTCTAACAAAGTAACATATATATTAAAATTTTATTAATTTTTGGACATGTTGATTTTTGACTAAAGGGGAGTTCTAATTTTGATTTTGCAGATTTATTGTTTTTGTCCACAAAGTAAAAAAAAGGTAGAGATTTTTAATTCCACCTACTTTTCCTTGCTTAGATTTTAATTGTTTTATTACTTTGTATTTTGCCTTTGTAGACGTATTCAATATATAGGATTTGTATATATTATGAAAGTTTTGAGTGGCTATAGACTAGAGAATTTTTGTATCTTGGATCATAAGTAAGCTAGATTAAGATAGATTTTGTATCTTTATTACCTTGTTCAAAATGTGTGTGATATTGATAAAGAAAGGATTCTTGGATTCCTAACTTAAGTATATTAATTCATTTATTGTATATATCTCTTTTTTTCCATGTTTATGTAGGATTCGATAATGGCATGGAGGCATATATAAGAGAATTGGATGTTAATAATTCATTGCACAAGAATTGAGAAAAAAAGACGAGAGTTAGAAGTTGAGATTTCGAGATTACAAAAGTACACAAAAATTCGGATGTCAATAGAGATGTTGATGCTTTCATATAAAGATATCTGAAGATATAAAGTTCTTATTTTGTGTTTCCTCCATCTTTATTTTCTTTGAGCGATATAATTCAAATATTTTGTTCTTTTGGACGACTTGAAGTTGAAGTTCACATATTTGCACATGGTGAGGGGTTTTAGTTAGTTTCACTAGTTGATATATAAGTTTTTTAATTCAGTTGTAAATAATATTTTATGAGTGAAGTTTTATGCAGTCATCACGTTCTACAAGTTAGTTTAACTTGTAGACAAATTTCAATTGATATGTTAGTTTTCTATTTTCTTGCATATTATTAAAAGTGTTACTGACATACCGATAAAAAAAAAGTGTTACTGACATATAATGACACTCTTACTATGCCCATTGTTCCTAAGTTATTTTTAAACATGCTCACAAAACATATAGGGACTTAGTGTTTCACATATAATATTTTGTTGGGCTGGGTCTATTCGCCAAAAATATTTGGGTCATACAACTGCAAATGTACAGTGTAGTTTATAGAATAACGGCAAGCAAGATCGTATTCCTCAGGGATTGATATGTGAAACACTTAGGCTATAATAACATCGCATTCCAATTTTATTGAAGCGACCGAATATCCAATTTTATAATAATAATCAAAAATAAAAAAAAATAAAAGAAATAAATTTGTGAACCCCACAAGTATTTTCAACAACTACAGGAGCAACCTTAGGCGCATAATGTCAACATGTTTCTTCAATATTAAATCCAATTAAAGTTTCAAAACCAATTCATTCAATTCTATGGGTTCAATTCTTAAGATAGTTTATTCCCCCTCCCGGGCGGCGCATAAACAGTAGATTAATAATAATTGTAGGTCTCATGACCCGATACAACTATCATTAACTCTCAAAAGATCTATGAATTGAATGACTCCCACAAACAGATTATAGGTCTCCGACTTGATACACCTGTTGGGAAATTATTGTTTAGATTTTGATGAATGCCATGAAAAACTTAGACTAGAAAGTTGGCACCCCATTTTCTTTGTAAATTGCATTGTAATAGATAGGGTTGTACGAGTAAGTCAGTCGATTATGCTGGATATGCAAGAAGTCAATCAAGATCGAAATGAAGACTCATTTGTGAAACAACCGAGTATGGCAAGGAGGAGAAGTCAAGAACTCGATCAAGGAGTATCGGTGATACAATCGTGTGAAGTGTCGGTCAGTCAATCCAAAATAGCCAAGTCTCAAGTTGAAGTGACAGATGAGTCATCCATGATTGGGAGGTGACTCGGTCACCTGGGAAGTTAGAAAAATGCGATCAGTGAAGACAATCGAAAAAGGATCCGTTGCATAGAAGTCAAGAAAGTTACTTAAACAAGTAATACTTCCATGTCGCTTTCTTAAAGTGCTCGATCCCCGAAAGCGTCTGCAAAAGGAATAAACGATGGGAAGACTTGCACTGTGTCGAAACCCTGAAAAGGCGAAGGTTCATTCAATACGAGGAAATTGTCAATTTCAAGAACGCAACAAGACAAACCCAGCGACCACAAGTGTCTTTTGAAAATAAACTATCTCTTCAACGGCGATTTTCAAAAGAACACTATAAAAAGGCCGAGGAATCAATTTGAGAGAAGGTGACACAACTACGAACATTTAAGCTATTACTCAAATCAGAACTTCGCAAATACTCTCAAGTTATTCAAGCAAATCCTCAAGCCTAAACTTGAAGGAAATCGATCCAACACCAACTCCGTGAAGGAGAGACAACGTCAAACTGTTGAAGAGGAAATTAAAAATCAAAAGGGGTCTACATTCCAAGGAGGATTGTAGGAAGGTTCAAGTCGAACCAGTCTCAAGTTATTGGACGACCTTGATCAAATCCAAGAAACTTGAGCAAGTGGGCTGTAGTAGCAAAGCGCAACCGCCCGTGAAGAAAGGCGAGTCGTCACGAGAAGCCACCGTGTGACCAAGGCATCTCAGTTGAGTCCCCCAAAGGATCAAGTCACCGTGTGTGATCAAGATTTATATCCGGACCGATAACCACTTTGTACTCCATCAATACTTAGTGGATTCCTCCGGGAGTTGGAGAAGAGAGGAGTAGAAGAATTACCCCATCTTGAACCTCTATAAAATCTATTGTGTCATTTTATTTCAAATTGATATCCAACCTGATAATTAACAAGTGCTAAAAATAAGTGTTAAAACAAACTTAAACCAAATTCAAGGTGTTAAGTCTTCCGAGAAAATCTTATCACAACCAGTTAAGTATAAGACTAAGCGGTGAGTTATTCTATCAACAACTCGATCGAGTGCATTGAGTGGCTAACTCTGTGGTTAACTAACTTAGTTGTCCATCAAGACTTAGCCGTGAAATTAACTCTGAACAATTTTAAAAAGACTAAATCGAAAAGTGGTTCATTGAGCATCTTCCGTGACCGTTCTTGAACTAGATCTTCAATTTCTCAAAGAAGTTTTAACACTTGCTCTTTCAAAAACTCTTTTCATTCATCAAAGTTATTACCATGGAAGCAAATTTGACACGCATTCTTATGTTCACCATTGAAAAATTTGATGACTGGAAAATACGTATGGAGCTCATCTATCGACTTTACATGATGAGATGTGGATAGTAATAGAAGATGGGCCACCCGCAAATATTGAAGGTGAACACATTTGTAAGGAGAGAGCCGCTGCTGGTGAAGGAGAGGTCACGCTTCCTGCTCCTAGACTGACTATGGTTGAAAAACTAAGAGTGAATGGACAAATGATGACAGAAAATGGTACAACTTGGACAATGTGGCCAAGGATATACTTTACAAGACTTTGGACAAAGCCATGTTCAACAAAGTCAAATCTTGCAAGATAGCCAAAGAGATCTCAGGATAAACTAACCCTAATTTGTGAAAGATCTCGAGCAAATCAAGGAAAACAAATTATCTCGTTGTTATTAAGAAATTTGAAAACTTTAAAATGCTTGCAGGTGAAACGATGGACCAGCTGGATACTAGATTCACTGAAATTACCAATGAGCTCTCGGCACTTGGGAAAGAATACACACAGAAGGAGATGTGTATGAAGATATTAAAGGAGCCTCGGTGAGTGGGAAATGAAGACAATGGCTCTAAGGCGCACGATGGACCTATCAAAAATATCCAATCATGAACTATTCTCGGACCTCAAAGCCTATGAGTTTGAGCCGAGAAGAAAGGATAAAGAAGAGACAGTTGTGCCCAAAGCAACAGACCGGCGATAGTTAAGGATGGAAAGAGAGTTGAGGTCAAAGAAGTCATTAACCAGGAGGATATTGCTTTGATGGTTAAAAGATTCAACAAGTTCTTCAACAAGAACTACAAAAGGGGCAAAGGTGAATCCTCCGTAAGACACTCGGCTCCCTCCAAATCAAGGGAAGATAGGCCACCAAAAAGAGTCAACATCAAAAGGTCGAATATCAAAGAGTCGACAACCCAAGAAATGAAAGAGTCGACCAAAAGTTGAGAACTGTGTTGGAATTGCGGGACAACCATTACAATTATGCCATTGATTGTTCATATCATGTAGTCAACAAATACAGGAATGAAGAAGAAAGAAAAGTCTTCGAGAGAAAGAAGGCAAGAAAAGAAAAGAGCAATTTTGAGATCATTGAGATCATACACGTCTGACTAAGTCAAAAGCAGCAGACTTTCGAGAGAGTAGTGAAGTGACTACTCAGTGACTCGAAGAAGAAGCCTTAACTGCCTAATGGCTAAAGAATAAGATCAACTCCGACCAAGAAGATGAGGTACACTCCAACTCATCTCATTCGATTCTAGTGATAGTGATTGTGACACATACACTTCATCACCCACCGATCTTTATGATTCATTAGGCAAAATGATGAAAGACTTTGAGCACATTAAATTCTCACACACACTATTAAATGAGGAAAATAGCCACTTCAAAAGCGAAACTCACAACACAAGGAGCCGAGTACTCTAAGTCACATAGCGATGAGAACAAAAAGCTGAAGGCTGAGAATGCTTAAACTAATAAATAGACAAGTGCTATAGAAAGATAGAAAATGATCTCAAAAATGTGATTGCCTCATTCACAAAGGCATCTAAATCATTGGATGACCTTATTATGAGCCAAAAAGAGTGTGGAGATAAGACAGGCATAGGATTCAACTCCTTTGTGCATAGTCAAACTCCCAGGAGTGATCTTGGAAAAAGGATCTTCAAGCAATGAAGATCTCAAAAATCCAAGACACCAAATGTTGCACACACACATTCATTCCAAAGCACAATCACAACCAAACTCGCCTTGGTTATAAAGGAAAAGAAAAACAACTATTGAGTATCTTTGAGAGGGCAAATGAGAAGAAATCCACAGAGTTCCTCAAAGAAACTCCAAACAGAAGTACTCGAAAGAAGAAACAAGAGCTACCAAAAGCCCCGTGTTACATAAAGGAACAAATATGATGGGAATGGTAGAAACTACCCAAGTCAAGTGATTGGAATAATGTGAAATATCAACAAAGACCTATGGAATACAAGCCTAAATGGCAAAGGCCTAGAACTCAAAGAAAGGTCATTCCAAAGGCAACAAAGCTATTATCAAAGACACATATGCACCCAAGTACTACACTCGAGATATCACAATTACCCAAAGAAGGCAATTGCTAAAACACACACACACGGACATACGTATTACAAAGAGATGTTTGTATGAACCTAAAGCCCCATGCAATTTGCCAAAGTAAATTATGATTATGGCACATATAGATAGCAACCCCTTAGAGTCAAATCATTTGGCTATAGGTTGGTTGGATCATCTTCTGACACTAACCCCTCGGACCTGCACAAGTATGGGTACCTAAGATCTGATTTCCTTGATTGCGAGTTCAAGGAGCGGTTGAAGTGCGAAACCTGGTACATGGATAGTGGTTGTTCCGCATATGACAGAAACAAGAAAAATCTGTCAAAATTCAAGGAAGTTAAAGGTGCAAAAGTCATATTTGGAGGAAATGAAGCTCCAGGAGAAATAAGAGGCACTGGATCCATCAAGAAAAATGGATTAGAAATCACAGATGTTGCATATGTTGAAGGCCTCAATTTCAACTTATTGAGCATCAGCCAACTCTGTGACAAGGGCTATAATGTTGGATTCAATATGGGAGTGTGCCAAATCAAATATACTGAATCAAATGAAGTAGTGTTGCAAGGATGCAGACAAAAGAACATGTATGTGGTAGGCGTCGATTGCCACACCAAGACTTGTCTGCTACAAAAAAGAGTACAACCGAATCAAGTTGGTTGTGGCACAGAAAATGAGTCACCTGAATTTCAAGACAATTAACAAGCTTGCAAGGTGTAATCTTGTAGAAGGACTCCCAGACATCAGTGTACAAGAAGGAAAGTGTTTGTGATGCATGCCGATGGGAAAGCGAGATCAAATCATCATTCAAAGAGAAGTCAGTGTCCATCTTCAACAAGAATATTGCATCGATGCATATGGATTTATTTGGTCCAATTGAGCGGCTAGCATAAGTGGAAAGAAATATACCTTGGTGGTAGTAGATGATTATTCAAGATATACATGGACAGTTTTTCATGTGTAAAAAGAAAAAACTTGTAAGTTACCACAAATGATGAAGAGAATTCAAATGAGAAGAGTCAAACCATTATAAAGATAAGATCGAGGAACCGAGTTTGTCAATGGGATAATAACTCGGTATTGTGTTGAAAATGGTATTGCTCATGAATTATCTCTGCAAAGGATTCCACAAATGAGAATGGAGTTGCGAAAGAAGAACATAACTCTCAAGGAAGCCGCAAGGACCATGTTAGTCAAGACAGGCCGCTTAAAAGATTTTGGGGTCAAGCTATAAACACCGCATGCTATACTCAAAATAGATGCATGATAAATAGATAAACAAATGACAAAGACTCCCTATGAGATTTGGACAGGGAGGAAGCCAAATGTTGCATATTTTAAAATATTTGGATGTAAATGCTTCATCCATAATAATGGCAAAGACAATTTAAAGGCTTTTGATGCTAAAGCTGATGAAGGTATCTTCTTGGGATACTCAGCTGAGAGCAAAGCCTATAGAGTACTGAATAAAAGGACTATGGTCACAGAAGAGTCTATCCATGTGGTTTTTGATGAACCTAATGTAAATGGAGAAGACATTGAAGAGTTAGATGATGATAAGTCTGAATCTTTTTGAAATTCAGTAAACTATGCAGAAGAGTCCCTATGTTGAAGCTAAAGCTGGAGCAATAAACCAAGATGAAGATGATGTAGCTGAATTTCAAAGATAGCTGGAGAATCTACAGCTAAGTGATGATGAGAGAGCTGCTCAAGATAACACAACAAGACGATCAATCCGGCTAACTTACTCCAACCTTTGATGTAAGATGGGCCGAGAGACCATCCACGAGAAACTAGTCATTGGAGATGTAAGAGATGGTGTAAGAACCAGATCAAGAGCTCAACAAGAAGCAATGTTTACCTGTTTTATTTCTCAAATAGAGCCAAAAGATGTGTCACAAGCATTGGATGACACACATTGGATTCAAGCCATGCAAGAAAAGCTGAATCAGTTTGAAAGGAACAAAGTGTGGGAATTGGTTCAAAGACCAACCCATCAAAATATCATTGGCACAAAATGGGTGTTTAGGAAAAAGATGAATATAGACGGTTCTGTGGTAAGAAACAAAGCAAGATTGGTAGCCAAAGGGTATTGCCAAGAAGAAGGTATATATTTTGATGAAACATTTGCTCATGTTGCAAGATTAGAAGCAATAAGGATGTTTCTTGCCTATGCTGCTCACAAGAACTTCATTGTATATCAAATGGATGTAGAAAGTGCATTCTTGAATGGATTATTGGAAGAAGAAGTCTATGTTGAACAACCTCCTGGATTTGAGCAGAAGACTCTTGGAGATAAAGTGTACAAACTTAAGAAAGCTCTATATGGATTGAAACAAGCACCTAGAGCATGGTATGATACATTATCTCAATTCCCGAGAAATGGATTCACGAAAGGCAAAGTGGATAGAACACTCTTGAGGAATTCAAGATGGAAAGAGTATCTTTGCTTGTTCAAATATATGTGGATGACATCATTTTTGGATCCACAAACAAAGAGTCGTGTGATAAATTCTCAAATCTCATGCAAAGCAAATTTGAAATGAGCATGATGGGAGAGTCGACATTCTTCCTAGGACTCCAAGTAAAATGAATGAAGGATGGAACCTTCATAAGTCGACAAAATACACCGAGAGATTTAATGAAAAAATTTGGTATGGAAGAGAAGTCTTCTCGCGTGAAAATCCCAATGAATACATCGTCAAAATGGACATGGATGCGGATGACAAGCCCATGGATCAAACCGGATACTGAGCACTTATTGGATCAACGCTCTATCTCACAACAAGTAGGCGGACATCACCTTTCTTTGGAAATTGTAGGTGTATGTGCAAGATTTCAATCGCTCCAAAAAGAAAGCCACATGACCGCATCCAAAAGAATCTTAAGATACTTGAAGGAAGCCAAGAAGTTGGCTTATGGTATCCAAAGGAAGGTGGATTCAAGCTAGTTGGTTACTCGGACTCACTATCTTTGGATGTAGAGTTGACGGGAAGAGTACTTCAGTACATGTCGGATGCTTGAAATAGATTAATTTCCCGGTTTAGCAAGCAAAATTCAATAGCCACATCCACAATCAAGGCCAGTACATAGTATGGCAAACCAAGTGCCCAAGTCTTATGGATGAGACAACAAATGAGAGACTATGGAGTTGAAGAAAAGGAGATTCCAATTATGTGTGATAACACAAGTGCTATTGCAATCACTCAAAATCCCGTGTTGCACTTTCGAGAACAAAGCACATTGATGTCGATACCATTTCATAAGAGACCATATTGAAAAGAATGACATTACCTTAGAATACATC
Source organism: Rehmannia glutinosa (assembly GCA_016081115.2). Classification (NCBI taxonomy): domain Eukaryota; kingdom Viridiplantae; phylum Streptophyta; class Magnoliopsida; order Lamiales; family Orobanchaceae; genus Rehmannia; species Rehmannia glutinosa. The sequence continues at coordinate 68,384,708 of CM071928.1, forward strand.
TCAACCGATAAAAAGTTAGGCGATATATTCACAAAACCATTATGTGAATCAAGATTTGAAGAACTCAAGCATGAGTTAGGGTTAATTGAATTGAGTTAACACTCAGAAGACTTACGGAAAAGAGATGAAACATAAAAAGATGGGAGAAGAGCGAAGCTCTTGAATCAGCTAAGTGAATAAGCCGTATCGGAAGTCACCGCACCGAGTTAGTTAGTGACAAATGAGTCACTATGTAAACAGAGAGAAGAAGAGTTGAATCAGCTAAGAAGTAAGCTAAGTCATTTATGAGCAAAGTGACAAAAACGTTTTCACTAAGCGGAATGTTTTTAAGAATGATGTTAGCGTAATTATGACGTGTACAGTCAAAAGTTGCATACCAAGCTTATGATTGGATATAAATGTTGCTGCATTAAATGCGAGAAATTAAATGCTAATCGGCGTGCTAAATTTGAGCCGTTGATCTTGATCAAATTTCAAAAACCGTATGCACGTCCTTTCATAACCCACATATATACCATTTCGTCCGTTTTTCTCTCTCACTTTACACAAACCTGCTCATCTCTCTCAAAGCAAGAAAACAACTTTTCCCTCAAAACCCTACAGATCTCCAAAGTGAATTTCTAAAGTTTCGTTCGGTAAATCTTCAAGAAATGGCATCTACTTACGATTTTGTTAAGTTGGGAAAACAAATCCACACTGCTCTCTATGGATTTTGAAGAAATGATTAAAACAGTCCGATGAAACCGTTGTGAAGAAGATAGCCGAAAGTGGAGAAGTCCGGGTCAAACCCTTTCTCACGATGGAGTTTTAGATGACTTATGTTGAAGAAGTCGCTTAGTTCTACGTGAACGCTGAAGTTCACGACGAGGGCATCAAGCCCTCTGTTCACGGCAAAGAATTCACAATCAATCTGCTAAGGATTTAGCGAGAACATCATTTTGCTACGGTGGAAGGAGTGCCAAGATCTATGAGGTGATGTAAACCTGGCTGGCTGCGTGGAAGGAAGTGGCCAGACCGGGAATGTCTTTGCTAAGGTGGTTTACACAAGAAAGAAGGCCAAGGACGATTACCACAAGGCGATGGATATCATCGCAAAATGCGTAGACATGAAGTTTGTAAGCCATAACCAGCTATCCAAAAACAAGTCGGTCGTCATGGCCGCGATCATGGAAGAAAAGAAAGTCAATCGGGGCGTAACTCGTCCTACAGGACTTTGCCAAAATGTTAGGAACAAGACCTTGAAGGGCGATGGGTCCTTCTGAGGATCTCAGGGTATGGTCTTGTTATTGGCCGGTTAATGGAGGTGAAAGGTGTTCTCTTCGACATGGAAAGATCGTTCCATGTTAACAAAAAGATGTTCGATCAAATCTCTCCGGAGCGTAAGAGAGCTTAAGCCAAAAGGGCGGATACAAGTGAGGGAATCACCACTCGAAGATACAACCGTCTCCTCCCCTCCCAAGAAGGCTACCCTACACTGGAAAAGATCACGCTTCCCCGCAGCCAGAAAGAAAAAAAGAAAATCGCACCCGCCCTGCCCGAGTCACCCGCCCTGCACCGCAATGGAGAAGGAACCATTAATACCTTCTCCAGGTGATTCAAGAAGAGGATCCGCCTGACAACAAGGAATGCACCTTAAGACAATCATGCAAGGCATTTACCTTCAAGAACCGGAGGAAGTGGAACCGGATGTTCCTCCGGTGGAAACCAAAAAAGAAAAAGAATTTCCAAGCTCTCCAAGCTTGAGAAGACAAATTTAGTCCGCAACTCATCTAGAAAAGATATCGGAGACTATTTGGAGAATTAGAGTCTCCGGAAGGTATAGATGAAATGCCAAAGTCTCACGTCTGCATCAACGAGAGGCAAACCAAAGACCCACCATGGACGAACAACCGAGTCTCCAAAAGATATCGATAGGTCATGTCTCCTTTCACGATACAGATCTTTGTCGAAAGTGAAGAGTAGCAAGATCTCTGCTACCTCCCATTCCCCGAGACAGAAGACAACACGGCAAGATGATGATGATGATGTGATCATGCTATCTCCACCATATCCGGACATCCAAAATCGCCCGAGAATGGAGAAGTGGAAGTTGAGTCACTGCAGGTGCGCTTTGAACACCCGAGAGTTTATTGAGTATAAGAAGAACTCTTCGTGTTCCTTGAAGTTGATCTGATCGCAAGCCCTTGATGAGGATAATCGCATCAACATGCCGCAAATTCGAAAGAAGAACGAATGTATCGGGTAGGAGTAGCGAGAGGAAGCGAGAAGCTCGTGCGAAAGTTAGTGTTTTGTCCTCTTAACCGAACCATCGATCATACTCATCCACATCTTGACATACTTTCCAGAAAGTGATGAGGATTTGGACCCACTGCAGATACAAAAAATTGGAAATGCAGCAAGCCATGCGGGAATCCAGAATGATGCATGAGCAACAGCTGATGGAAGGACTCTGGAGAGTCTTCCAAATCACAGATGGAAATTGACCTATGGGAGTGGTGCAAATGATTAATCTATTTGTTGCTTTGCGACCACTTCCCAGCTCACTCTGAGGAAGGTTCTAAGGGAAATGGCGATGAACCGGGGAATTCAGGGGACCCAAATAGAGCCAGCCCCTATCAAGGTGTCTTACCACCGCCCAATAGTCAACACTCACAAGAAACAACCGGAGTCCGGGAGAAGAGTGACCCCATTCCAAGTCACTCAGCTGGTATGCCAGCTGAGGGGGAAACTCCCTCCACTGCAGCCAGGTCGGAGAATGCTGCAGATGACTCCACCAAGAATCTAGGAGGCGAAGTGGAGAAGGAACAACAAACGGAAACACAACAAGTTGTCACTAACGAGGCTCAGACAGTTGAGACTGTCTCAGCTGAGGTGCCAACTGCTCTGCAGGCCAATGACGCTGCTGATGCAGTCGAGGCACATGATGGATCTGCCCCGGGAGTTAACACTCTGGGCAATGAAAGTGCAATCCATGGAGTTGAGACTCCAGTGGATGCCACCTCTGAAGACCCTAAGACAGCTGAGACTGTCGAAGGGATTGTCCAAGGCCTCGCTGCAGTTGAGATTACATGAGGTAGTGAAGGCCTACAGGAGGTTGAGATTTCCCGAGGTAAAGAAACAGAAACGCAGAACATTCCTCCTGTCATTGATGCATCTGAGAAGGAGATAAGTGCCCTTCATGATTCCCAAGACAACCCAGACATAACTTTTCTGGGATCTGAAGGTGAAGATGAAGCTGAGTCATCCCCCATTGCAAATCCAAAAGACTCAGCTGAGGATGTTCTCCCAAGCACGAGTAAGTCAGACCTTAAGGCTACTCGTCAGACATTCAACTTCGATGATGAGCCACCTCTTCAAATCCCATCATCTTTCGATGACGCCACTGACACGGCCGAGGACCAGACAACTCAAAAGGAAAAACCAGTTGAGACCGATGAAGTTGTTGAGACAGCTGAGGCTCAGCCAGCTGGGTCCATACCACAACAAACCCCAACTCAATCATGACCAATCACGCAGTTCGAAAGCTGCAGCGGAATCGACTCAACCGGGCACATCACGCCACGAAGTTACCATTGAACAAATTCCCTATGTCCGTGATGATGCGTTTGAAGAAACATTTCCTTCTCACTGAGCTTCCGGACCTTGATGAAGAATCACTGAGACAAGAGGCGCCGACAAACCTCGATCCAGCTTATTCCCACGCATACCATCGTCCCAAACAGACTTGACTTTGGGACACGCTTGGCCACTAGATGAGACGAGGTAATGTTCAAGTTCAAGAAGTCTTCAAGGCGATTTTTTGCAGAGATAGAGAAGATGGAAAGGCACCAGGCCTCACCGACATGAGGTCGATAACAGAGATGCTAATCTTACCCCGATCCGTGGAATAATAGTCGATCCGGAATGGTGGCTACAACAAGAAAATGCGTGTGGAACAGTTCGATACTTAAAGGCATTGTATAACAATATGTTGATCCGGCGCTGATAATGCCGGGCACGAAGAGAAGAATGCAAGAAAACATTGATAGAATGCATGAATCTCACAACACCGAAATACAATCACAAGCGTGAATTCCACAAGAAAGAACTTCTCGCGTCGAGAGACTATGGAAAATAAATTCACTTTCTTCATGGCCGAAATGAAGTCTGATGGCACTGAATCAAAAAGCCACCCGTCCGAATTCGTGCGGCAAAGATACTCCGCGCAGCCAGATTCAAAGATAATTCAAATATCGGCCGCCTAGACTTCATAGTTTGGCCGGTCTATTCCTAGGGTTCCTTCTCCTTTGATAATGCCAAAAAGGGGAAGAGGAATACAAGAAGAAGTTGGAAGAGTCTCAGCTGAGAAGGAAGCGGTATGAAGAAGACAGTTGAGGATCGTATAAGGAAAAGGGAAAATTTGAGAGGGAAGGTTCGAAAGACATGACTTTAACGGTTGCATAACCCCAACAAGGACTCACATCACCGACATCATCAAGAAACTTCCAATGACTCGCGCTCCAACACTCGCTATGCCCATGACCGAAAAGAGGAAAATTGTAGAAGAGGAGATGCAAGGAGGTTGAAAGAAAAATGGATGCCCGTACGATGGACATATTGAAACAATATGGAGGCATTCCAACAGCAGACATCGATGCCATTTCGCATCGGAACCAAGCCGAGATCAATTGATGAATTCAAAACGCTCGAACCGGTGGATACTTCGAACATGTCTGGCCCAAGCCTCGCGACTTTGTATTGGGAAAAGGCCTTAAGCTATGCGAAGAAGGCGACAGTGCCAGACATCGGGTAGTCACTCTGACACTCACATCACTCAAATTGAAAGAAAGGCCCCGACAATACACGCCTGCAGGTATGAGAAGAAGGGAGGAAGAGGTTTGACCTGCACTTACCCAAAATATCGAATACATAGATCCAGAAGAAAATGAGGGATCTATTGGGTGATATGACGTAGTAGCCAATATGGAAGTGGCCCTAAGAATGCTGAATATGTAAAGAGGATTGAAGCAGGTAAAATAAGAGACAAGATGAAATTTAGTGGGAAGAGAGTAAGAGAAGACAAGAAAGGAAAAGAAAAGATGAAGTCGCAAGAAGAGCCTATGAGAAAAAGAAGGCAAGAAGAAGAAAAAGAGAAAGAGGGCAGAGGACGAAAGAGTCAAAGAAGAAAGTTAAGGAGGCAAGAAAAGGAGATGAAGAAGTTGTTGTCATTCACCCCTTCATGTATTTTACCGTTGTAAATGCATATGTATGTAAGTCTTCTCGTACATTGAATAAAATTATGTAATTTCTATACTTGGTAGATATAGAACACTATGATTGCTCTCCGAGCTCGATACACTTTGTAAATAGTTGTGTAAAGAACAAGAATGTTATGATCAATAAAAGATCGATTCTACGCATACATTCTATGTTTCTACATCATCAGATGTATCTTTGCTATTTACTTTATTTTATGTATGTTTTAAGTTTTGGCATCATCAAAAGGGAAATTGTTGGGAAATTATTGTTTAGATTTTGATGAATGCCATGAAAAACTTAGGGACTAGAAAGTTGGCACCCCATTTTCTTTGTAAATTGCATTATAATAGATAAGCTCTATCTTGTTACAAGAATTCCCCTCCCCCCGTCGATATAACATCTTTTCCCGTGATTTCAAAACTTTTCTCGAATCAAGTCTCTTTCTTACATGATGAGAACAAATGGCAGGAATGACCAGGAATTGGTCCTAAAGTATGTGTCATAGTCGACCGCACGGATCGAAAGGTTGGAAGAAGAAAGGCCTTCCAATTTCAAATTTCCATAGATTATTCTTCCCCTCCGAGAGAAGAACTGCTTTTGCTTCGTGAGAAAGGGAGCGCAAGGCGTTGCGTGATTCTACTTTGTGTTTTTGCACTTGATCGAGTGGACAGTTGACACTTGTCTCATTCTCTCCCATCTCTACTTCCTCGTGACTAACTCAAGACTTCTACTCGTTAGCCATTGAGCTAAGTCTCCAAAATGTCACCAATTAGCAAAGATCAAGCTAACTCACTCAACCCGACTTTGTCCGTGTCAACAAACAATTCGAAATGGGGCATCCGCTTGGGCGCGGAGTCTTACATCCGAGTGAGCCGAGTCAAGTCGGGCGGAGCTGGATATGCAAGAAGTCAATCAAGATCGAATGAAGACTCTGAAACAACCGAGTATGGCAAGGAGGAGAAGTCAAGAACTCGATCGGAAGGAGTATCACCGATACACCGTGAAGTGTCACCAAGTCAATCCAAGATAGCCAAGCTCAAGATGACGATCGGACGATGAGTCATCCAATGATTGGGAGATGACTCAAAGTCACCGGGAAAGTTAGAAAATCGCAATAAGTGAAGACAATCAAAAAAGGATCCGCTAAGATAAGTCAAGAAAGTTACTTAAACAAGTAATACTTCCATGTCGCTTTTCTTAAAGTGCTCACCCTTGCCTGCAAGCAAAAGAAATAAACCAATGGGAAGCACTCGCACTGTCGAACTCCTGGTGTCAAGGTTCATTCAATACGAGGAAATGTCAATTTCAAGAATCGCAACAAGACAAGCCAACGACCACAAGTGTCTTTTTGAAAAATTAGCCTATCTTCAACTGACAGTATTTTTGAACATTATAAAATGTCGAGGAATCAATTTGAGGCGACCAACCACGCAACATTTAAGATATTACTCGAATCAGAACTCGCAAATACTTCAAGTTATTCAAGCAAATCCTCAAGCCTAAACTTCGAAGGAAATCGATCCAACACCAACCCGCGAATGAGAGACAACTTCAAACCGTTGAAGAGGAAATTTCTCAAAAATCAAAAGGGTCTACATTCCAAGGAGGATTGTAGGAAGGTTCAAGGTTGAACCACCTCAAGTTATTGGAGGGCTTGATCAAATTCAAGAAACTTGAGCAAGTGGTCAGTAGCGCGCAAAACTCTAGTGAAGAAGAGTCGAAATGCAGAAGCTTCACCTGGTGGTGACCAAGGCATCTCCGACCGAGTCCCAAAGGATCAAGTCACCGTGGTGATCAAGACTTGTATCCGGACCGATAAATCACTATGTACTCCGATCAATACTTAGTGGATTCCTCCAGAGCTTGGGAAGAGAGAGTAGAAGACCCCATCTTCGAACCTCTATAAAATCTATTGTGCCATTTTTATTTCTCGCATATCATTTTATATCTCACGACAAATTGCTATCCAACCGATAATTAATGTGCTAAAAACAAGTGTTAAAACAAACTTAAACCAAATTCAAGGTGTTAAGTCTTCCAATAAAATCTTATCATGCAAGCTTAAGTATAGACAAGAAATTGAAAGTTATTCTATCAACAACTTTAGCCGAGTCTTGAGTGGCTAACTCACTGGTTAACTAACTTAGTCCCATCAAGGACTTAGCCGTGAAATTAATCCAACAATTTTAAAAGGACTAAATCGGTGTTGGTAAGTTTATTCAACCCTCCCCTTCTAAACCTTACACTCACACCCCTCGGGACCTACACACCTGCTATGTCCTAATTCGATTTCTCAGTGTTCGCTTATTTTTATAGCTTCACCGCAAGTGTATGGATCACTTATAGAATAGGTTTGCAAGGTCGAATCCACAAAGGATTAATAAATTAATGTACTAAGTATCGATTATAATAGTCCTATTTTTATCTAAACTATCGAAATTTGAAGGTTTGGTTTTATTACTACCAAATAAATTAATCCTAAAATAGCAAAGTAAAGAGTGATTGAAAGATCAAGTATGAATGGATGGATTCCTGGTTACGGTTTCCAACTAATATCCCACTTTTATGCTCGTAGTTAAGAAAACCGGGCGTTAAACATATTCTTCTATAGACCAATCACCACAAGACTTACCCTCTCTCTCGATGTATGTAAAGCGCTTGATTGGAATATCTATGTTAGCATCTCTACTCAACATGAGATATCCAACTCCCAAAAGTTCAAAAGATTAAAAGATCTCACAAATATTCATGCACTTCTCAATCATGCAATCTATTTTGTGTCAAGTACTCAAGATCTAGATTGAAACTCATCGGTTAGAATTATGAATCAATACATCAAACAAGTTTAGATCAAATGCCTTTTGATAAAACAAGAATTAAAGCAAAGTACTTGAATAGAGAAAGAAAACATTAACTTCAATTATCCTTAATCATCACATAAAAGTTGTTTATTAATCTACTCCCAAACCCTGAATCACAAGAGTTTTAGCCAGACATTGAAAATAAACAATTCATAGACAAATTATCCATAATCAAAATCTAACTACTTGAAATACGATACGATGGAATGAGTGACTCGGGGATGATGACGATCTCTCGATCTATCTTCAATCCTCGGGCGTGGTTGCGTCTTGATCGATCTCCCAAGTTTCCCGTGGAAAACCGCTTCTTTTTCTCTGGTTTCTAGGGTAAAATCAGCGTGTCCCCGCTTGTGGCCGCCTCCGGGTCTATTTGTACTTCGCTCGGCCGAAATCTAGTTGAAATTTGACAAACTCCTTCCCGCAAAGACGGCACTGGGCTGCGTTCTTTTTGGCATGCCCACCCGTGGGTGTCGAACCATTTGTAATCTCTCCTCGTAGGAGCACGGGCGCATAATATGGCACGGGTCGCCCGTGCCCCTAGCCGCACTGAAATAACGAGTCATCCCTTGCTTGGGTTGAGCACGGGTCAGGCTAGAGGAGCACGCCGCCCGTGCTCACCGGAACAATATGCTCATAGACTTTTTTTCGCTTTCTCGCCCGCTCGTCCAACTTTTCTCGACTCGACTCCAAACTTCGCACTGTGGCAAGTATTGCGGTTGCAATGCTCGAATTGTTGCCACTATGCCACAAATATAGATAAATTCTTTACAAAACGAGCAAAGCGTAATCCAATTCCACAAAACAAGAATACTACCCAATTTACTTGTATAACGATGCATATTCCCAAATTCTAGCAATATTAAGCCCAAAATACATGCAAAATACCAAGTCAATCAAACTCCAAACTTAAACTCGATGGATGTTCTACCAACACTTTATAAACAAGACAACACAATTGGGGTAAAGAAGAGCAACTCAAGAACACCGTGATCACAATTCATGTCATCTATCCATAGACATCAAGATAAACCAACCAAGTTTCAAATAGCTAACACGGAGCACTATTAAAATCATGGTAAAACACTTCAAATCATGCCTCTCGGGATAAAGTATAATTTACCACTAGAATAATAAGGGACGGTATTCGCCAAATCATATCAATGTTGAAGAATTACCATACGCTGCGGAATCGCCCCACATCTCCGCCACTCGCTTGTATGCAATTTACAAATCATAAAGGACTTTGTTTATGGTTGTAATGAAGGCTCTTTGGTTAAGGTAGGGAAATACGGATAAAGTGACTCAACTCAAGCCGTATAGATTGGTAAGCACATCGCTTTTCTCTGTCAGTTATTTTAATACCAACCAAACCATGTGACTCCAATCGCCTTATCTTATCACCTTTCTATTTCTCCTTCTTTTCATACAAATCATTCTCCTTCCTTACATCACAATTTTAAACAGCCTATTTCTAAAGACATGTCGACTCACTTTTTCTCTCCACGTTTTTTTTTTTTTTCCGATCAAGCTTATGGAGTATCCTCATTTTTCTCCTTTTCTTCTTTTTATTCCCAATCACCAAATCATACAAATCTATTTTCTAATTTCTTGATATCCCTTCATTCAATCATTTATTCTATCCTTTACTCAATGATATACGCTCAAGTTTAGGATAATGAGCATATCAATTCTTAAGTCCTAAGGCTTGAAATGTATTATCAAAAAATCGTGCAATAGTTCAAGTTGGCTAACTAGTGAAATCAAATATCATAAGGTAGGCAAAAAGGCTTTGAAAGGCTTAACAAAATGGCCTAAAATCATTTTCATATGCATACAAATATGGACCTTGACGAGATACCGTGAGCAAATTTAGAATTCAAATCAACATGAATGTCACTCAATCGCAAAACGAAATCGTATATGATGAAAGAAGAAGGCTCAAAAGCTTACAGGCTTGTAAGTGCATAATTCAAAGCATTTTAACCATGATCCCAATAAGCATACGCCTATATTAATTATTTCAACCCGATCAACTCACACTCAACATCCAATTCAAAACAACACGAACTAATCCGCAAATGCTCCCAAGATCAAGATCTCAATCAAAACACAACAAACACACAATAGCGGCCAACTCACTCCCTAACTACTTAGGAAAGCAATAAAACGTGCTAAAGCGATAAACATGCTAAAACCATAAAAAAAAATCAAACATCTAATGCATCGCACCTATGATATGGCTCTCATATGCAACTAAATGAATGCAAACGCCACACCCATCAATAAAATTATTACCTTCTCCCAAACTTGACCGAAATTATAGCTTATAAAAGAGAAGGTAGAATTTCAAAGAAAAGTGTGATAGGACCGGATTATCATGGGGGCAAGCATGGCAAAGGCCTGGGAGACATGCCAATTCTCGATTCGTAGATCACCGCACACTCCGACTTCACGCCGTGTGTTTGGTTCCACAAGCCTCGCATATGGTACCTTTGATCTTGGACTTCTTGGTAAGCACGAAAATCACCCTATGCCGCGAAAGTGTTCTCAAATGCACAGAATCAAGCCAGGATCAGTGGCCTGCTCCCCACGCCTCGCCCGCGAGCTCTGGGAATATCATGTCTCGTGGGCCGCTTTGAGCAATACGTAACTGAACAGTATAA